>JAJOZX010002538.1:385000-387500 GCA_023014485.1 Bathynomus jamesi | reverse complement strand
GGCGTAGTTAATTAAATTTTATATGCAAACAACTCGCTATAACATTTTGATCACTTAGATTACTAATTTACCTTTCATTGGCAATTGCTACAACAATATATTGTTTTTTTTTTTTTTAATTATAAAATATATGATGCTATAAAGAGTACATAGTTTTTTTTGGGACAACCTATATATATTTCTAATGTTATATTGTTATAATGTTTCAGACCAACAAAGACCCTAAGATCCACTCATGGCTGGTCTATCTAACTGTGTTCGTAATTGTGTATTGTGTATGTCCTCCGTGGTGGCGGAGGGGAACTACAATTTTAAATGGGTTCCGAACCACAAGAACATAAGAAATTTAAGTAAAAACTGCCTGTACATTGGCAACGACCAATTTTTGCAAAACTAAATAATCATCAAATTAAAACTAATTAATTATCGATTTAAAACTAATTAATTATCGATTTAAAACTAAAGATAGAATCTCTGGATCCAGACGATCAAGTCATAATAGACTACTATCCACAAATATGTTACACTCTATATCTATTTATAACCGACATGCAAATATATCAGATCCAAAGAATCCAGTCAATTTCATTACGGTATCCATCAATACTAGTACCTTGCCAACGAAAAATAAGTCACGGTCCATATCGATTGCGGACCAAGTCAAAATTTACAACCATATACATTACAATATATATACTTATGAGGAAAAGTGTAGGTGTGGCTGTAAAGACTGTACAGTAATGTAGAAATGTGTGTGCACCCATTTTGGGTCTCCCATTTAAAGGTGTTTGTGGGGCAAGTGAAGATCATGAGTTTTTCAATACCTCACAGTACTATGGGGGCACCGCTCGGCAGAGGAATCTCTTTAAATTGGGTGTGTAAGGACAGAGAGTATCCCCTAACCCAAGATGCTGCCTCCCTATATCCCACAACACTTGTGTTGAGCTGTGGGATCTATCACCACAACGCCTTAATTTTACTACCTTAAACTATACCCAATCTATCAACATATGCGTCTAAACGATTTTTAAACATGTTTATAGACGTGCTACTAATTACTTCTACCGGCAAACTATTCCAGCTATTTACTATTCTATGCGTAAAAAAGTTTTTCGCAACTGCTGTCTCGAACCTTCTACTCGTCAACTTACACCCCTTAGCCTCCAAGTCTCGAGTGTTGTCAGTTTTAACTCCTTAAGCCTATCCTCGTACGACTTTTACCTAAGCGACGGAATCATCTTAGTTGCTCGTCTTTGAACTCTTTCGATTTTGTCTATATCTTTGCGCATATGCGGACTCCAAAATTGGACCGCGTACTCCAAATAGGGTCTAACTGATGATTTATAAAGAGGAACTTTTAAATCACCAGTGACTATAACTACTAAATCTTTTTCTTGCTCTACGCTTGTTAAATCTTTCCCTGACATACTATACGCAAAATTACCGTTACGCGAACCTATATGCAAAATTTTGCACTTATCAACGTTAAATCTCATTTGCCATATGACTGACCAATCAACGATTTTATTCAGATCTTCCTAGATTTTACCTCTATCTTCGTCATTAATCGCCCTACCACCCAGCTTCGTGTCATCCGCAAACTTTGAAACTGTACTGACTAGGCCGACATCTAAATCGTTAATATATATAAGAAAAAGCAAGGGGTCCAATACAGAACCCTGAGGAACGCCACTCGCTACATTAGCCCAACACGACTCCGCTCCATCAACAACAACCCTCTGTTTCCTACCTCGCAACCACTCTTCTAGCCAATTTATTACTACACCACTCATTCCATGAGCCTTAGATTTTTCAATGAGTCTTTTGTGTGGCATGGTGTCAAACGCTTTTTGAAAATCTAAATACACTACATCAACCGCCCGATGTCTATCGTAAACGTCAACCACGCTTTGAAAAAATTCTAAAAGATTAGTTAAGCAAGATCTGTTTCGCATAAAACCGTGCTGCGTATTTCTAACTAGTTTATGCAATTCTAAGTGTTCGACTATACGATCCGTAATTATTGATTCCAGTAGCTTACCTACAACAGACGTTAAACTGATAGGCCTATAATTTCCCGCCGCGCCTTTATCGCCTTTCTTAAAGATAGGTGTTACGTTTGCTAACTTGAAATTATCTGGTACGCACCCCTCAGAAATAGACGCATTAAAAATCTTTGTTAGGGGCACAACAATGCTATCTTTTAATTCTTTTAGTTGTATAGGATATATGGAACCCGGCCCCGGTGATTTACGCGTTTTCATTTTATCAATATAGCGCATTACTTCCCCTTCACTAACCACTATATTATCCAAAATATTACCATTATCAAAAGGTATAATGTCTATGACCGAAGAGATATTCGTTACATCTTCTATAATAAAAACTGACGTAAAGAATTCGTTTAGCAAGGTAGCCATTTCTTTGTTTTCAGAAACTAGATCTCCGTTACATTTTTCAAGGGCCTCAACACACTTTTTACTGGATTTCTATTGTTGAT
>JAJOZX010002538.1:275000-380000 GCA_023014485.1 Bathynomus jamesi | reverse complement strand
CGATTTCTACAGCAAGGCGACCTATATTAACAATAACCTAAAGTCTCTTTGCCAACAGGAAGGAGTGCATTTTGCGAATTTTTGGAACAGTTTCTACGGCAGGAGGGACTTGTTCCTCGGAGATGGACTTCATCTTAATGACGTTGGAGCTGCGCGTTTAGGAAGACTATTTCATAATACTGTCTCTTCTTTTCAGGCTGCCGTAACTCGAACGGTCCCAGCGTAAATTCCACAAATTTCCCCTGCGCTCGCGAAGGTGTCGCAATTACAAACAATTTGAAGGTTCTATCCTTAAATGCTCGTAGCTACGAAATAAAATAAACGAATTTTTTTCTTTAATTGCTTGTAAAGACTATGATTTAATTGCGATAAATGAATCGTGGCTTAGCACTGAAACACGTGACTTTGTAGGGGAGTATCAAATTAGAGGTTATAGACTTTTTGTTAAAAACAGAATAGGTAGGCGAGGAGGCGGTGTTATGTTGTATATCAAAGATAATATTGCGAACGTTATAGAAGTAAAGCACACAATTCCAGAACCAATAGATTCGACTATAGCAGAACTTAAATTGAACGATTTCAAACTTGTTGCGGTTATATATAGGCCCCCTAATCAAACAGCTGATACGGACGAAGCGTTATATCGTGAACTAAAGAGAATAATAGGTAGTGAGCAGGCTTTAGTTATGGGTGACTTTAATTGCGCCAACGTGAATTACGATACAATGCAGGGAGACGCGGAAGGTAATCGTTTAGTTAATTTTCTCGAGGATAGCTTTCTTATTCAAAAGGTTGGGGAACCTACGAGGTTGGACAGTATTTTAGATTTAGTAATAACTACGGATGATAGGCTAATTACTGATCTTCAAGTAATAGAACCGTTAAGCAATAGCGATCACAATATGGTAGAGTTTGTCCTCTCAGTAAGTCACTCGAAACCAGCTAACTCGACTAAAATTCCTAACTTCCAGCACGCAGACTTTTGTAAATTTCGAAATAAATTGTCACACGTCAATTGGGAAAACGTAATGGGGAACTCCAACGCAAAACTAATGTGGGAATCGTTTGAAACAGTATTTAGGACTATAAATGAGGAATGTGTACCGTACAAAATTAAGCGTGCGAAAGTAAATAACAAGCCCTTGTGGTTTACTTCTAGAGTAGGAGACATTATAAAGAGTAGAGATAGGGCTTATAGGCTACATAAGTGCGATAAAGACAATTTGTGGTTACGAAACAACTACATATCTCTAAGGCGTGAAGCGAAAAGTGTAATAAAAAGTCCAAGCGCGAATTTGAAATCTCCATAGCTCGTGACGGTAAAGAAAACCCCAAGCGATTCTTTCAATACGTCAACAATAGAAATCCAGTAAAAAGTGTCTTGGGGCCGTTGAAAAATGTTAACGGAGATCTAGTTTCTGAAAACAAGGAAATGGCTACCTTGCTAAACGAATTCTTTACGTCAGTTTTTACTATAGAAGATGTAACGAATATCCCTACGGTCATAGACATAATACCTTTTGATAATGGTAATATTTTGGATAATATTGTGGTTAGTGAAGGGAGGTAATGCGCTATATTGATAAAATGAAAACGCGTAAATCACCGGGCCGGATTCCATATATCCCATACAACTAAAAGAATTAAAAGATAGCATTGTTGTGCCGCTAACAAAGATTTTTAATGCGTCTATTTCTGAGGGGTGCGTACCAGATAATTTCAAGTTAGCAAACGTAACACCTATCTTTAAGAAAGGCGATAAAGGTGCGGCGGGAAATTATAGGCCAATCAGTTTAACGTCTGTTGTAGGTAAGCTACTGGAATCAATAATTAGGGATCGTATAGTCGAACACTTAGAATTGCATAACTTAGTTAGAAATACGCAGCACGGTTTTAGGCGAAACAAATCTTGCTTAACTAATCTTTTAGAATTTTTTCAAAGCGTGGTTGACGTTTACGATAGTCATCGGGCGGTTGATGTAGTGTATTTAGATTTTCAAAAAGCGTTTGACACCGTACCGCACAAAAGACTCATTGAGAAAACTAAGGCTCATGGAATCAGGGGTGTAGTAATAAATTGGATAGAAGAGTGGTTGCGAGGTAGGAAACAGAGGGTGGTCGTTGATGGAGCGGAGTCGTGTTGGGCTAATGTAGCGAGTGGCGTTCCTCAGGGTTCTGTATTGGGCCCCTTGCTTTTTCTTATATATATTAACGATTTAGATGTCGGCCTAGTCAGTACAGTTTCAAAGTTTGCGGATGACACGAAGCTGGGTGGTAGGGCGATTAATGACGAAGATAGAGGTAAAATCCAGAATGATCTGAATAAAATCGTTGATTGGTCAGTCACATGGCAAATGAGATTTAACGTCGATAAGTGCAAAATTTTACATATAGGTTCGCGTAACGGTAATTTTGCGTATAGTATGTCAGGGAAAGAGTTGATAAGCGTAGAGCAGGAAAAAGATTTAGGAGTTATAGTCACTGGTGATTTAAAAGTAGCGAAACAAAGTACAGCAGCGGTCAATAAAGCGAACAAAGTGTTAGGTTTTATAGCTCGGAATTTTGAGTACAAATCGCGCGATATTATAGTTCCTCTTTATAAATCATTAGTTAGACCCCATTTGGAGTACGCGATCCAATTTTGGAATCCGCATATGCGCAAAGATATAGACAAAATCGAAAGAGTTCAAAGACGAGCAACTAAGATGATTCCGTCGCTTAGGTCAAAGTCGTACGAGGATAGGCTTAAAGAGTTAAAATTGACTACACTCGAGACTAGGAGGCTAAGGGGTGATCTAATCCAGGTTTTCAAAATTATGAATGGGTTCGATAACGTAGATAGAGATAGCTTTTTCGAAATATCTCAATATAATAGGACTAGAAATAACGGGTGTAAGTTGACAAGTAGAAGGTTCGAGACAGCAGTTGCCAAAAACTTTTTTACGCATAGAATAGTAAATAGCTGGAATAGTTTGCCGGTAGAAGTAATTAGTAGCACGTCTATAAACATGTTTAAAAATCGATTAGACGCATATGTTGATAGATTGGGTATAGTTTAAGGTAGTAAAATTAAGGCTTTGTGGTGATAGATCCCACAGCTCAACACAAGTGTTGTGGGATATAGGGAGGCAGCATCTTGGGTTAGGGGATACTCTCTGTCCTTACACACCCAATTTAAAGAGATTCCTCTGCCGAGGGGTGCCCCCCATAGTACTGTGAGGTATTGAAAAACTCATGATCTTCATTTGCCCCACAAACACCTTGAAATTGGAGACCCAAAATGGGTGCACACACATTTCTACATTAATGTACAGTCTTTACAGCCACACCTACACTTTTCCTCCTAAGTATATATGACGCGTTCGGTGGAGAAGGGGCGAACGCCACAAAATTCGAAAAATGAGTTTTTTGTCGTATAATTATCCTTTAAAACCTTTGCTTTACCTATGCAAAAAATTAGATGTTAGTCTGCACTCTTTCACGATAAAATTTAGGTTTTAATGTATCTCAGAGAAATTCACTCCGCATCATTACTTCACAATGAACATTTGGCCAAATTGAACAAAATATAAAAAATAATTACAGCAATATTATTTACACCAAAAAAGATTATGTTACGGCCATAACTACAGCCGTTTCGCAGCGCTTTCTAGTTGTAGAAATGAAACAGGCTGATTTTCTCGATTTTGACGTCCTAAAAACGTGCATTGTCATTAGGAAATCAACAACTACTAAATTTACAGATGCAAGAAAGTTAATATTTGACTTTCAACACAAAGAAGGCTACGTAATATCTACTGCATACCGCACAACCCCAGATAATAGCCATCCCGTCAGACTGCAGAAAGGGAAAAAATCCTACAGTGTCAGTTTATTCAATCTAGCCCAGCAGACACTGCAACCAAAGTATTCCCAATTGCTGCCAATAACTAAGGAAAAAATAAAAGATCTCAAAGAATTATCAGACCTAATGCCTACAACTGCAGTGAACTATTATACAAGATTGTTAAAGGAATTGGAAGAAACCGAAACAGTTGAAGCAGGTAATACAACATTCGACGAAGAGGACCAAATAATGGATTACACCAGTTAACATCAGAAGCTATCAATAAATAATATTGTAAAATTTCTTGGCGTTTTATTATATCGACATATTACACAACAATATTTTACTCAAATATGTGTTCAAATTCATACAACATTTCAATAAACCGGAAAAATACAAAGGTTTAAAGTTTAGAAACTTTAACTGCATTTTGTGGCATAATTCGAAAATGTTGCGTTCGCCCCTTCTCCACCGAACGCGTCATATATTGTAATGTATATGGTTGTAAATTTTGACTTGGTCCGCAATCGATATGGACCGTGACTTATTTTTGGTTGGCAAGGTAATGGTATTGATGGATACCGTAATGAAATTGACTGTATTATTTGGATCTGATATATTTGCATGTCAGTTATAAATAGATATAGAGTGTAACATATTTGTGGATAGTAGTCTATTATGACTTGATCGTCTGGATCCAGAGATTCTATCTTTAGTTTTAAATCGATAATTAATTAGTTTTAAATTTTTAATTATTTAGTTTTGTAAAAATTGGTCGGTGCCAATGTACAGGCAGTTTTTACTTAAATTTCTAATGTTCTCGTGGTTCGGAACCCACGTAAAATTGTAGTCCCCTCCTCCACCACGGAGGACATACACAATTACGAACACAGTTAGGTAGACCAGCCATGAGTGGATCCTAGGGTCTTTGTTAGTCTGAAACATCATAACATTATAACATTATATATATATATATATATATTTTATATATATATATATTTCTATATATATTTATATATATATATATTTATATATATATTTATATATATATGTAATATTTATTTATTTATTATATATATATATTTATTTATATATATATATATATATTTTTATATATATAACCTTTGGTTAGCTTCCGCCCGAATTGTTCATTCTGACGAAGGTCAAGCTTTTCACTCCACCTTAGACCTACAGTTTAACGTGGAATCCGAACCACGCCCCATCAGCAGCCCAGCGTCTTAACCACTAGGCCACCTAGGGTTCCCATTTATCTACCAACCACTTTCTTTATTGTGTGGAAGGATGAACAGCTGGGTTTTGCTGCGCGCCGGCTGCCGTCGGGTCTCGAACCCGAGGCCGATGGATTCGTAGTCAGCGACGCTAACCACTACACCACCGAGGCGCATGATATATATATATATATATATATATATATATATATATATATATATACATATTTATATATATTATATATATGTATATATATTTATTTATATATATATATATTTTTATATATTTTATATATATATATATATATATATATATATATATATATATATATATATATTTATATACATATTTATATATATATTTATATATTTATATATATGTATATATATTTATTTATATATGTATATATATATTTTTATATATATATATATATATATATATATATATATATATATATATATATATATATATATATATATATATATATATATGAAAATGAAAATGAAAATGAAAAGGTTTATTGGCAGACTATAGTCCATATGACAAATATTATTAATACAATGACAGTTCATATACTAAGGATAGAAATATATACAATTGATTAGAAATAACACTGCACTGTCGAAGTTAAGTGGAGCTACAGACAGACGTTTTCGTACCAAGAAGTCCATAGCTTAGAGCAGGGATTCCCAAAGTGGTCTGTATAGACCCCCAGGGTTCTGTAGGAAGCTTCCAGGCGGTCTCTAAGCTTTTGGAAAAATAGTAACATTAACTATATGAACTATATTAACTATATTAACTATATTAACTATAACTATATTAACTATATTAATATTTAGGGGTCCTTGGTGGTAAAAGTTTGGGAACCCCTGACTTTGAGGATAAATGGCAGGACTCATGGATAGCTTGGATGATCGGGTTTGTTGATTTTTTAATTCTTTGCATTAGACTGTGTTGAGCACGTCTTGTTACCTCCGGGAAGCTCGGGACATTGCGGGTAGCAAACATTTGCGAAGCTGAGCATCTCGGGGGTAATTTATGTAAGAGTATAAAAGACCTCTTGCACAGCAAATTTAGGGTTCTGCCAGAACCCTTTTTATAATTCACCCAGAGTTGCTGACCGTATATATTACTGCAGAAAGTACGAAAGAGTGTGTCTTTAGCTTCACTTGTACAGAAAAGAAAGTTCCTTATGGTCATATTCGCTTTAGCACACAGGCTTCGAGATTGTTTTCTTATATCCGAGTCATTACTCAAGGAGCTGGTAATAGTTTGACCCAAATACTTAAACTCTTGTACTTCCTCAATTACTTCACCATTCATTTTAAACCTTATATCAGCTGGTTGATTACAGCTTTTAGGATGAAATTGCATAACCTTAGTTTTTGTAACATTAAAAAGAATATCATGTTTCTGCGAATACTCTTCGCAGACATTTAGTAGCTGATCCAGACCTTTAACAGAGGGACTTATTAACACCATATCATCGGCATAAACTAAGTTATTTATCCTTGTGCTATCTATACAACATCCTACTGTTGCCTCATTAAGTGAAGCAATTAATCCGTCAATATACACATTAAACAGCATAGGGGAGAGCAAGGAGCCTTGTCTCACCCCGCAAGAGGAGCCAAAACACTCGGATAGTACATTGCCCCACCTAACAGTGAAAGATTGGTGGGAATACCAAAATTTCAATAAATTTAATATGTACATGGGAACCTTCCTGTCTTCTAGTTTTGCAAATAAAATATTGTGGTTCACCCTATCATATGCCTTACTTATATCAAGGAAACAGCTATAAATGGTTGAATTACTGTCAATGTATTTAGATATTGTTTCTTTAAGTACATAGATACACAGGTCAGTTGAGTGGGACCTTTTAAAGCCAAACTGATTGGGAGATGTCCATAGGAAATCATTTAATCGGAGTAACAAGAGTTTTTCTAGTAGTTTCGAGAAGCAGGAAGCGACAGCAATAGGCCTGTAATTATTGCTGGACAGAATGTCTCCGTACTTATTTTTGACCAGGGGCAAGATATATACCCTTATGAACTCTGCAGGGATATAGCTATGAGCAAGCAGGGCTGATAGGAGCAATGATATATGCAGACATACTACGTCATTTGCATATTTTAAGTGCTCATTCGATAAGCCATCTACCCCTGACGCAGAACCAGTCTTTAACTCTTTAATTAACCTCTTTACTTCAGAAAATGATATCAAAATATTTTCCCTTGTCCCTCCCTCAATCGTTTCGCTGCAATCTATCTTAAGATTATCCCTACCCACACTATTAAGAATGTTAGAGTAGTGCTTTTTCCACAGCTTTGCAATTTCATCCTCCTCCGACACCCCATCGATTGTCGAAGGGAGGACATTTTTGACACCCGTTTGATTCTTAACAAATTTTCAAAATTTGTGATTATCGTTATTTATGCGAGCTTCACAGGCTTTTGATGCTCGAATAGACTCTTCTTCCTGTTTACATCGCCTTATGGCCGCCTTATACTGACCCCGACTTCTACACATATTAATGTATACTGGTCCTAATCTGGGTCTACCATGAAAGCACCACAAATCATAGGCGTCTTTCGATTCCCTCTTCAGGGGGGCAATAAAATCATTCCATCCAGGAATAACCTTAGTATTAGGCCTGTTCAAAAATCAACTTTTTCTTATTTTCATAGGTTTCTGTACATTTTCCCATGCTTTTTGGACCTGAAAAAGCCGAAAATCACAACTATTTTGACCTAGGATGTTGGGAAGCATTGCCGCATGGAGCTTTAAATTTTCTGCCTTGAAATCGGCCAAAGCGCCAATTCCGGGGTCCCTTGAATTATGTTTTGCACTTTAACTTTTGATCTAAACAAGATGGAGCAACAAATTAGGTATCAAATGAAAGAGCATAAAATTAATAAATAATAATATAATAATATAATAATAAATAATAATTAATAATAATAATAATAATAATAATAATTATCTATCATTTTTCAGGAAACAACAGAAACTCAATCAGAATCTAGAAAACCATCTACAAGTTACAACTTCACAATGGCATTAAGCAAGGAGCTGAGGGAGCTCCGTGGGCGCACAGTTGATATCTCAGAACCTCCACGTACTGTCCACAGGCAGGTGTCAACTGGGCCATCTACCAGATCTCTCACTGAAACTTTCCTGGTTGGATACCCTTCAGCTTTTATCAGTGGTTCCCAGCTTCCCACCAACAGACAGGCGTTCCAGTATTTCCTTAATCTTCAGAATTTACCGGAAAATGCAGGGAGGCCCATGGTTCAAGACCTTGCATATGAAACAGTTGAATCTATCATCCCATTCTGGCAGATGGCTAGGATCAAGACAATGACCAAGTACAACGCAATGAAGCTCTTCATGAAACTACATGAGAAACATCGTGCTCTGGTGAAAAGCAAAGGAAGAGCAAGTAACCCTGGAGGAAAAAGAGGAGCATTTGTGCTGGAATTAGACAGCCTCTTCGATATAGGAGCTCCAGATGCAATCCAGGAAATACAGAACAACGGACTGTTATCCAGAGAGAAGAAAGATGAGGATATCAGGTTCTACGAAGACCAAAAGACTGAGAGGAAAGGTCATATGTCTGGTCATGACAAGATTTTTGAGACAAGATCCCTGCAGCAAGCAGCGAGGAATGAAAGACTGCAACATAGACAAGAACAAGGTAAAACTAATTACTTTGAACGTCACAAAAAGTTTTAAGTTTTACTCCATTGCGATATTTAGCATGTACTTAACAATTACTGTCTTAACATGTACTATTTTACAGCTGCAGCAGAACAAGAGGCAGTTGTTCATGTGGATGACATTACCTGGGGTGACTCAACTGACAACGACGCTAACACAGAGGACATGGATTACCATCAGCCTCGTCCTGGATGTTCTCACCATCAAGACACTGTGACTAGTGTGACTTTGACGTTTCCAAGGAAGGTCATGGAATGTGATGTCATCTGCAATACAGCTGATCGTCTTGGTTTATCAGACAATCAAGTTATTGCCATGGTTTCTGCCACCTTGAAAGCTGGAGGGGCTGATCTGGATAACTTCGTCATCTCAACCTCAACAACACGTCGCAACAGAATGCTGTCCAGGTATAATATCAGCCAGAGTCACATGTCCAAGTTTTGTGAAACCCCCCCACAGTACGCTGCCTTACACTGGGATGGAAAGTTGCTCAAAGATGTCTTGGCAGTGAACCTGGAAGTACCTCAGAGACTTTAGCTGTGCTAGTGTCTGGTCCACCTTCATATACTGAAGGAAAGTTATTGGGAGTACCTGTCATCGACAATTCTTCTGGCACAGCTCAGGCTGAGGCTTCAATGGACTTACTGGAGACATGGGAACTTGGGAACTTACGGATAATGTTACTGCCCTTGTTTTTGACACTAAATCCAGTGAGAGTGGAGTTCACAGAGGAGCTGCCAAACTGCTAGAGAAAATGCTGAACAAAAAGGTGTTTTATCTGGCCTGTCGACATCACATCCTGGAAATCCTAGTAGGAGCAGTTTGGGAGAAGCTGTTTGGGAAGGTGAAGGGGCCAGATAATCCCTGGTTTGAGCATCTGAAGGATGTTTGGACGGACTTGTCCAAGGAAAACCCAAAGATGCTGGCTATCAACAGCAAATGGCTGAAGGAAAAGAAGAAGAAGAACAGTGAAGAAATACTCCAAGACATTCTAACAGCAGAAAGGCTTCCAAGAGCCGACTACAGGGAAATGGCTGAACTGACAGTCATTGTTCTTGGAGGAACGCCTCCTCGAGGTATTCACTGGAGTCGACCAGGCGCCATTCATCAGGCCAGATGGATGGCCAGAAACCTGTACTCCATGAAAATGCTGATGTTTGCAGATCAACTTGAGTACGACGAAGACACTGTATCAAAGCTGGAAAGACTCAAAACCTTCCTTGCGCTGTTCTACACTCCTGTATGGATGATGTCAATGTCTGCTGCAGATGCTCCCGTGAATGATCTAAGTCTAATCCAGGACATGTTGAAGTACAAGAAAACTGACCCAGAGCTTGCTGATGCAGTACTTAATAAGATGGAAAACCACAAATGGTACCTGACGCAGGAAGTCGTGCCATTTGCCCTGTTCAGCAGTAGATTGAGTGACACATTGAAGCACGACATTGCTGCCCAGTTACATGCCACTGAGAAGCCAGACAGCTTCAGAACAGGAAAGCCTCTATTCCAGAGAGTCACAGCTAAGACCACCCTGCTTGATCTCATTGGCCCAGAATCACATTTCCTGCTGGACACACTGAACATTGGATCCGAGTGGCTTCTGGAACCTGTCACGTCTTGGCCACAGAATGAGGACTACAGAAAAGCGTTGGACTATGTTAAGAATCTGAAAGCGGTGAATGACATTGCTGAACGTGGTGTCAAGATGATGAGCGACTTTGCAAATGTCATAACAACAGATGCCAAGCAAAGGGACTATCTCCTTCAAGCTGTGGAGTTCAACAGACGCCGCTTTGACAGCTTCAAGAAACAAACTCTCAACAACTGACTGTGTAAATGTCATTATGAAATTAATCATCATGTAATGCTTTCACTTCTTGATCGATTAGACTTGTGACAAAATGTTAATCTCAAATTTGTGTCATGAATAAGGCGCCTTGTCTGCCTTGAGTGTGAGAAAACGAATTTTGTGATATTTCTGAAAACTTTGTATGTACCAATGTGCCATTTCTTGTTCCAAGACTATCATAATTGTATAAATTAGAAAGAGGATTGAAAACACTTTAATTTGGTGCCTATTTTGTTGCTCTATCTTGTTTAGATAAAAGGTTATAGTGCAAAACATGATTCAAGGGACCCCGGAACTGGTGCTTTTGGCCGATTTCAAGGCAGAAAACTTAAAGCTCCATGCGGCAATGCTTCCCAACAACCTAGGTCAAAATGGTTGTGATTTTCGGCCTTTTCAGGTCAAAATGCATGGGAAAAAGTACAGAAACCTATGAAAATAAGAAAAAGTTGATTTTTGAACAGGGCTACCTTAGTATGATAGTTGTAAGATTTAATCAAGGAGCTTCCTGCTTCTCTTAACAGGGATATTATCTTACCATAATACCTATCTATGAGTTTACAGTGAGAATCATTTGAGCAAGGATTATTACAGGCAAGGTTAAAATTTCTAAATTATTAGAGGTGACATGTTCTCTCTTTGTATTCTATTCTCTGCTGCATATTAACATTGGACCAATCGACGCGATTATTCTTACCTATTGAGTTCTTGTTAAGTCGTGTTGCGAATAAATTGGTAACGTTAATTAATATTTCTAATGGTCTATGATCAGAAAGAAGGAAATCATGCAAAATATGAACTCTAACAATCGATCCTTTAGATTATTACTTGTGAGACAATGATCAATCCACCTGGTGGTACCACTCATATCGCTAATGTATGTAAAATTACCACTGGCTACCCCTAATACATCTACATCACTTATACTTAACTTGGCCGACTCGCACATGTTACCCAATTCTCCAAAGAATTCCGAGTTCACATGTGCGTTAAAGTCCCCCATTATTATACAGTGAGAATATTTGGGGTTATCTGATAATGACTTAATTTTGTACAGCAAATCAATGTATTCATCTAGATTACTGCCGTTGTTGTATGGTAAATAGCAGTTTACAATTAATATGCAATCATTGTTCACTTGTAATTCAATGCCTAACAACCTTACGTTATCGCTTGTTAAAAATCTTATATGTTTTGACAAATTTTTCCTTAATAAGAAAGCAACACCACCAAAAGGCCTACCGTACATTAATTCATCTGACAAGTCTACTGCTGATGACGTATGGTACATAAAGTCATCATGGATGGTAGAGAGGAATTTTAGCTCTTGCCTAGGTAGCCAGTGCTCCTGCAGGAGTATTAAATCTGCACTGTCACAGATTTCATGAACATCTACATTGAATTCCTCACTGACCTTACATTATATGAGACTATTTTCAACAAGTTATCCGCCATGACTGGTAGCAAATTTATTATTAGTAAGATTATTATTATTATACACAGTACAACTTTCAGGCATTACCGTTAGGGCGCCTATTATTATTATTATTATTATTATTATTATTATTATTATTTTGCATGTTATCAAATCTCCTGGAAAAGTGAATAAACTCCTTAACAATAATACCGTCTGGCCATTGACTCATATTATACGGGTCGAAATGCGCATTTACACCTTTAATTATTACTTTAAAAGAGTTATAATACGGAGATTTCGTGTTTAGTTTATTAACTATCACTATACTGTGTTCACCAATGATTTCTATCATGTGTCGAATATCGCTTGCCTCGTTCGAGAGCTGAATTCGCGACCTAAATAGGGTGAGATTCTCCATTGGTAGCCTCGCCGCGGAGACCGGTTGAGGAGACCTTTGGGACGGGCGCCTATTAACAGTTACCCACCCGTCCTGCTCCCTCGATCTCCCTGAGGCAAGGTTCGCCTGCCTGGGGGATGGGTGGCACAACCTTTGGGGGATAGGAGGCCCCTCCCTTACTCTGTGGCTTGGTGAAGGTCTGTTAGCGGTGTTCATACCCTGACGGCCGCGCGTGCCTCTCCTTCTTCGGTGGGAGGGGGGGAACTGCGTACCGAGCGAGGCGTAATCGAACACCTCTCCTCTGCAGTGGGAGGCAGGGAAGAGGGCAATGATGCCTCGACTCTCGGCATTGGACCATCCCTGTTCCTCATTGTGAGATCGGGAGCAGGAGTCCTTTCCTGAACGGGAGGAGGGTTGACCACTACCCCTGCATGCTGCGTTTCCACCCCACCTTCAGGGGGGGAGTTGGAGGCGGGGATTTCGTTTCCCTCGCTGCCCGACGCGCTTCTTGGAAATCTGGCTTGCTGAACTACTTCCGAGTAACTGGGCTTTGGGAGGAGCGTCTCTTTCAACGCATCTAACTCTGACCGAAACTGTTCTATCGAAATCGCGTTTTTCTGATTTGACACCACGTGTTGGTGTTTCAGTTCAACTATCGACTTTTGTACCTCATTATACTGTTTGAGGAGCACTGAGACATTTACGTCACCCATAGAGATTACCGGTATTCTATGGAAGTTAGTAACGTAAAAGGTAATATTATTCTCATTATCCCGGAGGGTCGACACTTTATTTATATATATATATATATATATATATATATATATATATATATGTTTATATATATATATTTATATATATATATATATATTTTATTTATATATATATATTTATATATACAGGGTGTACATAAAGTCAGGATCTATTTTTGTGAAACAATTATTTTTTTCTATTTTTCTTTTCAGAAGCCCTTAGAATAAATACAGAAGAGCGTGTGGCAATAGTAATTTGGCGAATCGAGGGAAAGAAATACAATGACATCAGAGAGAAGTTTAGAAGGAGATTTCATAAGCCGGGGCCAATAGACAAGACAATATGAAAATTGGTGAACAAATTTAAACGAACGGGATCTGTAAATGATGAAGCAAGATCAGGACGACCGTGTATGTCAGATCTTACCGTGAATGCAGTACGGGGAATTATCACTGAGGAGCCACGTACGTCCGTTCGTGCTGCATCACACAGACTCGTCCTCCCGACGTCATCTGTGCACAAAATTCTGAAAGTTAATTTGCAGAAGAAAAGCTATCATTTGCAGGTTTTACATGATTTACATGAGGAAGATTTCCCTCGACGAAGTGCTGTGTGTGCTGATCTCGTAGAACAAATCTGGAGTGATAATTTAATGGACAACATTCTCTTTAGTGATGAAGCCACTTTCCATACGTGGGGAAAAGTAAATCGCCATAACTGTCGAATTTGGGCAGATGAAAGACCGAATGATTTCGTCCAAAATTGGGAAAGAGACTCACCTAAAGTTAATGTCTGGATGGG
Source organism: Bathynomus jamesi (assembly GCA_023014485.1). Lineage (NCBI taxonomy): Eukaryota > Metazoa > Arthropoda > Malacostraca > Isopoda > Cirolanidae > Bathynomus > Bathynomus jamesi. The sequence goes on along the minus strand of JAJOZX010002538.1, from coordinate 366,007 downwards.
TTAAACAAAATTTAAGGTTTATGGTCCTTTTTTCTCTGCTGAAGCTACAGTTACGGGGCTTATTTATCTGGACATGTTGCAGCAATTCCTTGAACCTCAGCTGATTGGGGATAGGATTGTTAGTACCGTCGTCTATCAACATGATGGTGCTCCTTGTCACTATGCCAAAATTGTTCAGGATTATCTAAATGGACGTTTTCCAAATCGCTGGATCGGACGCGGAAGCAACAAACCTTGGCCAGCGAGATCACCAGATTTAACCCCTTTAGATTTCTTTGCATGGGGCTTTATCAAATCGCACGTCTATCAGACGAAGATTACGAGTCTTGAAAACTTACGTACACGTATACGAACTGCTGCAGATAACATAACCCCGCAAATGCTCCAGAATGTGTCTAGAAATGCTGCGGAACGATTTGAGCTGTGCAGGGATACTGATGGGCGTCACGTCGAATCCTACTCTTAATTATTTAAAAAATGTTACCACTTTATCATTTTATGATTGAATTCCATATAATTTCCAAGTGCTTCACAAAAATAGATCCTGACTTTATGTACACCCTGTATATATATACATATATTTATTTATATTTATATATATATATATATTTTATATATTTATATATATATTTTATATATATATATATATATATATATATATATATATATATTTTTTTTTTATATACATATATATATATATATTTATATATATATATATTTATATATATATATATATTTATTTATTTATATATATATATTTATATATATATATTTATTTTTGTATCGGGCGCGCAAAAAAAGGGAGACCTCGAACTTTGGCTGTAAAATCCAAAGTTATGGTCAGATTTCAATATTTTTTTCACACCCCAGAAGTAAGTAAATTTTTTATACGGTGAGCGGATTTCAAAGAAAGTTAATGAACATTACGGATTTATTGAACATTTCTTAATGCAACTAGAAATTCTCCATTTACAAAGTGCTCACAGATGGTTCTACTTTGACGTTAAAAAAAACTTGATATGTTTATCACGAACTTCTACAACCTTTTTCAGTCTAGGACGGAACTCATCTATGGCTTTATTGATTTGTTCTTGTGGTAGCTCATCTCATTTTTTCAGAAGAAGTTGTCGTAAATGAGCGACATTTCTTACTTTGACCGATAAATTCTCTGTGACAAATTTTCCCAAAGGCCGTAATCGACAGGATTTAAATCAGAACTGTTTGGTGGCGGAATTTAATACTTCTATCTGGTATTCTCTTGATATCTCCTTTTCCATCGATTTTCTTGAGAAGCTCATCCAAACATCCTGCAGTTGGTTTACGTTAATTAAAATCGTTTTAATTATCAACTTGAACCTATGATTAGCAAAATGTTTCTGGAATATTCGCCATATATCCAATTTCTCAGCTAAAATGCTAAAAGATGGCATACAAACCATAAAATTAGCTCTTACTAACAAACTGAAATTTCATGGTTCTATGTATCGTATTTGCCGAGATATGAAGGATTTAAAAGGTCTACCTTTGCAGTAGTAGTGTAAATGGAGAATTTCCAGTGACATAAAGAAATGTTCAATAAATCCGTAATTTTCATTAGTTTTCTTTGAAATCCGCTCACCCTATAGTAAATTTACTTTGTGGGGTGTGAGAAAAAATATTGAAATCTGACCATAACTTTGGATTTTACAGCCAAAGTTCGAGGTCTCCCTTTTTTTTTTGCCCAGCCGATATATATATATATATATATATATATAAAATAAACTTTGATTGTATTTACCGCAAAAATATAATATCACCCAAACTCGCTGTAAAAAAATGATAAAACAGTGTTTAAAAAGGCTAATTAATTTCGGCCGGTCACAACCAAGCCCTTTCCAAAGCCATTAACTTGTTAAAATGTCTAAAAAAGTTATGTCTTCCGTCCCGCGGAAGAGCTGAAGTTAAAATGACTGTTAAGGCATCATCACGGATAGAGAGATGGTGACTGTCGTACGTCTGGCAGTTGGAAAAGGCAAACTATTGCCCAGATTTCAAACACTCAAGATGAGAAATCTAAGTAAAAATCAATCCTGTACATCTGGCAGCCAGTCGCGACTCGAAATTGCCCTAAAATATTTTAAAATGTTAAAAATAAAGCTATCCATACTGTAGGACAGCTTAATATTTGAAATGGTGTTTCTCCTAAAATATAAAATGCCTCGTATATTTGTCTCTGTTCCTGGTCCCTGACCTTCATGATAGGTTTAGAATCCTGGAAGTTAAAAATATGATTATGCTGTTCCCTATGCTGAACCAAGCTACTATAAGTATTACCCGATCTCAGGTCACGTTTGTGGGAATTAATCCTTCTCTGAAAATCACTTGTCTCTCCGATGTATTTTTTAAGGCAGCCTCCACATGGGATTTCATAAACTACGCCAGAATTGTTGGAGGCTTTTGTCATAGGATGACGGATGAACTTCAGCTCTTCCGCGGACGGAAGTTTTATAACTTTTTTAGACATTTTAACTAGTTTATGGCTTTGAAAAGGGCTTGGTTGTGACCGGCCAAAATTAATTAGCCTTTTTAAACACTGTTTTAGAATTTTTTCCCTGTGGTTTGGGTGATCTTATATTGTTGCGGTGAATGCAGTCAAAGTTTATATAATGATACCCGCTGAATTTAGACTTTTTGTTCTTAACCTTTTTAACGTCTTTAATTTTTTGAGGGTCGTTTTACAATTATAAAAATGCTGTGATTAAAGGCCATGAAACAAAATTGTAGTTGAACTTTTTATATAAATGTCTAAATAACAAGATTTTACCTAAATCTTTGGCTTTTGGTTCTGCTCAGGTTGACTCTTCAGATCCTTTTCCGCCTTGGGCTGAACAAGTTTTAATTAATAGGATTAATTCGGTTAAGTTTTCCAAACATCAAGCTTTTTACAGTGTGAGAACCATGTTTGAGGCTTTTTTGAGAGCGATTAAACCTTTTCCTAATTTTAATAATTTTACACTTATGAAGATTTTAGATTATGTTCACTATTGCAAAAATTTTCTTTGGTGTCAGTAAAACGAAATCTTGACTCGAAGTTTGATAAACTATTCAAGGACAGTCCATGGTTTAAATTTAGCAATTTGGACTTTGTAGTCAATCTTACAAATGTACATCTTTCTGATTTGGAAAAAACTGCCTTGGGATTCGGTTTGAAATTTTCCTTTACTGCGAATGCCAGTTGTTTGGTCAGCTTTCTAAGCTCGTTCGAGTACTTTGTCAAATACTGCAAAGCCTCTAATCTTATTTTATTTCCTATGAAGGAATTTCTTTTAAATGAAATCTTTCACTTTTTAGGTAAGGGCTTTAGGTTTCCCAAGATTTTGTTGGATGCCCTTTCCAGACTGAAGAATAACTCGAACCTCATGCTTACGAAGTCTGATAAGGGAAATAAAGTAGTTGTCCTGAATACGTGTGATTACCGCTAAAATGAATGTCATGTTGGCCGATGAATCCGTTTATTCCAAAGTCAGCAATGATCCACTAAAAACTTCACAGGCTTCTTTTAATAAGGAGTTGAGAAGAATCCTTTAGGATTCTCCAGAACTTTTTCAAAGATTCAAATCTTATTTGCCCCAGCTTCCTTATATATATGGGCTCTCAAAGGTGCATAAACCCTCAGTACCTTTGCGCCCTATTATTCCTAGTATGAGAAGTTCTACTGAACAGCTGTTTAAATGGCTTTTGAGCCTCCTTTCGCCATTAGTAGGCCAAATCTCTGGAGCACATCTTAAAAATTGTGCAGAGTTTTTGACAAACTTCGAGGTACAGACTTATCGAATCGGAGCCCAAGCTAACGAATCAAATCGAATCCTCTCTCCCGATTCAAAATCAAATCGAATCTCGAAGCTTCGCAGGGCCCTAAGTTCAACCCTCCTTCATCCACAGACAAATTAGTGTAGCCAAATACCCTACTCGTACGCTCAAAATGTGGTTATTTTCAATGCATGTATTTGCTCTAAAGAAAAAATATTCCAAGGCTTTTCGTGTATTCAACAGTACACCTCGTCATTCCCTGACGATGTACTATATTGTTAAATACACGAAAGAACTTGGAATATTTTTTTTCTTTTTCCTTGTGGGGTTGCATCATATATATATATATATATATATATATATATATATATATATATAGAAAGGAATTACACATGTACATAGAGAGAAACCCAAAAGCTAATATCATGACTTAAAAATAAGGCTGAAGTGTGTGCACTTTTTCAGTTGTTTTTATGTTTAGTTTTGACATTATTTTTACTATTTTGTTTGTGTCGGCTGTGACCTCTATATTTATATTAACTATGAAAATCTTTGCAATTGAGGCGGTGGACCTATAGCTCATATTATTTTATGTATTCGTGTTGCCAGTGGCCCTTATACCTTATATCATTTGAAATTTTTTTGTCTATCCACTTGGTTTGAACGTGTGTGTGTGGTGTGTGTGTGTGTGTGTGTGTGTGTGTCACCTGGCTGCAAGTAGCTGGCATGATTGGCTGTTAGGATGAAGGTAACAACCTTTTCAAACGGCTAGTGGTTGGTTGAATGGGACCCTTTGCTGAGATCTGTTTCTGTTCAGAGTTGATAGGGTAAGGATGTGTGTTACAGTGTTACACTTAAGTATTTAAATTTTTATATATATATATATATATATATATATATATATGAAGTGATTTTGAAAATCTTACTTTTAAACAAAGAAGCGTTCGGGATCTTTTAACAGCGAGTAATTTTTTTATTATTAATATTAGTGTCATGCCTAAGCAAGTGTTGCAGTGGCCACTGTATTCTATATTCATATTAACACTGGACCAGCGTTATGTGTGTATAAAACTGTATATATATGGGATAGAACTCAGAATGGTCCCTTGAGATCTTTTATGTTACACAAAGACCGTGCATGGAACATGGAGCTCTTCTGGGAAAATTAAATCAAATATAGTTCGAATAAGTCATGGTAAATGACAGAGTTCCTTCTTCCATGCACGGTCTGTGTGTAACATAAAAGATCTCAGAGAACCATTTTGAGTTCTATCCCATCATGAAATGGACATGTTACGTGCCTTAAAAAGTGGACGCTCAATTCTGCCAGTTGAGATTTAATTTTGGTTTTTCGCTGAAAATACAATAATTACCCAGTTTTTCTTTGATGTATTCAATCCGACGTGAATGCAACTAGTTTCTTGCGTATATTGAGGTTCTGACTAAGTAGGCTAGGTGTAGCTGTAAACACTAGATCCTGTCCTAAAGGTGGATCCTATCTGCTTCGCAGATAGCTGGTGAGGGAAGCTATTTTTTGGGGCCTCTTTGTGAGTGACCCGTTGCCCACATAAGCATATATAATTCCTTAGTAGGAATTTTACTGTCGCCTCACGTAGCGGAATTCTTAATACAGTTCAGAAATGTATAGCGCACAAATCACATATATTAAAATAAACAACAACTAATTCTGTTCGTGCCTTCTCACCTTTATTCTAGTTATGTTTTTTGCAGAAACTATTATCATTAATTTAAACTTTAACGGTTACTATAAAAAATATTTATTTTTCTTACCACTGACTTCCTTTTTAAATAATTTACCGTCAAACTTTGATCAAATATTGCCCCGAAGTGTTGAAAAAAAAAAGAAAATAGTATTCTAATAATGTTATAAATTTCTTCGTTTCATAATTTTATAAAGATTTTTCGATGAATTGTAGAGAAATCATTCAGTGCTGAGTCAAAAATATACACGAAGTTTGATGCTTAAATGCGATGTGATACTTTTCGTAGATTTTAAATATTGTATGCTTTTTGAAGTCGTTTATTTTATGAATTTTTATCTCATACAGTTTTATATATATATATTTTTTTTTTAACTGCAAACAACACACAGTATAATTAATGTAAAGAACGACGCTTGTGTAGAAGAGAGTTCCGCACAAGATGAGGAGGGAGAACGAGCAAATGAAAAATGAGGTACCTCCCAGGAATTGAACCCGGGATCATCCAGTTGCCGGTCGGATATGTTAATCATTTGCTCGTTCTCCCTCCTCATCTTGTGCGGAACGCTCTTCTACACAAGCGTTGTTCTTTACAGTTAAAATGTATATATGTGCGGCATGCGAAGGTGCCCCCTCAGGGCATTTGATTCCGCTCGTATGTAGGAGAATTACGAGTACTGAATAATCGGAGTCCTTCGTGTAGTGGTTAACATATCCGACCGGCAATTGGATGATCCCGGGTTCGATTCCTGAGAGGTACCTCATTTTTCATTTGCTCGTTCTCCCTCCTCATCTTGTGCAGAACGCTCTTCTACACAAGCGTCGTTCTTTACATTATATATATATATATATATATATATATATATATATATATATATTGGCAGCACAATTCGCCAATATCAAACAAGAGTGGACGAACATCGCGGCATTTCTACTAGAACATTACAACCTTTAAATAGACCACCCAAATCAGCAATAAGAGATAATTGCCACCTCCACAATCACCCACTGCTTCCTAAAATTATCAACTCAGCACACCGACTAACCGACCTCTGCATCCTCGAATCCCTATAAGAGGGGTCCCGCGTCTTAAGGTACCTAAGCGCCAAAATTAAAATTCGTCAAAAATCGCCTCCAAAGTTCAGCAATATTCTGGCAATAGTATCTCTGTTATTAATTGAGCTAGAACGTTCATTTTTGGCTAAATAGGAGTTCTAAGTATGCTAATGAAGATGTTGATGAGTTTTTGGAATAGCTTTTCATATTTTATATTTTATATATATTTTTTAAATTTTTTTATTTTCTTATTATGCTGAACTTTGGGTGAACTTTTGGCTGGCGATAGAGGTGAAAAAAGTAGTTCGCTTCATAAGGTTTTCAACCATACTTCTAGTGTTGTAAGGTCATTATAACCCAAACCACGCGATAGAGGAAGGGTGAAAATAGTGATATCCATCAAAAACACGTTTTCGCCTGTGGTGGCGCTTAGGTACCTTAAGACGGGCGACCCCTCATATATCCTTATTACAAAACCAACCCTCAGTAGCATGGGCGCAAAATGGACGAGTGCAAGAATGTTGCAGATATAATGATCAATGTTGCAAAGGGGGGATGGGGTATGCAATGAAGGGGGTGGGAGGTATGCAGTTAAGGGGGGGTGGGGGAATGCTGCAGGTGCAACAAGGGGTCATGAAACTTGGAGGCGGCGGTATCCGCCAAGAGAAAGACAGGAGAAGGAGAGAAAGGAAGAGAGGTGTTCACTTGGCTCCTGCCAAGTGCATAATAACACTTCAGCCGACCCGCCGTCCTCTTATAGGCCCCTAATCAGCCAGTTGGCTTAGAAGGAGCCAAGGGGGAGAGGGGAGGTTGAGGGGAAGGGGTCTTCGAGGGGAGAAGGAAGGATGACCTCCCCCCAAAGGGGTTGCCTTAACCTAAGAGTGGAAGAGAAAGGAGAGACGGAGGAGGTCTTTGGGGGAGAAGCTGGGATGTCCTTACCCCCCAAAGAGAAACCTAACCTAAGTCTTAACCTAAGAAGGAAGGCAGGAGATCTTTATTCGACCGAAGTTCACATCCATCTGACCGCACTGAAGCGAGGCGGGTCTTATATAGAGGAAGGTTGAGTTGCCAGATATCACTTTTTATTTTATTTGTTCAGGAATACATTATTAGGGTGAGTTGCTAAACACCACCATTTATTTTAATTCGTTAACAAAGCAAACGGACTTTCTCTTTTAAGAGATTAAATGTGTCTGTTTTCTTTTGGCTATCCTTTCTACTGCACAAAATCAGAAAAATAAAAAAGAAACCATTCCGTTAACATTCTCTAAGAGTAGTATTCAATTTTCCTTCACTAAAACCTTAGAATGAACATTGTCTATTTAATTTTGTCATTCCTTATATATATATAATATATATATATATATATATATATATATATATATATATGTATATATATCAGTGGCGGCTCGTGGTAATTTTACTTATGCATGCAGTCACATGCATTACAGTGTAGTACATATAGATAAGCTGTATTTTTCTTTTATGGTATTCTTATGAGTTATGTAGTAACCGAGGATAGAACCAATATTATATTAATAATATTAATAATAATTTTAACTTTATTTTTTTAACTTAAATACTAATTTTAAATTCATTGAGTATATTATTGACGCATGCAGTGCATGCATTGCATTCATTAAGAAGCCGCCCCTGATATATATATATATATATATATACATATATATATATATATATATATATATATATATATATATATATATATTAAATACCAAAGCAAACGGACTTTTTCTTTTAAGAGAATTAAACGAAAACCGATATTAACAATAAAAAAAAACTCAATCTGTTTATTAACTATTGTAAATAAATAGAATTTGCCTTCTACTGCACAAAATAAAAAATAATATAAGAAATACGAAACGTACAATCGTCAAAATAATAGTTCAGACGAAATACACACACACACACACACACACACACACACACACACACACACCACACACACAAACAATTGTATTTGACCTACTTTCTCAAACTATGCCTATTTTCTTTTGGCTATCCTTTCTACTGCACAAAATCAGAAAAATAAAAAAGAATTCATTCCGTTAACATATTCTCTAAGAGTAATATTCAATTTTCCTTCACTAAAACCTTAAACCTTAGAATGTACACTGCTTATTTAATTTTGTCATTCCTTATATATATATATATATTATTATATATATATATTATATATATATATTATATAAACGGACTTTCTCTTTAAAGTGAATTAATTATTAAAACAATATTAACATTAAAAAATTCACTAAACAATTGGCTTAGCAGAAGAAACCGTTCTATTAACATATTCTCAAATCTGTATATACACACACACACACACACACACACACACACATACAATTAAATAATTATTCTCTTACAATACGTTTATTTTAACATTGTGTTCAGACGACAGCGAGCGGAGGCAGGTAAGCAAAAGGTCCAATGATATTTAGCCCGAGGCTTTTTTAAAACCGCAAACTGAAGAGAAAGGAATGTGTGTCAACTTTCTCTCTGAAAGACATACTTCGCTCTGTAAGCGACTGTCCCCTGTATATAAAAAAAAGGTTTTTATTAAATGCGTTGCTTATTTCTCTTTACTTGTAATTTGTATGATAGCATGTTCATAGTTAACGTCTCTGTTATTGAAATGAATGAATAAAAAATGGAAAGATATATTATTATTATTATTATTATTATTATTATTATACATTTTTCAAAATTAACACACACACACACACACCACCCTATATGTATATATATATATTATATATATATATAGGGTGGTACAAATCATATTAGTAATAATAATTAACTCCTTTTCACCGAATTGTCCATTTTGACAAAGACCAAACCTTTCACTCCGCCTTAGACCCACAGTTTAACGTGGATTCCAAACTAAGCTGCAACACAGGCGGGGAGAAATGTCATCATCCCGATCTCTCAACAGCAACCGCTGGCTAACTCAGTAGGATACCTAGGGTACCCATTTATCAGCCAACCAAGCAGAAATTCAATAACTAAATACAATTTTTCCACACTCCTACGTGAGAAGCCTTGCGAAATATATATATATATATATATATATATATATATATATATATATATGTATATATATATATATATACAATTATGTCAAATATATAAATACACTCACTTTGTTTTCAAAACACTAAACTAAAACTTAATCGAGTTTACAGTCACATCTTTACTGCATTGCACTACGCGGTTCATTCACACCATGCCTATACTTATCTCGTGTAAACAGTTAGTGGGAAATAAAACGTACCACAAAAGTGTAATGAAAAAAGAACAACTTCAGAGTTCATTCACACCGTGCGTACACTTAGCTCGTGTACACAGTGTACACTTTCCACATTGTGTCCGGCAAATAATACAGTAACTCTTTTCACATTTGTTGTGAAAGATGCCAAAGTTTGTACACTTTCCACATTGCGTCCGGCAACTTTTTGAGTAACTCCAATTTTGTTGTGAAAGATGCAAAAATGTAATGAAAAAAGAACAGCTTCAGAATTCATTCACACCATGCGTACACCTATCTCTTGTACACATTATATATATATATATATATATATATATATATATATATGTCAAAGTCGAAATATTTATTTGCGAAATCAATGAATGACATTTTCTGAAATCCAATTAATAATTTCTTTTTTTAAACTTTTTAAGAAAATTCTTGTTTCCACTCTTCGGTGATTTAAAAAGAAAAAATATACTATTCTAAATATCGCATCCGATGTTTCAAACAATACATTTAAAACTATTTGCATTACGCACAGAGGCGGAGCAAGAGTGTCACGGGCCCCGGGGCAAAACTTATTTATGGGCCCCCTAACAAATTTTTATTATACATTTATATTGCTTTTCTTTGCATTATTTATTTAGCATATATTTAAGAATTATGATACTACTTGTACGCATGGAGGCATAGAAGGCAAAACATTATGCAAAATATCGAGCTTTAAAAAGGATACCGTGAAATATTTACGACAACATCAGAACTTGACTTTTCTTGCCTTTCTTTCAGCAAATTCATTAATTAAATCCTCCAAGTTAATATTTCTAGCTTTCTTGTTTTCAATTGATATAATTGAGAGTCCACTTAATCTTTTTTCATTTATAGAATTTCGAAGATAGTTCTTTATTAGTTTAAGTTTTGAAAACGATCTCTCTGCACTTAAAGCTGTCACAGGAATTGTGAGGAACAATGTTATGGCAGTCACAACTTTGGGAAAACTTGAGCACAAAGCACTGTTGTCTTTAATTAAAAATGAATGTAGCTCATGGATTGTCGTCATGTTTTCACTGTCTGTTTTTAAGCACATTCGAAAAGAGAGTAATTGGTCTTCACATAGCTCATCAAAATGTCTTTTTACTTTTTTAACACGTTTTTGCTGAAATTTAGCTTCAACTCCCCATCTATTAGCTATTTGTATTGCTGAATTTTTAATGTCATTAAAGTTGTTTCTAACAACTTCTAAAGATTCTATAGCGTCATGCAATATCTTCACTGCTTTGTCTAGCACCATTTGCTCACTTTGTAGGGTTTTTGAAACTGCATTAATAATTTCCAACAATTTGGTCCAAAATATTATTAGAAAAATAAACCTATACTTTAAAGCAGTGATGCACAAACCCTGGCCCGCGGGCCAAATGAATGAAAAAGTTAGAATATAAAAGTGACCCAATTTATGACTTAGATGGAAAGTAAGTAGGCTAATACATTTAGTTATTTTCTTCGCTTGGCCCTCACATCAAAAAAGTTTGCGCACCACTGCTTTAAAGCATATATATATATATATATATATATATATATATATATATATATATATATATATCGGAAATATATTTCAACCATAAAAAATGAGAACACGGTTATAGACAAATAAAAATAAACTATATCTCGTGTTGGGAGGCAGTTCTCTGAGACAGATGATGTAGTGACCCGTGGTACGGGCGTCACGTAAAACTGTAGATACCCTTCATCAAATGACCTAGATATCGGTGAATCTACGCACACATTTTAATTATGTTTCTTTTGTATTGACATAGTTTTAATTATTCTCAGTTTTGTTTTAAGGTTTTAAGACTTATAATTCACTGACGATGACAAAAGTTTTGTCGAAACGTCTGAAGTATAAAAAATAAACGAAAATGTTTGCTGTTGTGTTGGTCCTTTTCATATATATATATATATGAAAATTATTTCACGAAAGTAACACGTGAAAAATATTTATGATGAATAAAACCACTAAGGAAAGGAAACACAGATGGTGCTCAAGCGCTTTCGTCTAATGACATCCTCAGGAACACTGAAGTACATAAAGAATTACAGCCTATATACTGTATAGGTTACAGAAAGAGAAAAAAAAAAAATATATATATATACAATAAACGGTGAAACGAAATTAAAGGATTGTGGAAGGGGGCACACAAATTTATAAGGAAAAACTATCGATTTTTAGCACAAGATTAAGATTTGTTTCCAAACAATGTTATAGATAAAAAAAATAAAAAATAAAAAAATAAAAATAAAAAATATATATACACAAATTTATACTGGAAATCTGCCCAAGTTTTAGCACTCTGCTCTTTTTGTATATAAAAATTGAACAATTATCGATTTTTAGCACAAGATTAAAAGATTTGTTTCCAAACAATGTTATAGATAAAACAGGACAATTGTCCAGTGCCCTTTTTGTCCATTTGTCAGAGTTATCCCACTGTATTGATTGGAATAATGCTTCAGTTTTATTCCACTCTAGCAACATTGTTAATAGAAATATTCTTGAGTCTGCCATTATCCAACTAACAAATAACTTCAACATAAGCAAAGGTCTTTTTCAACTCGATCCTGTTGTTTTGAATTCCTTCAGAACAGATTTAGATAAGAAAGGTAGAACGCTAAATCTTTGGTAAAATTTATATGCCACCCTAATAACTTTTATTTTTCAATTTTTATATACAAAAAAATAGGGCAGAGTGCTAAAACCCGGGCAGATTTCCAGTATAAATTTGTATATATATATTTTTTTTTTTTTTTATCTATAACATTGTTTGGAAACATCTTTTAATCTTGTGCTAAAAATCGATAATTGTTCAATTTTTATATACAAAAAGAGCATAGTGCTAAAACTTGGGCAGATTTCCAGTATAAATTGGTATATATATATTTTATTTTTATTTATTTTTTTTTTTTTTATCTATAACATTGTTTGGAAACAAATCTTAATCTTGTGCTAAAAATCGATAGTTTTTCCTTATAAATTTGTGTGCCCCCTTCCACAATCCTTTAATTTCGTTTCACCGTTTATTGTATATATATATATTTTTTTTTTTCTCTTTCTGTAACCTATATATAGGCTGTAATTCTTTATGTACTTCAGTGTTCCTGAGGATGTCATTAGACGAAAGCGCTTGAGCACCATCTGTGTTTCCTTTCCTTCGTGGTTTTATTCATCATATATATATATATATATATATATATATATTATAGAGAGAGAGAGAGAGAGAGAGAGAGAGAGAGAGAGAGGGAAAATATAACAGCCTCTCTTCCCCCTTAAAAATAGATATTTGTAAATTGGGAAATACATTTTGATTCTGATATTATAACAAAATATTCATGTTCATCCACTTTGTCTCTTATTCCCCCCGGTTTACTGTAATAGATACACACCCTCACAGACTGTAACCCACTCGACTAATAACATAACACCTTTTTTTCTAACTCGTGTATAGGAACAGTCGCGGAAGAAAGTTTGTGAACGGTTTTATTTTCATAATTCAGTAATTGGCAACCGTTTCATATTTATTACGTCATACTTGCATGAGAGGACTCGAAGAACATTATTGCAGGTTCAACATAATCGACCTAAACTAAACACTGTACTGCTAAACTCTCATCACAAGTTGGCACAAAGAGAATGGCAGGTATGGAAATTTAATGAACATTTATAGGTTTAAAGTAACAAAAACCACTATAGGGAAGATGGCATTTGGCTAAACAATTTGTATTACACTAAATACTTCAAATACATATTTTTGTTTCATGTATAAATAAACGTCACTTGAAATGTTTGTGATACGAAATCATTAACAAAATATTTACCCATTCACTACGAAAGAGTGAATAAATAAAAATAAGAATGTAAAAAGTAGATATATTTCCAGAAAGTAACCGGGACGAGGTTCTTCAGTGAATTTGAGGACCAACAGTACTCAAATTTAAATTCTTAATTGTTCAAAGAATATGTACAAATTACAAGGACATACTACAAACACAGTTTTAAGTACTATATCTTAAAAACTGCCAAATTTGAGGAAGCATAATATTCATTACATAGTTTATAAATGAAAGGTTTTAATATTTATATACACGCAGTAACTTCGATTCATTTTTCAAAAGAATAATTTAGCAGTACACACTATTGGCATTTACAGACAAAAAAATATAACCGTCAATATAACAGTAGAGGAGAAATATATATATATATATATATACACACCCGATGTTTAGTTAAATTTAAACTTGCTTTTTGTTATGTGTTAAAATCAATTACTTATTTGAGGCTTAATAGTTCGTCCTCTTCCGAGCTCTGTTATCTGAAAGCCCAGGACGTAGAATTGAATTCTTACTGTGATAACTTTATTCTCAAATAATAGGAGTTAAGTTTCTTTAGAGGAGTATTGTGCTGGTGAAGGAGAGAGTAGGGCTTTTCATACAAATCACACTTTTATAGTATTCAATTCTTGAGTAAAATCCTATCACTGATAAATTTTACATACAAGTTGTACGTCAGTTAGGCATTTGAACGAAACGTTTTTGTAACACTGAAGGTTATTATTCATATCATTTATTGATTTCGCAAATAAATATTTCGACTTTGAGATACATATAATGTGTACACGAGATAGGTGTACGCATGGTGTGAATGAACTCTGAAGCTCTTCTTTGTTATATTAAACTTTTGCATCTTTCACAACAAATTTGGAAAGAGCTTCTGTAAAAGTTGCCGGACTCAATGTGGAACGTGTACACTGTGTACACGAGCTAAGTGTACGCACGGTGTGAATGAACTCTGAAGTTGTTCTTTTTTCATTACACTTTTGTGGTACGTTTTATTTCCCACTAACTGTTTACACGAGATAAGTATACGCATGGTGTGAATGAACCGCGTAGTGCAATGCAGTAAAGATGTGATTGTAAACTCGATTAAGTGTTAGTTTAGTGTTTTGAAAACAAAGTGAGTGTATTTATATATTTAACATAATTGTGTATATATATATATATATATTTCGCCTGACTTCTCGCGAAGGAGTGTGGAAAATTTTTATTTAGTTATTGAATTTCTGCTTGGTTGGCTGATAAATGGGTACCCTAGGTATCCTACTGAGTTAGCCGGCGGTTGCTGTTGAGAGATCGGGATGATGACATTTCTCCCCGCCCGTGCTGCAGCTTAGTTTGGAATCCACGTTAAACTGTGGGTCTAAGGCGGAGTGAAAGGTTTGGTCTTTGTCAAAATGAACAATTCGGTGAAAAGGAGTTAATTATTATTACTAATATAATTTGTACCACCCTATATATATATATATATATATATCTTTCCATTTTTTATTCATTCATTTCAATAACAGAGACGTTAACTATGAACATGCTATCATACATATTACAAGTAAAGACAAATAAACAACGCATTTAATAAAAACATATATATATATATATATATATATATATATATACAGGGGACAGTCGCTTGCAGAGCGAAGTGTGTGTTTCAGAGAGAAAGTTGACACACATTCTTTTCTCGCCAGTTTGCGGTTTTAAAAAAGCCTCGGGCTAAATATCGTTGGACCTTTTGCTTACCTGCCTCCGCTCGCTGTCGTCTGAACACAATGTTAAAATAAACGTATTTGTAAGAGAATAATAATTTAATTGTGTGTGTGTGTGTGTTTGTATACAGATTTGAGAATATGTTAATGGAACGATTTCTTTTGCTAAGCCAATTGTTCAGTGAATTTTTTAATGTTAATATTGTTTGAATAATTAATTCACCCCTTCCCCTCAACCTCTCCTCTCCCCCTTGGCTCCTTCTAAGCCAACTGGCTGATTAGGGGCCTATAAGAGGGCGGCGGGTCGGCTGAAGTGTTATTATGCACTTGGCAGGAGCCAGGTGAACACCTCTCTTCCTTTCTCTCCTTCTCTCTTTCTCTTGGGAGATAACGCCGCCTCAAAGTTTCATGACCCCTTGTTGCACCTGCAGCATTCCCCCACCCCCGTTCATTGCATACCCCACCCCCTTTTACAACATTGATCATTATCTCTGCAACATTCTTGCACTCGTCCATTTTTCGCCCATGCTACTACCCTCAACGACTATACAGGGTGTCCCATAAGTCCGGCATCATAGGAGAAATTCATATTTTTCTATTTCTACAAACCATAATTCATATTTTTCTCTTTCTACAGGCCATAATGTCTGTGAGCAAGGAAGAACGAATCCAGATAATTCTACTAATAGGAAATCGGAGTCAAAGATAGGCCGCTGCTGAATTTAACAGACTGCATCCAGACCACGAGCCAATAACACAGAGTTGTGTTAGCAGACTTGTTGCAAAGTTTAAGGAAACAGGATCCATAGAAGATAAACCACGCAGTGGACCTTCAAGGTGGTCCACTGACGATGATACAGCGACTGCTATCCTGGCTCATTTTAACAGAAGTCCCAATAAGTCTCTTCGGCGATTGTCCGCCGAGACAGTAGTGTCGAAAAGTAGCATCCATCGCATTCTTCAGGCTCACAAATGGCATCCATATAAACTTCAGATCCTACAGAAATTAAGTGAAGATGATCCCGACCGGCCGATGGAATTTTGTGAATGGGCTACAGTAGCATAGCCGCAAAAGGGTAGAGTGCAGAAATGTTGCAAAATATTACGTAATGTTGCAAAGGGGTATGCAACATGCTGCAAAGGGGGTGGAGTGTTGCAAAATGGGTGAGGTGTTGAAAAGGGGGTAGGGGTTATGCAACATGTTGCAAAGGGGGGTAGGGTGTTGCGAAAAAAAGGGGGTGGGGGATGCTGCAGGTGCAACAAGGAAACTTGGAGGCGGCGTTATCCCCCAAGAGAAAGGAGAGAAAGGAGGAGAGGTGTTCACCTGGCAGGAGCCAAGTGCATATTAAGACTTCAGCCGAGTAGTCGTTGTCTTATAGGCTCCTAATCAGCCAGTTGGCTTAGAAGGAGCCAAGGGGGGAGGGGTACACCTGAAGGGGGAAGAGAGAGAGAGAGAGAGAGAGAGAGAGTATCGGCCTTTGTTGCCGATTGCAAGGGCATGCAACTTGGAGGCGGAGTTCTCCCCCAAGCTATTTTCCCCAAAGGGGTATACCTAACCTAAGAGGCCTCTAAGGGGTTTTCCCAAAGGGCCAGAAAGAGAAAGGACCAGAGATCCTTGCTCGGCTGGGAGCCGAGCTTGTATGACTCCGTCGTCAGCCTCTCGCTCTTTTATAGACCTCTAATCCGGCTGAGTTGCCAGATAGCGCCATGTATTTAATTCCAATAGAAGGCTAAGTTGCCAGTGTGTGCTATATATTTAATTAATTCTAATCGAAGACTGAGTTGCCAGATAGCAATATTTATTAAATTAAACCATATATTAATCAAAATACCACAATATATTTATATGATGGCATTTAATCGCTGTTGTCACGAACAACAGTGGGAAAGGAAAAGAAAACTTACGAAGATAGGTGAAACATACGACAATTCAAAACACACGATCGTCCCCCTCCTCCCTCATTCCCCCCAAACTCCTCACCCCATCTTTGCTTGTTACCTTATATATATATATATATATATATAGAAAGAATCATAATAACCGTGTCTATTTAATTTTGTCATTCCTTATATATATATAGATGGATTTTCACCTTAAAGTGAATTAAAACATTAAAAAAATCACTAAACAATTAAAAGAAAAGAAACCTTACGAAGAAAGTTGAAACAAACGACAATTCAAAACACACGGTCGTCCCCCCTCCTCCCTCATTCCCCCCAAACTTCTCACCCCATCTGTGCTTGTATATATATATAATAAACGATTGAACAACTCGTGCACACACACACACACACACACACACGAGGAAAGGGTTACCGAGAATCTGGGTCAATTCGAATCGTTTACCCTGATGCCTTTTTTGACCGCGAGTTGACCTTTGTTCCAGTCTACTAGGGATAAATCTCGCTTCACTCCAAATCTTAATTTTGCTGTTGTTATTACTTCTACAATGAAACACATTCTCGAAGCGAAGAAAATGTTTTATATTTTTATTTACGCGTAATTTGTATGGTGTCATATTCTTAGATAACATCTGTTATTGAAAGATATACACACAATTATATTAAATAATAATCAGCAAAAGGGTAGAGTGCATGAGGTGGGCAAACCTGAAAGTACTAACAATTATATATATATATATATATTATTATATATATATATATATATATATATAGAAAGAAAGAAGAGAGAGAGAGAGAGTTTTGTTCATTCTTTTAAAATAATAAAGGAATGGAAATATATATATATATATATATATATATATAGGGGTGGTACAGATTTAAAATAACAGGATCATTTGATCCGGGGGTAGTATGACCGCAAAACATGCTAATGCACGATTTTTCTCTTTAGTAATAATAACAACTAGCTCTTCCCCGAATTGTAACAACGGATAAGGTTTTCACTCCACCTTAGACCCACAGTTTAACGTGGAAACCGAATGCTCTTTTCTTTTTTAAAAATATAATTAAAGGAATGGATATATTTATAATTTCTTTATTATAAAATGTGGAACATGCAGTCTTCAGAAGATGTGAACATCTGCTTTGTGGAACAGTTCAAGAAATACATCTCGTCAGGGAGTCGTTGCTCATCATAATTTCAACATAACAGATCATTTGATCCGGGGTAGTATGACCGCAAAACATGCTAATGCACGATTTTTCTCTTTAGTAATAATAACAACTAGCTCTTCCCCGAATTGTAACAACGGTTAAGGTTTTCACTCCGCCTTAGACCCACAGTTTAACGTGGAAACCGAATGCTCTTTTCTTTTTTAAAAATATAATTAAAGGAATGGATATATTTATAATTTCTTTATTATAAAATCCTCTCGATTACATTAGTGACTAATGATCCGGGAATAGTGGGGGAAAAATATTGACATGGTAAAGACAGCAAGGGGTAATACGAGCATTAAATCTATTGGAGAAAATATAAAGATGCCATTAGTCGTCCGGACCCGTTATAGCGGTGTTACGATTGGTACACAAACTTATCATAGCTCCACCCAGCTACACTGGCAACCAATCACTACGAACATCTGGCCTTAATCTTTTGGGGCGGAGCTTGGCGATTGTGCATATAAAAGGAAATATTTTTCAGTTGGGAGTAACAGTAGCTATTTTCGCGTCAGTGAATAATCATTCCCTCTGCCAGTGCATTCCCTCCACCATGGACCACGAACTTTACGTTTTTCCGGATTTGTATGAAGGTGACACTGCAGCATTGACTGCAATTAATCTTTTTAACGCGATTGACCGTGATGAATTATTTCCAACGCAAACCGTTGAAGATATTTGCAGTGACGCTCCTTACAATCCGACGCAAGGGACTACCATAGAAATGTAAGTGTCTATAATTTATTCACAAGAAACATGATTTTATATATATGGAGGGTTGTAGTATCTCGTCAAATACTTCATTTAGATACTCACCATTATGCTAAAACCGAAATTTTTATGGCAATCTTTTGCGTGTTTTAAATGTTATTCGGATTTACCTCTTAAATGAGTTTCGAACCAAAGATATCTTCACATAATGGGGTCTGTCTGTATACTCTGTATATGTTTTTATTAAAAAAGAATCAATATGAACATTATTCTTTCTCCTTTAAGGTCCGATGAGGATTTGACACGTGTTATACAATCTTTTGAAGAATCTCGTGTCATGAATACGGAGGATATACTGATCAGTCAGCATAATGAATGTCACACCGAAATAATGTAAGTGTTTTTCGATCTTTTTGGGGAAGAAGACAATATATTTTCATAAATTTATTAAATGAAAGAAATCAGTACAATAACCATCTTAAACTACAGAATATACCGTTACAAATATACACACACGAACAAAAACATTATACTATACAACGAGTACGTACAATTGGAAAACGGATTTTTATCTGTCTGCATACCATTTCATCGTTTCGGCGAGTGTGACACGGGTCAAATAAATTTAAAAAATTTATAAATTCTTTATCACATGACATATGCATGAGAAATGAGACGCAGTACATTCCGCAAGTATTACTAAAATATCCTTGTATACGAAACGGGTTCCATACAACTTCGGGAATATGTAACTGAGCGAGAAATTTTACAATAATAGGGTCACTCCAGGGTTGAGTACCGAGTGAATCAAAATAGTACAGGCGCTGTCTATTTTTAAAATAGACAGCGATCCAATGAATCCCTTCATTACCGATGACATCTGTGTTCACAATAAGACTACCGCATTCTCGCGTACTTGGCAAACTCAATGTTTCATTCTTCGCAAACACGCCGATAAATTTGGAACGTGTGACTCGTTCACTATTCATTACTTTCTGAAGTGTATTAGCATCCATTTTAAAAGTCAGTGATAACGCTCCTAAATCTATCTACTTCTATTAGGGCTTGCGATTCGAGATATACTAGTACACTAATAGGCGCGTCTATAGGCTTGGTGAATTCCAGCCTCACTGAGATGTTTCCGCTCTGCTGTGGGCTTAAATGCGTATTTACGCTAGCAGATAAGTCAGGTGTAATGTCAAACGGATAAAGGTTAAATTGATCAATGAATTCTTCCTGCGTTACCCCATTACCAAGCTCATCACAATCACCTGCAATATGGGTCAGATTACTATAGGCTCTGGCACAAAGAGGTAACACAGCGTCTGATGAATAGTCCGTATCCATTGTTCCACCCAAAGCAATGCCATTAACGTATAGAGTTATATTTTTAAGTCCGAAATTCTCGAATTTAAAGGCACTCTTTTTATATTTTCCATTCACCGAAGCATGGTCCTGCATTCCGATTAATATCCTTTTAGGAAGATTTCCCAGGGCAATGTTTTCTATCTGCTTCGATGCCAACCCTGCAGGCACCGTATATAGTTTGATTTGTACTCTGTTAATAGGATATTTCACTGTAGCGTTTAGTAAATTTTTCTCAATTTCTAGTTGTTTTGGTGAACTTAATTTCACTCGCCGTACGCGGAGGTATGTGTCCATAATGTGAACCACAACGGGTTTGCACCCTCTTCTTGATCAGCATCCAGATTTAAGCAGATCTCAGGACTCGTGCGGGTGAGCTTTATTTTCATATCCACCCCGTTGACAAGCAACTTCTCCTGGAAAGTGAAATCTGTGTGCAGCCGTCCAAAACACTCGTATATTTTCTTTTTAGAATTTTTAAATTTGTCCTTTATACTACTTTCATCTTTAGTTTGATAATATCCCTCGGCACTTAAAAAGGTAGCCTTCGCTTCTTTGGAAAAGTTGAGGACATTTTCCAGATAGGCTCGTAGATGATAGTACCCCGTGCCTGCCGATATGTTGGTCTGATTTAAATATACGTCACACTGGTTGAATATGGAGTGCAGAAAGTTTGTTTCAGGGTATACAGCATATTTGTCATCGCAGACCGTTCCATCAGAATGGGCTATACGTAGCTTAGCGTACATGTGCACACAGCTTGGATCAAAAAAGTAAGGGCCTGAGCTGGGTATCACGAATTCTATAGGTGCACTCGGGGAACTAATTGTGTTTAAAGGGTTAATTGTAATAAAATCACTGTGCTCAATAGAAACTTGAGTTGGAGGCAGCTCAAAAAGGGACAGCTCCGATTTACAGCATTGTGAACTACATGGGTGGATGAAGCGTGCCATGGCGAGTTAGAAATAGTGCCTCCTCTCTCGACAAGTAGTAAACAAACTATGATTCATGAGATCAATGTCCTTAGCTTATATCAGTCAAAAAAGTGGTCAACCATAGGTTTCATTCGCTTACAGCACTTCTTTTTTGATATCCTTTTACGTTTAATACCACGTGACCCCTTCTTCCGGGCAGCCCTCTTCTTCCCGCCACCACGCATTTTTCTCTTTGCATCTTTGATGATTTCGTCCCGTGTACGCTTTAAATGTTTTTTTAGAGCTTCTTTAGGTTTAGCCCCGGCCAATATGTCTTCTGCAGTGTTAAGACCTGATTGTAGCGCTTTCCTTCCGAGGTATCTGGCACCCCTCTTCAGCAAAGGAACAGCCGTACGTAGTATGGATGAAAAAATGGATCCAAGTCCACTACCGCGCTGGTATCTCACCCCTCGATAGACGGTGAAAGGCTTTCTATCCATTATAACTCAGTGCGTCGAAAGTGTAGCTTCACTGTTAAGCTCCCGTTACCGAATGGGAAGTTTTCACCCTCAATCGTTCTTATATATATTGAGATATTGGTTATTAAATTAGTTGCGACATTCACATAATGGGGTCTGTCATATGTAATACTCAAACTCCTTCCTCTATGGTTGGGGATGTGAGCAATGCGCAGCAGGCGTGCCTGGGTATCCCCAACAAACTGGTGCTCCACTATATTACTGTAAATATAGCACATGTCTGGGGACCTTTCAGCCAATTTCTCCATCTTCAATTGATACATTAATCTGGACAAGTCATGCTGTGTCTCGTGAAATGTGTCTCTTTGGAAGGCTGCGCTATATCGGCCATTGGTTAGAATTTTGAACATTCTACGGTCTTTAATACGTCTGTTAGTCTTTGATTTTAGGATTAGTGTATGTGCAGGGTTTCCTTTGTTTACGATTTCGTATACTAAATCATTCGTAAGGTTTGAGTTTCTTAAACTTACGTTTAAGTCTCTCACAACATCCTCGACCGAACCATATTGACCCGGTCCTAGTCTTACTTCTGTACTGTAATACCGTGCAACCTTAGTCCGAGCGATACGTATAGTTTCATCCATAGCTACCCCAGCTTTTTCACACTCGTCAATGTCTCTAAGAATCGTAAAAACGGTTTCTTTATGTTCAATATTTAAAAAGATGGTGTCCAGCTGAATTTCGCATATCCCCACCTCATACGAATCACGACCCAATTCAATGTGCCCGTGGAGTTCTGTTACAAAGTTGGCTAGTGTGTTGTTAGGGTGTACAGACAGGGACGAGGAGGACGGGAGTGTGACGTAGAAATGGTTAGGAGCCATGTTGCATACTATTTAAGCTTCATTATTGCATCAGCTTTTATATAGGTGTTGAAGCTTTCTGGGTACCCTAGCCATTTCACCAGGTACATTTTTCTCTTTCCTGAACCTTTGCTTCCTAAAATTTTCTCAATTTTAAACACATTTTTTCCTAAATTAAACGCAACTTTCTGCAATTCCTCGCGGTAAAAGCCTCCTGAGATTTCTTCCCCATTCAAATCTTCAATGTAATACATCATTATCTCACCTTTAGGTCTCATAGCCCTAACTTTAAAAATCTCGCGTGTCCATCCTTGCTCAAAACCCTTTGCGAATTTATTCCCCGAACGCGACAGCCTTACATAATCATTGATTTTGAAGCGCGCCGAGTGTGGTGGTGGTGGTGATCCATCTCTTCTCGGGAGCGTACCTCTTTCTAAAACTTCGTTAGGTGTTGTCCCAATCGTGCGATGGTGTGAGCGGTTGTAGGATGATGCCAATGATTCCAGAATGTCTAGAAATCTGTATGTGTTTTTATGTGTAAAATAACGGTGCATGCGTTCCTTTATGGTGCGCTGAACTCTTTCAGCTAAAGAAGCCTTATGTATAGAATTGGTTGTGTAATAGCTGATATTAAACTCTGTCAACATGTTCTGAAAAGCACGGCCTATAAATTCCTTCCCCATATCCGTACAAAAATAGCCAGGAACCCTGTTTTCTTTTAACATTAGCGTTTTGGTGGCTTTAGCAACTGTTTCAGGTGATTTATTTTTCAGAGGAACTAGCCACAGATATCTAGAGAATACGTCTATTATGAATAGAATGTAGCGGTAACCATCGTTATACACAGAATATCTTTGCATGTCTGTTAAATCTGCTTGCCAAATAGAATCAATCGAGGAAGCCGTTGTCTTGGCTGTTTTAAACCTTTTTCTCACAGGCTTATGAAGCGTATAAGCGTCCTGCTCCCTCAAAAATCTTTCAACATCTTTTTTCCCTACTCCGTAAACACTTCTGTACAGTCTATCTACGCCGCCGTAGGAGGCTGGGTTAGAAATGTCATAATAGCGTTTAGTTAATACGTTAGCCATTTGCGTATTTTAGAGGCACGTGGGTAGGGTTGACCGTTGTTTAACCTCTTCTTTCTCCTCTTCAAAGGTGTTACCGCCGGGGGTGGCGTCTTCAATTGTGCCACATGCGTTGCATGTTCCAAGTCTTTTAACCTGTTCAGATTTCCTATCAACGTTTTAGGGACATTTATTTGTTGTAGTCTTGCTTTAATATGCTTCCATCCTGATGGTGATGGCCTATCCCACTTTCTCACCAGATCATGGACAATGTCTACGATATTCGATCCCTGTACCTTTGATCCTTCCACAATGATCTCGCCTGTATCGGTCCATTGTATGGCTGGATCCTCATTCAATAGATTATAAAGACTTAAGCCTTTACTCCTCAATGTATGTGGGAGGGTGCTTTTTAATACATGCTCGATATGTTGTGTGGCTAATCCCTTAATTTTTGGTTGGTCAGCTGTATCGTCGGGCACAGATCCTATGTCGCCATGTCCATCGTCCCCCGTGCTGTGCCTAATAACCACAGGAATCTCTGTAGGGTTCTTATAATTTTCGTACTCGTGAAGAAATTTCTGCAGAGCTTCTTGGTATAAGATTCTTTTCTCATCAGGTGTTTTTTCACTGTTTAATAGGGCTAGCAATTCGCTTTCCATTCTTTTAAGTCTGCTTTTACGGGGATCTAGAACCGTGTCTGGATTCCTTTGCAGTGAAGCGTACACCTCGTGGGGAATCACTACCACTTTCTTCATTATATTAATCTAGTCAGTAAAGGACCCAAAACTGAAAATAAGATGGGGAGAAATGACCCTCCTGTTTGTACAATAATTCGTTTTTTCTTCGCTACAGTTTGACTTTTACGAGCGAGTGCACGTATTATGTTCTTGTAACGGCGTAGGCGAGCCTTCTGAGGGGTTTCATTGATACATTGCAATTTATAACGTTAAGACAGATTTCACAGATGCATTTTAAAAAGTCGGCGTCGATATTTTTAATAAACATCTGCTGCATTGCCCGGGGCAGTCGATGATAGATTTTTATTAATTCACGGTATTTCTTTAGTCTCTTTGTCATTCTGGAATATACACCGTTTCAGGCTCGTTTGGAAATATATTCGTTCGTAGAAGCACCTAAACGTGTTTCGCGGATGAAGGTCGCAAAGCAAATATCCGTAACGCGTGCTTGTAGCTTCTTTATAAACTTCCAAAAACTCCTTACGCTGATTCGGGAACATTTGATTGGCTAATACCCCAATTTGTGATACATCTCTACGTTGTGCGAATAAGACTAGATATTGTATTTAACGACACATCGCGCATGTATCTATTTTTGAAAAATAGATTCTGATTGATGAAGAACACGCTTATGTTAAGATGGTGGGAGAATACTGTAAATGTCTCGGCAAACGTTTTATCCATCTCCAACATGAGATCGTCAATTACAATGACTGTATGTTCATTTCCCTTTAACGAATTAACGTCATATACGCCTTTGTGGAACAAAATATCATCTTGGTACTCGTTGAACACTGATTGATACGTCGAATAGCACCATATAACTTTATGCACAAATTTCGAGAACATCTCTCCCTTTTCTTTAATGATTTTAAGCATAAACACAGTTTTACCACATCCTGTAGGTCCAGATATAATACATGTGGATGGGCTCGTGAATCTGAATTTTTCTACAGAGTCCATTTCTAACACGTCACACTCCTAAGTGGGTCATTTACAAAATATTACAAATTTTGAGTGCTGTTCCTTATATTTTGTTTTCTTCTCCCACAGAACCGTGAATGACGATGAGGTACAGCACCCCATCATTGACATTACGGATGACCTCGACGACAGTGTAGTTGTGATCTCCTCCCCTGCCAACGAACCCTCACCAGCGATACCGGTAGCACGTCCAAAGCGGAGGTATGATGAAGAGAACCCCACGTCAGGTATAAAGCGACCGAAATACGCGCCTGTTGCACCAGTAATAGATCCCCAACCCTCAACCTCTTACGCAACAATCCCCCCAGCAGCACCTCCCGCTAATATATCCCCTTATTCATCCGCCACAGTTGCCCCCGTTCTGTTGAGGATGATATAACGTTTGAGTTGGTGCGCTCCGCAGCCCCCACCCCAGCCTTGACTAGAAATCGGTATAGAGTCAGGGTCGACCCTAGAGCCATGTATAGCAATGGAATTGAGCGCGGGCTACGCCGGGTTGTACAGCGTATTGTAGATTTTGCTCTTCAGAACCGCGACGAGCGTGAAGTCAGGTCGAGTCTGTCCTTCGGATTCGGGTCAGATGACGGTGATGTAGATGATTATTGGGTAGTAGTGCCATTTAGACGTTTGTCGGCTGAAGATGTAGAATATATATTAGGACGTATAATGCAAGCTGCCCAAAGTAGTATAGCCTTCAATATGGACAACTTCACGGTAAATATTGATCGTGTATTCCGTGTTGCGGGTCATAGTGCCATACCGTATACTCTTAACCTCAATTCTCAAGCTATTTATAGACGGCATATAAACGTCGATCGTGGTTGCGGCTTTATAGCAGTAGTCTTGGCTAACATGTTTACTGTACAAAATACACGGGCTCAAAAAATTTGGCTGCCTACGGTCGTGGAACGTGCCCGTAAACTAGCTGTAGACTGTGAACTTGAATTTGACTGTAATATGGGGCCTGAAGAGCTGAGAATGGTAGAACAGGAAATGAATGTCCGTATAGTTGTATTAGAGTTGGATGATCGTCGTAGGACTGTGTATGTTTTTAAAAGCTGTGTGAGAGATCGTACAAGACCCATACTTATTTTAGGATTGTTGGGGACAACGTATCTCTTCATCCGTAATATAAGGTGGCTTTACGCGAGTTATGACAAAAGTCGAAAATATGGGAGACATCATGATTTGTGTAAGGGGTGCCTCGAGTTTGCGGATGATATAGTGAGACATTGTAAAGAATGTCACATGGTATGTGAGCAGTGTAAAAGCACCAAATGTGAAAGCCGTGTAGTTGAAGCTGAGAAGAGAGACTGTGATGTGTGTAGACGCACATTCTTCAATAACAACTGCTTTGAGCTCCATAAATCAACTGGCACGTGCTGGAAAATGAGAATCTGTGAATGTGGTATGTTTCACACAATGGATAATTGGGGGAAATTTAAGCACAAGTGTGACGAAATTCACTATCCTACATGCCAGGTGGAGTATAAGGCGGATGGAGTAAAGCATGTATGTTATATGAAAGATGCTAAGCCTAAAAATAACCCTTGTATAACTGTATACTACGATATAGAAACATATACGAACGCTGAAACCAAGAGGTAATTCCACATTTACTTGTGAGCTAGACCATCTGTGATGAGTGTATGGGGATCGAATGTGACGAGTGCCCCAAATGCGGTAAACGGACAAACGTTTTTAAAACGAATGTCCACGATAGTCCTGTGAAACTATTTGTATCCTATATTGTCAAGTTAGCCGACAAGTTCAAAAAAATGACTGTGTATATTCTCTCCCATAACGGGGCAAAGTTTGAAACGCAGTTCCTTTATAAGGAGTTGCTTGAACACGAATCCTCTGAGATATTTACAGGTGATCCATTGAAAAGAGGCAACAAATTAATACAGATGCAAATAAGAGGCAATGTACAATTTAAAGACACTTTATTATTCACACCTTTTAAATTAGCAAAGCTACCCAAGGTGATGGGGGTAGCAGCTGAAGTTTCCAAAGGATACTTACCTTACACTTTCCTCACCAGCGAGACTTTAAACTACGTAGGCCCACCACCACCCAAACATTATTTTAACTATGACTGTATGAGTGTAGATGAACGTGAAGACTGATCGATACTACAACAGTTTTAATGAAAGTAACCCTTATAATATAGCTGATGAATGTGAGCGTTATTGCGTGAATGATGTGCGCGTGCTTAGAGTATGTTTCTAGGCCTTTAGAAGGATGTACATAGGCCGTTTCAAATGCGATCCGCTGCAAGTCGCAACCACCATCGCGTCATTATGTTTTACGGTGTTCAAGAATAACTTCATGCCTAAAGAGACCTTAGCCATTATTCACCGAAACAAACCCCGCATTTACGGTCACAAGGCTATTTACTGGCTCATACACCTACAGCAACAGACAGGTGTATACATAAAGCACGCTCGCAACACGGGTGACGTACCCATTAAGATTAATGGTCGTGTTTTTTGGGTTGATGGGTTAAGTGAAAACCGTGTCACTGGGGTGAAGACTGTGTACTCCTTTAACGGATGCTGGTGGCATGGATGCCCCCGTCCTGAGTGCGGAATCGCCGAAGATATCCACGGTAGATCTCCTGCCGACTGTCTTGCATGGACCCGCACCCGCGATCAACGTATAGGATCACAGTTCACTCACAAAGTCTTGTGGGAGCATGAATATGATGCACGGATGGAGACAGACGAAGTGTACCGTGAGGAAATAAACACGATCAAGCGTTCAATGGTACTGGATCCTCTCAAATGTGGTGATAGCTTGTTTGGAGGACGTACAAATCCATTCAGACTATACTTTCCACCTACGGAGGGCGTGAAGCTCCATCAGTACGATTTCTGTTCTTTATACCCATACGTGATGAAGAGCAATCCGTACCCCGTGGGCGCTCCTGAGAAACTGGTGGGACCTAACCTGCCCTCCATCAATGAATTTTCAAGAAATTTGAATGATTGTTACTTTGGCCTCTCTTTCGTAGACGTACGTACTCCCCCCACGCAATTTATGGATGCCAATCTTACCTGTCGTTATCGACCACAAGCTCATGTTCCCACTGTGCATGAAGTGCGCGGAAGAGAATAACGGCGATTGTAACCATATACCCCACCAGCGTAAGATCAGAGGCGTATATACAAGTCCTGAGCTGGCCCTAGCCGTACGCCATGGATATAGAATACTGAAGCTACATGAGGTGCGGAGGTTTCAGAAGCTACCCAACCTTTTCACACCATATATAAACGCATTTTTGAAGGATAAGGTTGAGGCATCAGGGTATCCGCGAAGAGTTGATACCGAAGATGAAAAGTCTGCCTATATTCAACGTTACCGCGACCGCGAAGGTATACAACTTGATCGTCCCCAAATTGCAAAGAATCCTGGCAAGCGCTTTAGTGCAAAGTTGTCTAAACAGTCTATGGGGAAAATTTGCATAGAATACCGGCAAAGGGAACATTCATTTGGCACAAAGTTATAGTGATGTCTGGGATTATGCCAATGCTCCCGATAAAGAGGTATGGAGATCGTGAATGTAGGTAATACTTACATAATAAAGTACAACAACACTGAATTGGCCACAGATACCTCAAGGGTTACAAACATACCTGTGGCCAGCTTCACAACAGCCTACGCCCGTATAAAACTTTGGGGTCTATTGCATTCTCTTGGGCGGAGAGTATTGTATGCCGATACAGATAGCGTGATATTCACAGAGAGGGAGGGTGAATACATGCCCGTTATTGGGGAGTTCCTCGGCGAGCTCACTGATGAGATCAAGGATGAGTATGGGGACAACGCATACGCCGACTCTTTTGTCTCAACAGGACCTAAAACTTATGGGGTACAGGTGAGGGTGGGGGAGGATATGAAATATATCGTGAAGGCAAAGGGTATTACGCTCAACCATGCGAATCGGCGGGTTGTTAACTTTGAATCGTTGAAGGATCTAGTGTGCTTGGACGATGAGGGCGAACGACCTCCCCAACTAACTGTAGGCACCCACAACTTTCGGGCGCAGAAGCTGGGGGGCGTGAAGGAACTTAGGGGTACGAAGGTGTGCCGTAACACCTATAGGAAACGTTACCAGTTACCTGGTACCTATGATACCGTACCCTTTCGATACCATAACTTTTGATGCGCCTATTGTTAACTTACTTATGACACGTATTTGTAAATGTCTTGTATATAATCTTTGATGTATCTATTGTTAACTTATTTATTACACGTATTTGTAAATATATATATATAGATATATATTATATAATCTATATATATATATATATATATATATAACTTGAATATCTCGTTTATTAAATCGTATTTGTAAATATATATAACTTGAATATCTCGTTTATTAAATCGTATTTGTAAATATATATAACTTGAATATCTCGTTTATTAAATAAATCATGTTTCAATTAGCGTTTTACTTTCTCCTTTGTGTGTGTGCACAGGTGAAAGTTCTAAGCTCCGCCCACTGTAAGACCAGCAACGTGAGTCATGCTGCTATCCGGGATTCCCTGCGTGGTCAGTCGACTGCAGTAAGCCCTTGAGATCAGACGTGTATTCGCCAGCGTAGAAGAAAAAAAAGATCAGACGTGTATTCAGAAGAAAATGTCTACCTTTAATATTGCTTGTACAACGTTTATGAAATGGTATTCAGCAAAGTGTGAAGATGTGGTGGATACCGACAAACTTCCTATTCCCCTCTCCTATGCCTCTTTTAAAACCACATTGGATTGTGCGAAGTTCCAAGATGTACAAATACTCTACGGATGTTCTGGTGAGACCGTTGAAGGCTTTCGTTGCACAGACGATGTGCTGAAGTATGCTGTAGAGCTAAACTTTATAAAGTCTCACATATACCGTGAAGTAAAAGAAACAACGCGTGCAGAAGAGAAGCAGCAGGTATGGATGAGTCTTGCGGATGGGTGGTGTGACAAGCGGTATTATGTCATGTTACACCATGTCGATTACTCATACCCTACCACTGAAAATGTGAATCTCGTCATCATGGACAATCTTAAGTATTTTTATCACTATATTAATGTATATCATGATGAGGTTCGTAGTGAGGTTGTGGCTAGTGCCCTGCGTGAGTTTTTAACAGACTTTAGAGACGAGTATCGTTTGCTGGGCAGAAAGGAAAAATATGAGCATATGTTCCTCTCAAATAGTGCGCCGGAGTGTGAAGATGTTTAGTAAAACATTATAAAATGTGCCTAGTTCGTGAAAATTATCCTGAGGGAAACTGTCTGGTGCGTAGTCTGGTAGTGATAAAACCGAAATTAATTCTTGTAGCGGAAAAACACCTACCCAATATGTACAACAATTCGCCGCACGATTATGGTGCGACTCGCGGATCATACGAGTTCGAACAAGCCCATTCACGTATCATCGAGTCAGCCCCCCATCGAACCGTTCCTGCCTACCTGCGTGCCTCACACGGCTCATAGTTATCTCAGAGCTTGAACCGAGTGGACGTGCGCTCCTCGAATACGATGGAACTTCCTTTGAGCAGCATTCTCAACGCCTCGTACGATGTGTCCGTGACGAAATCGTTGCGCGTGTTCAGACGTAAATCCGGTACCGTTAGCTATGTACTGGAAACGGAATGTAGACAAACAAACGAACGGGTTTATTTAAGTGTCGAGGAGATGAATAGAATCTTCGTGATAGTTGAGAAGTGGAGTGAAGATCGTTATAAAATACCTGCTAACGTAGGTACAAGAAGAGAGCAGATTAGTGACGCACCCTCATACGCCGTTGTATGTACGTTGTGTATAAATAACGATCGGCCATGCATTGATATACGGCTGATGTGGAAGAATGCTTTTGATAATAACGCTCTTGTTCCTACGCGAAACCGTTTCATCCTCGACAGAATGTTTGAAATCGTCGGATTCCACAAGCTGAAATCTATATTAGACGCGCGTGTTACGGATATGCTTTATTTTGATACAGTACTTGAATACGCATACACCGCTCTGCTCGATGGGTTTACCGAGTGTAGGGCTGAACAAGGTGAGAATGGTCTAGAGCTGGACTTTTATTTAAAAAGTTTAGACTCTTTGAAATACCATGAACTTTGGTACAAAGCAATTGACTGGTACAAGTCTGAGCTCACCTACACCGTTCACCCTGAAGAACTATTTCTTTATATAACGCGCAGTTGTCGTAACGATTTAGAAGATTATTTCAATTGCCGCTATGTTGAGTGAAGACGAGTTCACGATTGAAGAGCTCGGGTCGGTAGAAATAAACCCTCGATTGGAAAAGCGTGTTTATAAACTTGTGTTTAATAATGTAGCTAACGATGAACTCTTTGTGCGTGGTTTTGATTATATTCTAGACGAATTTAAAGATGACTTACCAACCGGTTGTAAAGTGGGAACAAAAATAGTACTGAACGATATGAAAGCCCTTTATATCGAATACAGGTTTCCCTATACTTTAAGCGGTGAAATATTATTAAACCGCATATACTGCGTAATGCAGAGCAATAATGATGTAATTGTAGACTCGATTAAGTGCGAGTTTAGTATTTTGAAAAAAAAAGTGAAATGTATTTATATATTTAACATATTTGTGTGATATTTCTCCTGTACTGTTATATTGAAGGATATATGATTATATGCATATTCCTCGTTATTATTGATCATTCAAATGTATATTTATTTCTATATATCTCCATAATTGTGTGTGTGTGTGTGTGTGTGTGTGTGTGTGTGTGTGTGTGTGTATATATCTCTCCTGTACTGTTATATTGACGGATATATGATTATATGCATATTCCTCGTTCATATTTCTATTATTATTGATTATTCAAATGTATATTTATTTTCTATATATTTATAATAAACAGAATGATGCAATGTTGTTTTACTTAATTCTTTTGGTTGATTATATAATTATATCATGTTACGCCTTCTAAACCTACTAGCGGAATTCTAAACCAACTTTTAAGAAAATAAATGGTACAATCTGGCAACTGTATACCTGAGCAATGGTATCTGGCAACTCTCAATAATAATGTATACAATTAAAACGGTATCTGGCAACTCTCCATAATAATGTATACAATAAAAAGTGGTATCTGGCAACTCAACCTGAACAAGCCATTTACGCCTTCTAAGCCAACTGGCTGATTAGGAGTCTATAATAATGTATACAATTAAAATGGTATCTGGCAACTCTCCATAATAATGTATACAATAAAAAGTGGTATCTGGCAACTCAACCTGAACAAGCCATTTACGCCTTCTATGCCAACTGGCTGATTAGGAGTCTATAATAATGTATACAATTAAAATGGTATTTGGCAACTCTCCATAATAATGTATACAATAAAAAGTGGTATCTGGCAACTCAACCTCAACAAGCCATTTACGCCTTCTAAGCCAACTGGCTGATTAGGAGCCTATAAGACAACGCCTACTCGGCTGAAGTCTTAATATGCACTTGGCTCCTGCCAGGTGAACACCTCTCCTCCTTTCTCTCCTTTCTCTTGGGGGATAACGCCGCCTCCAAGTTTCATTGTTGCACCTGCAGCACCCCCCTTTTTCGCAACACCCCACCCCCCCTTTGCAACACCCCACCCCCTTTGCAGCATTGAGTTGTTGCATAACCCCCACCCCCTTTGCAACACCCCACCCCATTTTACAACATGTTGCATAACCCACCCCCCTTTGCAACACCCCACCCCCTTTGCAACATTGCGACATTACGTAATGATTTGCAACATTCCTGCACTCTACCCTTTTGCGGCTATACTACTGGCTACGAAACAATATGCTGGGGATGCCAATTTCCCGTCCACCATTCTGTTCAGTGACGAGGCTGTTTTTTATGGAAATGGTGAGGTAAATCGACAGAACACCCGCTACTGGTCTCAAAACAACCCTCACTGGTATACCTCTTCAAAGGAACAATGTGCATCTCGGGTGATGGTATGGTGTGGCATTTGGAAGGATCGTATCATAGGCCCCCTCTTTTTCGATGAACATGTCACTGGAGGCACCTACCTACGTATGCTCAAGGAAGAAGCATTTCCCAGTGTCTTGAACGAAGAAGGAAATTTCCCAACATGGCTCCAGCAAGACGGCGCTCCTGCACATTACAGCACCCAAGTAAGGGAATACCTGTACCAACAATTCCCTGGTCATTGGATAGGACGTCGAGGGCCTGTGGAATGGCCAGCTAGAAGCCCGGATCTCACGCCACTAGATTTTTATCTCTGGGGCCATTTGAAAGCGCTGGTATACGCAGAGAAAATTAGGAGTGTTGAACATTTGCGGTAGCGCATTACTGGGGCATGTAACGCCATTACTCCTGACATCATTCACCGTGTGCTTGCTGACTGGGTATCACGTCTGAATTTGTGTATTGAAAACAATGGTGGACATATTGAGCACGTTCTGTAAATAAAAGCTTTTGTTTTGCCTTTTTTTATTATTTTTCCTATGATGCCGGACTTATGGGACACCCTGTAGGTCTGCTTTCAACTTAAACATAGCTATATAATTCTTCCGACTCATCACTACAAAAGAAATCCGCTATAATTTTTCGGCTTTTGAACGATTCTAACATGGATTTTTCAACACTCAACCATTCCTAAACTTTATACAATCAGATTAACCCCCAACCCCCACCCCACCGTATAATAACCCGGTAAGATTTGTTTTCAATATTCGTTCACCTTTTAACCTTTGTATATTTTAACCGTTGTCTCACATCTCTACATTATATGTACCTTTTAACTTTAAATTATTATTATTATGACAAAATAAGTATATTGTATAAAAAATTTTATTCATTATATTTGTTTACATTTTTACATCTTAATTTTTTAGCACTGATGATGGAAATTGAATTTTCTGAAATATCTGATTAATAAACATGTACCACCTTCTCGTCCTCTTATTCCTCACTAAGTTGCGGTCCCCAAGAACAAACCCTTATATATATACATATATATATCGAAAGGTATATATATATATATATATATATATATTAGTGATGTAGGTCACATCCGCATCCGCGGAACATCCGCACATTTTCTCGCATCCGCATCCGCACCCGCATCCGCACTTTGGACTGCGGATGTCGTGCGGATGTGGACCGTTGAGATAAAATGTCATTAATAAGCGGAAATTATCAAATTCTACTATATTAATAGAACTAGTTCATTGTGCGCAAAAGTGATGCAAGCGACAAGACGAGAGGCTGTTCTTGTATGAAGTTGCTCTCTTGCAACCTACTTAGATCCACGTTACAAAGCTAAGTTATTTTCACCTAGTACATTAGAACGAGTTAAATCATCACTTGGCAAAGCAATTGAAGAGCTTCAATCTCTTGAATCTGTCGCTTCGCCACCCACCAAAAGAATAAAAGTTTCAGTGACAGAACCAACACCTTCAACAAGCAAATCTATCACAGAATCTGTCTCTCAGTTTCTTGAGTCAAGCAGCAATGACGAGACCTACGCGATGTCAAAAGATGTAGTAAAAATGATCGAGAGTTATCACCAAGAAAAACGCCTGGGTGCATGTGACAATCCTATTAGTTGGTGGAAAAATACGCAGAATATCTATCCATACTTGAGTAAACTTGCAAGGAAACATTTAGCCTGTCCTCCAACAAACGTACCAAGCGAGAGATTATTTAGCAGTGCTGGATTAATATATGATGAAAAGAGAAACAGACTGGCAGCAGAAAAGGCAGAAAAATTAATGTTCCTTAAGCATAACCTTCCTATAATTAAGTTTGAACATTAAACGATGAACATCTTAGTTTACTTTATTTTAATTACTCATTTAAAAATATGCCTAATAAAACTTTAAACTTAATATAAATAGTTATCAAGCTAATTAAAGATCTCTTTCTATAAGGGTGGAGGTTGGGGAAAGAGGTCGGTGGGGTGCATTTGAGTTGGGTTCACGTCCCGCATCCTGGTAACACAATTATGGTTTCTAATTGTGGCTGAAACTCAACAAAATATAACGAATTTATTTGCAGACGAATTCACTAATTGATTTCTATATTAGTTAGATGCTTGATATTATTTTATATGTTCAGAGAAAAGTACAGCAATTATTGTACAATTAATCAATTATACTACATTATAGCTACAGCTCTCTCTATATAATAACTTATTATATACATTAAACACAACAAATCTCGAATATATCCTAAAAAATAACGAAAATGTAGACATCCGCATCCGCATCCGCGGATGTTGAAATCAAACATCCTCATCCGCATCCGCATCCGCGGATGTGAAAAAAATGACATCCGCTACATCACTAATATATATATATATATATATATATATATATATATATATATATATGTATAGAAACGACGTAAGTATAGAGGAGTGTTCTGCACACGAGGAAGAGAAATAACGAACAAATGAAAAATGAGGTGACCGCCCGGGAATCGAACCCAGGATCTTCCGATTGCCGGTCAGATATGCTACCACTACACCACGGGCCTCGATCAGTCAGAAGTCGTAATTCTCCTACATAGGGCAGAAACCAATGCCTTGAGAGGGCACCCTCGTAAATCGTGAATATGTACATTTAACTGCAATGACCACGCAGTATATTAATGTATAGAAACGACGTAAGTATAGAGGAGTGTTCTGCACACGAGGAAGAGAAATAACGAACAAATGAAAAATGAGGTAACCGCCCGGGAATCGAACCCGTGGTGTAGTGGATAGCATATCTGACCGGCAATCGGAAGATCCTGGGTTCGATTCCCGGGCGGTTACCTCATTTTTCATTTGTTCGTTATTTCTCTTCCTCGTGTGCAGAACACTCCTCTATACTTACGTCGTTTCTATACATTAATATACTGCGTGGTCATTGCAGTTAAATGTACATATTCACGATTTGCGAGGGTGCCCTCTCAAGGCATTGGTTTCTGCCCTATGTAGGAGAATTACGACTTCTGACTGATCGAGGCCCGTGGTGTAGTGGTAGCATATCTGACCGGCAATCGGAAGATCCTGGGTTCGATTCCCGGGCGGTCACCTCATTTTTCATTTGTTCGTTATTTCTCTTCCTCGTGTGCAGAACACTCCTCTATACTTACGTCGTTTCTATACATTAATATACTGCGTGGTCATTGCAGTTATATATATATACCTTTCGACCTTTCAAATGTTCCATGCAATGATTCCTCATTTCATTTCACGAAGCGACAAGACTGATTATTTTATTTTCAGCTTTCAATTCTTCAGTTCTTTTTTATTGTTGCATTCAATAAAAATAAAAATAATCTTATAATAATAATAACAAAAAATCGTGCAAGTCTTTCAACTTTGCTCGAATCGCACAAATAATACTGTTCAACAAAGTTTTTCTCCCTTTGATAAATGTGGGTGATTCTTATGTTCTTTATTACGGTGATTACGAAAATCAAAACAGATTTTTTTTATCACTCAGTTTTTGAGGGATTTGCAATTTAAAACCCTTTGAGATCGGAAAAGCATTCCTCAGTTTGCATCCTAAAACGAGATTTATTGTTAGTTATTTATTTTGTATAAAATCTTTATATCATGCATATTATTTAGTTTTACATGTTTGTACATAATATGCATATAGTTATTTATGTATACTGCATTATACATCATAACAGCCATGCGACCTCTTTAACATTGTGACGATTTGCCAGTACCAAAACTGCCAAAAACATGGACTTTAGATGATGATGAACCTGATGATGAATCTCGTAATGAACCTTTGGACAGACAAGATGACATGGATACACAATTTCAAGCATCTTCATCGAATGAACTTCATTTAATATCTCATTCGGAATTAAATGATCTTGGCAGAGAGTTGAATCTATCTACAAATCAGACTGAGCTCTTAGGTTCTAGAATCTAGATTAAAAGGTTGGAATCACAAAAGACTGTAAAAATATCATTTCGTTAGCGTCAGACACACTTCACGTCGTTTTTCTCTATGGAAAGTGATTTAGTGTATTGTAATGATGTGAACGCTCTCATGAAGGCACTTGGTCGAGAGTATAATCCTAAGGAATGGAGGCTTTTTGTTGATTCATCACCGTTGAGTTTGAAAGCTGTACTATTGCACAACGATAATATCTATCCAGGGCCTGCGAGAGCTGCCACAGGCCTCGGGGAAGGATTGGTGTATGGGCCCCACTGTTTACTCAGTATTTTATTATGAATGTTTTCTGCGTACATAACAAGCAAACTCATTATATGTCCAAGTCACCACTCCAAACATGCAGCATGATAATCTCTATAAAATGTATGTTCATTAATTATATTTCCTCTCTATTATTTAATCAATTGCTTATTAATATTTTTAGATTTTATCCCCCTCTTTCCGGGCCCCCTAGAGGTCCGGGCCCCGGGGATTTAACCCGGCTTCCCCGCCCTCTCGGCGGCCCTGTGTCTATCCTTGGTTCCGATTGCGCATAAAGTTCATATGAAGGAATCATATGACAATATGCAGTTACTTTTGAAACATATTGACTATGATAAACACTCGTGGCATATCTGTGGTGATCTGAAAGTGATTGAACTTCTCCTCAGCTTAGAGTTAGGACAAAGTTCTCTTGTTTCTTCTGCGAGTGGGACATCCGAGCTAAGAGGAGTCATTATACACAGAAAGAGTGGCCACTTCAACAAAATTTGGTTCCAAGACAGAAAAATGTTGCCTATCAACCCCAAGTAAATCCATCAAAAGTTTTCTTACCACCTCTCCATATGAAATTTGGTTTGATGAAAAATTTTCTAAAAACCATTAATAAAGACGGATCTGGATTTCTATATCTAAAACAGAAGTTCCCTACAATCAGCGGAGCGAAAATCAACGAAGGCATTTTTGTGGGAAAACAGATCAGAGAAGTGATGAAAGACAGTGCATTTGATGAGTCTTTGAATGAGGTTAAAAGAACAGCATGGAAAGCTTTTAAAGAAGTGACTACGAATTTCCTCGGCAGCATCAAATCAGAAAATTATGTTTCCCTGGTGGAGCAAATGATTAGTGCTTATGAAGCCATAGGGTGTAACAATTTAGCCCTGTTCAAAAATCAACTTTTTCTTATTTTCATAGGTTTCTGTACTTTTTCCCATGCATTTTGACCTGAAAAGGCCGAAAATCACAACCATTTTGACCTAGGTTGTTGGGAAGCATTGCCGCATGGAGCTTTACCTTTTCTGCCTTGAAATCGGCCAAAAGCACCAGTTCCGGGGTCCCTTGAATCATGTTTTGCACTATAACTTTTTATCTAAACAAGATAGAGCAACAAAATAGGCACCAAATTAAAGTGTTTTTAATCCTCTTTCTAACTTATACAATTATGATAGTCTTGGAACAAGAAATGGCACATTGGTACATACAAAGATTTCAGAAATATCACAAAATTCGTTTTCTCACACTCAAGGCAGACAAGGCGCCTTATTCATGACACAAATTTGAGATTAACATTTTGTCACAAGTCTAATCGATCAAGAAGTGAAAGCATTACATGATGATTAATTTCATAATGACATTTACACAGTCAGTTGTTGAGAGTTTGTTTCTTGAAGCTGTCAAAGCGGCGTCTGTTGAACTCCACAGCTTGAAGGAGATAGTCCCTTTGCTTGGCATCTGTTGTTATGACATTTGCAAAGTCGCTCATCATCTTGACACCACGTTCAGCAATGTCATTCACGTCATTCACCGCTTTCAGATTCTTAACATAGTCCAACGCTTTTCTGTAGTCCTCATTCTGTGGCCAAGACGTGACAGGTTCCAGAAGCCACTCGGATCCAATGTTCAGTGTGTCCAGCAGGAAATGTGATTCTGGGCCAATGAGATCAACCAGGGTGGTCTTAGCTGTGACTCTCTGGAATAGAGGCTTTCCTGTTCTGAAGCTGTCTGGCTTCTCAGTGGCATGTAACTGGGCAGCAATGTCGTGCTTCAATGTGTCACTCAATCTACTGCTGAACAGGGCAAATGGCACGACTTCCTGCGTCAGGTACCATTTGTGGTTTTCCATCTTATTAAGTACTGCATCAGCAAGCTCTGGGTCAGTTTTCTTGTACTTCAACATGTCCTGGATTAGACTTAGATCATTCACGGGAGCATCTGCAGCAGACATTGACATCATCCATACAGGAGTGTAGAACAGCGCAAGGAAGGTGTTGAGTCTTTCCAGCTTTGATACAGTGTCTTCGTCGTACTCAAGTTGATCTGCAAACATCAGCATTTTCATGGAGCACAGGTTTCTGGCCATCCATCTGGCCTGATGAATGGCGCCTGGTCGACTCCAGTGAATACCTCGAGGAGGCGTTCCTCCAAGAACAATGACTGTCAGTTCAGCCATTTCCCTGTAGTCGGCTCTTGGAAGCCTTTCTGCTGTTAGAATGTCTTGGAGTATTTCTTCACTGTTCTTCTTCTTTTCCTTCAGCCATTTGCTGTTGATAGCCAGCATCTTTGGGTTTTCCTTGGACAAGTCCGTCCAAACATCCTTCAGATGCTCAAACCAGGGATTATCTGGCCCCTTCACCTTCCCAAACAGCTTCTCCCAAACTGCTCCTACTAGGATTTCCAGGATGTGATGTCGACAGGCCAGATAAAATACCTTTTTGTTCAGCATTTTCTCTAGCAGTTTGGCAGCTCCTCTGTGAACTCCACTGTTACTG
This sequence comes from Bathynomus jamesi, assembly GCA_023014485.1. Classification (NCBI taxonomy): domain Eukaryota; kingdom Metazoa; phylum Arthropoda; class Malacostraca; order Isopoda; family Cirolanidae; genus Bathynomus; species Bathynomus jamesi. The sequence goes on along the minus strand of JAJOZX010002538.1, from coordinate 325,635 downwards.
GATGTAGTGTCAAAAACAAGGGCAGTAACATTATCCGTAAGTTCCCATGTCTCCAGTAAATCCATTGAAGCCTCAGCCTGAGCTGTGCCAGAAGAATTGTCGATGACAGGTACTCCCAATAACTTTCCTTCAGTGTATGAAGGTGGACCAGACACTAGCACAGCTAAAGTCTCTGAGGTACTTCCAGGTTCACTGCCCAAGACATCTTTGAGCAACTTTCCATCCCAGTGTAAGGCAGCGTACTGTGGGGGGTTTTCACAAAACTTGGACATGTGACTCTGGCTGATATTATACCTGGACAGCATTCTGTTGCGACGTGTTGTTGAGGTTGAGATGACGAAGTTATCCAGATCAGCCCCTCCAGCTTTCAAGGTGGCAGAAACCATGGCAGTAACTTGATTGTCTGATAAACCAAGACGATCAGCTGTATTGCAGATGACATCACATTCCATGACCTTCCTTGGAAACGTCAAAGTCACACTAGTCACAGTGTCTTGATGGTGAGAACATCCAGGACGAGGCTGATGGTAATCCATATCCTCTGTGTTAGCGTCGTTGTCAGTTGAGTCACCCCAGGTAATGTCATCCACATGAACAACTGCCTCTTGTTCTGCTGCAGCTGTAAAATAGTACAACATGTTAAGACAGTAATTGTTAAGTACATGCTATATATCGCAATGAAGTAAAACTTAAAACTTTTTGTGACGTTCAAAGCAATTAGTTTTACCTTGTTCTTGTCTATGCTGCAGTCTTTCATTCCTCGCTGCTTGCTGCAGGGATCTTGTCTCAAAAATCTTGTCATGACCAGACATATGACCTTTCCTCTCAGTCTTTTGGTCTTCGTAGAACCTGATATCCTCATCTTTCTTCTCTCTGGATAACAGTCTGTTGTTCTGTATTTCCTGGATTGCATCTGGAGCTCCTATATCGAAGAGGCTGTCTAATTCCAGCACAAATGCTCCTCTTTTTCCTCCAGGGTTACTTGCTCTTCCTTTGCTTTTCACCAGAGCACGATGTTTCTCATGTAGTTTCATGAAGAGCTTCATTCCGTTGTACTTGGTCATTGTCTTGATCCTAGCCATCTGCCAGAATGGGATGATAGATTCAACTGTTTCATATGCAAGGTCTTGAACCATGGGCCTCCCTGCATTTTCCGGTAAATTCTGAAGATTAAGGAAATACTGGAACGCCTGTCTGTTGGTGGGAAGCTGGGAACCACTGATAAAAGCTGAAGGGTATCCAACCAGGAAAGTTTCAGTGAGAGATCTGGTAGATGGCCCAGTTGACACCTGCCTGTGGACAGTACGTGGAGGTTCTGAGATATCAACTGTGCGCCCACGGAGCTCCCTCAGCTCCTTGCTTAATGCCATTGTGAAGTTGTAACTTGTAGATGGTTTTCTAGATTCTGATTGAGTTTCTGTTGTTTCCTGAAAAATGATAGATAATTATTATTATTATTATTATTATTAATTATTATTTATTTATTATTATTATTATTATTATTATTATTATTATTATTATTATTATTTAGTAATTTTATGCTCTTTCATTTGATACCTAATTTGTTGCTCTATCTTGTTTAGATCAAAAGTTAAAGTGCAAAACATAATTCAAGGGACCCCGGAATTGGCGCTTTGGCCGATTTCAAGGCAGAAAATTTAAAGCTCCATGCGGCAATGCTTCCCAACATCCTAGGTCAAAATAGTTATGATTTTCGGCTTTTTCAGGTCAAAAAGCATGGGAAAATGTACAGAAACCTATGAAAATAAGAAAAAGTTGATTTTTGAACAGGCCTAGTGTAACATGTCTTTGAAAATGCATTTCCTGCACTCCCACCTGGACTTCTTCCCATCAAACCTGGGCGCTGTCAACGATAAGCACGGTGAAAAATTTCATTAGGATATATCAACCATGGAAAAGCGGTACCAAGGAAGATGTAGCCCCAGTATGTTGGCCGACTACTGTTGGACACTTATAAGAGAAGCCCCTAGTACTAGTTATAAGCGAAAATCAGTTGCAAAAAGATTTTAGGGAAGGTACTCTTCTTTTCTGTACGATTAAATATAACAAAAAAGTAAGGACATTTGTCAATTTTCATTTGCATTTCCTTTGAAATTGGTGGGTGATCGAAAAATTCTGTTTTTAAATTCGTAATCAGCGTAAAAAAAGTACATTGGAATCACATAAGGTTCTATTTTGTTGTTCAGTGTCATTAAGCGTAAACTTTTGCAAAGTTTTCTAAGTATTCATTTTTTAAAACTCGGAACGTGCAGAGGATTGACAACAATAAATAAACACCCCTTTTTCCATATTTTTTGTTTGATAATGAAAGTGAATAAATAATAACAGATTTATTGTATCAACCTTTCCCCTTCCCATTATATACTGTAATTCTGTTAAAAGTTTTGGCATTCCATTGATGAGCTTTGCCATTTGTTCTTGAGGACAAACATTGGGGTGTCTTTTTAATTTTGTCAACTCCCTATACTCAAAGAATATAAAGATTTTGACATTTTTATATAAAGAATCTCCGTTTCATATTTCCATTAAAAATGTTTGGGGTTGTTTAACGCCTTCGTAAATTGTAACCCACCCCCTACAAATTTATGGGGAATTCGAACCATCTACGGCTCGCTAGATATCATCTGAACGAAGTGGTCAGTCACGCACCACGGGTTCCTATATCATCCGAATACGGACGACAATCCCCCATTCAGACCCAACGTCGTTTAACCTCGCTGATCTAACGGAAAGCGGTGTTGCGACGTAGCCTTGACATAGCCCTTTAAAACTAGAGCAAATCTTCAACATCTTCCCAACTCGAAAAATTAAAGTGATAATAAAGTAAAACAAGTCAAAGAAAAAATGTAAAATTAGTAAATTTCCTAATTTGTAAAATGTAAATATTATTTTTTATAAATTAAAAATTCATTACTTAAAAAAAAAAAAGTTTTATTACATCGCAAATTTGCTATTACGATCACAGTTTATATTTATTCTTTGAATTGTTCCGAACTCAATCACAATTGAAAAGGTAATTTCCGATCTTCACCTTTACAGCTATAAAATATATATATATATATACAGTGCCCGCGAAAAGTATCCGATCACCCTTGAAATTTGTATTTTTTACATAAAAAACAATGTTTAAATGTATACTAACCTTATATTAGTATTTTGTCATCTGTCCTTTGGTTTGGATGACTTGTTCTAGACGTTTTGGCATGGATTTAATCAAGTTTTGACAAACTTCCACTGATATTTCCTTGCACCATACCTTTTTGATGGCCTCTTGTAATTTTTCAACTGAGCCAGTGTCGTGGCATTCAACCTTATTTTTTATTATTAGCCACAGATTTTCTATCGGATTGAGATCTGGACTATTACCAGGCCAATCCAAAATATCAAATTTATTGTCAGTAATCCATTTGTCACTATTTTGGCCCTGTGACATGGTGCACCATCATGCATGTATGTTTTTGTCCTTTGGATTGCCATTGCCATTGAAAGTTTATCCTGTAGCATTGCTAAATACCGTGCACCATTCATAGTTGTGTTTCTTCGGAAGAAAATATAAGTTTCCACGCCCATAGTAACCGAAACAACCCCAAACCATCACACTTGGAGGGTGTTTCATTGTCTTTAGGGTGTATTTAGGGTCCATCCTATTTGAGCCAATAGGCCGGCGAACCTTTTTTGGACAACTTCTGAATGTCAAAAATGTCGACTCATCGCTAAATAAAACCTTCTTCCAGTCATCAACAGTCCAATGAATGTATTTTTTACAAAATGCGACACGTTTTTTACGCATTTTTTCATTAATGAACGGTTTCTTAGCAGCATGGCGAGATGGTAATCCGAGTTCTTTTTGGAGCCGCTCCTGGATAGTTCGTTCAGAAACACCAGATAACAAATTATTCATATTAAATTTTATTTCTTTCGCAGTTATTGTTAGGTTTTTCAATACTAAACGTTTCATAAGTTTGTCTGTTCGCGAATTTGTTTTTCTCGGTCTGCCAGATCGTTTTTTAGGGACTGGCGTGGTTAGGCCACCATTGTTCTTAGCCCGTGAAACCCATAAATTAACGGTACTTTGGGATATGTTTAATTCCTTAGCTATCTGTCTCTGTGATTTCCCACATGCATGCAAAGCAACAATAGCACCTCGACAATCACTCTTAAGTTGTTTTTTAGCACACATTATATATAAATTTTATTTACACCACTTTCTGTAAAAAAAAAAAAAATATCAAGAAATTTACACAAACAGTGAAATCTGACAAATTTGAGACACAGCCACCCGCAACGAAGGCTACCAGAACACTAATTTGAGAATGCGTTGGATAGCTCTCATATCAGCGAGCAACCTCAAAGTTACCAGATGTCGCTAGAACAAATAGAAAGTGAATTACGTGTCTCTGAATATCAAGGGAAAATATTGTATTTTCTTGAGTGATCGGATACTTTTCGCGGGCACTGTATATATATATATATCAGTGGCGACTGGCGTATAGGAGCGATGGAGCGGTCGCTCCCCCTTGCTTGAAACGATAAATATTAATTTAACAGATAAAAAATATATTAATTTTAAGATATTAAACTAAATATTCTTGAAATATATTTTAAAAATTCATGTGGCATATCATGATTCATGAGGCATTTTGAGTAAGCCTTCATACAGTACATAATATTCTAAACTTATAGCATAGCTTCAAACAGCGTACTGCTGTTTGAATACAAAATAATATTGCAGCCGAATGGAGCGATAGATTTTTCGCTCAAGTAAATATAAATTATATTTTACTGTTGTAATGAAAATATAAGTACAATCGCGAATTTTTTTTATAATAACAACTTTATTTTTACTAATAGTTACTTCAGTAATAATGATATAAACCATTTATATGTATTTTATTGAAATTATTACTTATTTGTAATTAACTAGAATTGTACGTCTGGCATAGCCGCAATGTTAATACAAGTACTCTTGTGAGCGGCAGTTGGATTCGCGCTAGCCTATTGTGAGTCCGTGTTGTCGTACAATTTTATGAAATCGCACCCCCATACATTTATACCACGAGTCGCCACTGATATATATATATATATATATATATATATATATATACAGGGCGTCCCAAAAAAATGTATACACACTTTAAATACTTATAAAGGCAGTGTTTATTAAAATACATTTCATTTTCAAAATGTAATAGAATCTACAGACATTATGTAATTGTTTTGTCAACGCCTGTTTTCAAACTGACGTCCGTTCTGGTCCAGGCACTGCTGATAACGCGAAGCAATGGAATCGCAAACATCACGAAACATTTCGTTTGGTATTTGTGTGCATTCTCGTTCAATGGCTGCTCTCAATTCAGCGACTGTTGCAGGTTTTATAGCGTAGACTTTGTCTTTTAAGTATCCCCATAAAAAAAAAGTCTAGTGGTGTGAGGTCTGGTGAACGCGGAGGGTATTCTACGAAACCCCTTCGTCCAATCCACATCCACATCGTGCCAAGTACCACTCGCAATACTCCACTCTTCGGTACGGATCATCTTCATTAATAGCATGGACTAATCTTGGAATGTAACTTTTCCATTGACAGCGCTTCAAATGCGTTGGACAGACGATTCTGAAATTCCTACCTCACGACTCGCTTGCCGCACGATTTTCTTGGACTTTGGTGATACGTTTCCAGTACTCTTTCTTCTTGCTTTGTGGGGCTTGTCGATGTCCGTGGTCTTCCGGAACGCTTCTTGTTGACATTCTGACAGTTCCATCGGCTTCAAACTTATCTCTAATTCGAGTGATGGTAAGTCGCGTTGGTGGATCTGTTTGAAAACTCCCTCCTAAACTGTCTTTGCACTTCAACTGCGTTTTCACACTTCCAGTAGCATTTTAAAATGAATTTCCTTTGTTCAAAGCTTAGTCTGACTGCCATTATTAATTCTAATGGGTTTAACTTGGAAAGAAAGAAACATCAATTGAGCTATCAGCTGTTAAAGTGTGTATACATTTTTTTGGGACGCCCTGTATGTATATATATAATTATATATATATATATATTTTTTAAATTTCAACAATTTTCTAAAGTTTTTGCTGTACAAATCTCGAAAGAAAATTAATAAAACTTAATTATTAATTCAAATTTTTATGTGTTTACGGTATTTTAAAATAGATCTAAGCGGTATAATACTACTTCTACTACTACCAGGGCCGCCGAGAGGGCGGGGAAGCCGGGTTAAATCCCCGGGGTCCGGACCTCTAGGGAGCCCGGAAAGAGGGGGTATAAAATCTAAAAATATTAATAAAGCAATTTATTAAATAACAGAGGGGAAATATAATTAATGAACATACATTTTATAGAGATCATCATAGTCAAAATGAAACAGATAAAATATTATCCGCGGTCCACCAATGCCCAAGACCGACTGACAGATCTGAGAACCATTGTAATTGAAAGCCAGTTAGCCCGTACTTTAAATTTCATCAGAATTATTTACCACTTTGCTAGAGAGAAGGCAAAGAAAGTACACTTCTAATTGGGAAAATCTTGCAGTAAACAATTGTCTTGCTTGCATGGACTGGTACTGCATTTGTAAATTGTATGGTGATAGAATTAATATAATTGATTCGAAAAATAAAATGGTAATGTTCCTCAGTTGTTTATTCATAGTGTATGTTTTGAATAGTGACTTGGACATATAATGAGTTTGCTTGTTATGTACACAAAAAAATATTCATAATAAAATACTGAGTAAACAGGGGAGCCCATATACCAATCCTTCCCCGGGGCCCGGGGCAGCACTCGGTGGCCCTAACTACTACTTCTACTACTACTACTACTACTACTACTACTAATAATAATAATAATAATAATAATAATATTATTATTATTATTATTATTGTTATTATTGTTATTGTTATTGTTATGTGTTATTTGTTATTGTTATTTGTTATTATTATTTGTTATTATTATTTGTTATTGTTGTTCTTGTTCTTGTTGCTCTTGTCATAGTCATTATCATGACCATCAAAGAAATACTATGAAGTGTTTGAATGTGTGAATTAATTTTGAAGATGGGTACGAAAAGGCGTTCGACCAGAATTGCGAATTAAGTCAAAATATTCCATATTCACGATTTCCTCATAAAAATAGTTTTCAAAATAGCAAGAAACCATTCAATTTGAAAGGGTACTGAACTGGCAAGTTGACAAATCTCTGAAAATCTAAAGAAATCTTTCGAGTCATCTGAACTTGTTTTGAACAAGTTAATTAAAAATATAACATATCCAACTGCGTTCAGCTGTTCAAAGAAGTCTTGCGTACATAGAGTTATTGATGAATCTTATGATCACTTCAGATAAAAAAAAATTTGACTGCTGTGTTTAGTTGTCTGTACATAAGGTTCTTATTTAACTGTAAAGTTTCAGATCCTCAATTATCATATTTCGAACAGGACGCGGTTTTTCCGCACCACCCAATATATATATATATATACAGGGTGGGTAAAATAAATGACCCCTTAGAGGTAAACTGTCATATTAAAAAAAGTAAGGGGAGTAGAGCTCCCAAACTTCATAGATGCTTACCTTCGCATGTTGTTCATCTTAATTGAGAAGTTGCTCGATGTGTCCCCCTTCCTACTCAACGCAGGCCTCCAAACGTGGACGCCACTGATCAATACACCTGTTTACATATCGTTGAGACACCTTCTCCCAGCCGAGCAGAATTCTTTCGCGTAGTTCATCTGTGTCTCTTATATTGGTACCAGGGATGTAAACTTTCGACTTCAGGGCTTCCCAAACACCATAATCTAGTGGTGAAAGAGCGGGGCTACTAGCCGGCCACATATTGGGTTCGACAAAATTTGGTGTTTCGTCCTCAAGGAATGTGACAGTTTGGCGTGCTCTGTTAGCAGGGACTCCATCTTGTTGGAAAGTATATCTTTCACCACTAATTCGTCGAATATCACTTAGATATAGTTCTCAGTTAAGACGAACAACATGCTAAGGTAAGCATCTATGAAGTTTGGGAGCTCTAGTCACCTTACTTTTTTTAATATGACAGTTTACCTCTAAGGGGTAACTTTTTTTACCCACCCTGTATATATATATATATATATTATATATATAATATATATATATATTATATATATATATATATATAGGGTGATTTTTTTTTTAAACATGTGATACATTAAAAGGTTCGTATTTTTCATTTAACTGAAATAAAAGCATGAAATTTTTACTGTACCTTCGCTACACATGGGGGATTAATCTCCTTGTGCAAAACATGTTATACTGCAAGTGATGTCCTCTCAGCTCATTAACTCTTTGCACACGAACAACAAAATTTTGCAGTTCTCTGAACAGAGCATCTGTTGAAATCTGAAAAATTTTGTGTACAGTTGATGCTTTCAATTCTTCTATTTTGTGTGGATTCTGTTTAAAAAGTATCTTTTAAATAACCCCACATATAAAATTACAGGAGTTTAGATCTGGTGATGTTCGTGGCCTTTATCATAAACCGCAGGAAATCTATTGGACAGGACTCTTCCGCTGAAAGTATCATGTAAGTATCGTGAGCTGAAAGGACATCACACAGAGCATGTTTTGCACTGGTGGCAGGGGCGTCCATACGAGGGGGCACCAGGGGGTCAAGCCCCCCTCGTTTTTTCGTCAACTGCTTACAGATAGATTTTATCATAAACCCAAAATCCAGTCATAATATTTGAAGATAGTAATTGGTTACTATATATATTATTAATATTGTATAATTTCCCATATTGTTGATATGAAGAGAAAATCCTGTGATTAAAATTAAAAGATGTAAAATTTGTTGTGGAGAACGCGACTACGAAGGATATCTTGTACATTACTTAAAGAGCTGAGCTGAATACTGTCTTCAATAACCTTCTGAGTCCCATGACAATTATTTATATGTATATTATGTAAGAATAATAAACTTGTGTATCTACGAAGTTATTGTGTATCTGGTTTCACCCTAATATGATGGACATACAAAGGATGTCTAAAGAAATGCTTATTTTTCAGTATTTGAAGGCCTATAATTTTCCCTACTAACTGCCTCCAGAAAGGAAGGAAATGGTGTCCCAGACAACGTAAATTTGAAAAATTTCCCGGAGGAGCATGCCTCCGGACCCCCCTAGAGCTGGCGGAAATACTGGTGGCCCCCCTGTATTTGGAAGTGCCCCCTTACTTAATTGATCCTGTGGACGCCCCTGACTGGGGGACTTACTCCCCATGTGTAGAGAAGGTACATTAAATATTCTATGCTTTTATACAGTATATATATAAAAAGGAGATTGTTGACACCAATCGACCAGGGAAATACTTCTGGGTAGGATATTAGGCAGGAGACAGGGAGTGTTGGTACTCCCGTTTCTCCTGTCACTGTCCTCCTTAGCTGATCTTTTTCCGTGTGTCATCTACCCTGCGAGCAGTCCAGCATGCTCTCAAACACACACTTCTCCCTCTATTCTTCACTACCATAAATTCATCTTACACACTACACAATCTTTTCAAAATTAAAAAAAATTTTTAGCAACATTTTTTGTTTCTGGCTCGCTTCCTCTCTTTCTATATGGAGGGGTGTTTTGGCGGGCATTCTCCCTTGGCTCCTCCTTCCGTGAATGGAAGCCAGAGACGTAGTAGTTTTATACATTTAAGACTTCCACTCCTCCCAGTTACCTTGGCAACCAATACTTGCGTTTTAAAATAAACAATTTATTTGGAATTCATTTCTAAGAAACAATTCAGGTTATTATTGTAACTAGCCAAAGTTTTTTAGCTAAAAAGAAACTGTTATAGTGTGTGCATTGTTTTATCAAATACTCTCTCATGCATAAATGGTTCCCTCCAAACTCCAAAACGGAGTTGCCGTGGGTAAATGAGCCGTGTGGTTTTAAATCTCTGGAAACACTGTGTTTCTCTCTTTCATTTACGGAAGGATGACTATATATATATATATATATATATATATATATATATATATATATATATATATATATATAATCAGGGAAAATCAGTTTTGTTGGTGAGCAAAACGACAGCCTAAATTATGGCCAAGGTACAGATTCAAATTCTCCTGAGGTAGATACAATAAACACTGAAAAATTCCTTAACATTTATGCATATTTATATATGCATAATGAGACGCGAATTAAAGCCGTGACGAATATTATATTTGTACCATCCGATTAAAAGGTAATCACAAAAGGCAGTTTTCAGAATAAATTTATATATGAAAAGGTTTGTTTTACGAACATTTAATTTGTTGAGTTAACTGAGTGTGACTCGTCACAGCCGTGATTGTGATATTTGATCGACTTGACATACTACCGGCAAGTATATTGTGGGTTAGATTAAATTAGATTAGGTTATGTTAGGTTAGCATAGGTTAGATTAAGTTAGCATACGTTAGGTTACGTCAGATTAGGTTGTTAGTTTTTTTTTAGATAAATTAGTTTTTTGGAGTGTCGATGTTATGGTCTTATCGATCTGATGGGGGATATAGAATAGCGTCACTATAGATCCATTAAGGCATTGGTGGCCAACCTTTTTCTGTGGCGTGCCACTATTTGACTTAAAATTGTGGAATGTGCCAACTTGAATATTTTAGCGTCCGTAAATTATAAAATAAATAAAAAACTATAGTAAACTAATATTTTTATTATTATTATTATTTTCAATAACTTTTTATGAATTTAGGAAATACAAATAACCACGCGTGCCACTAGTGGCACGAGTGCCACGGGTTGGCCACCAATGCATGATTAAGGCGTGGTTCCCGAGGGAACAAACATTTCTTCAATGGTTCGCTCATTGACAGTTTTATGATTTCTTCGTTTAAGTGATTTGGCGATTTGAAACATTACACTCTAAAAAATATCCTTCATGAATACTTTCCAAATACGTTACGAAAAGTAGATGGAAAATAAAGTAGTCACTTAGATTCCGTAAGAAGGTATATGGAAAGTACATGAGAGACTGTTTCAAGCACAGTTGGAATGTCGAGGTATCTTGAAAGTACAGCACTGAATTCTTGATTCGGAACGGACACGTGAGCGAACAGCGTATTTGGTAAGGAGACCGAAAGTACATCTTCTTTAATATATATATACAACGTAAAGAACGACGCTTGTATAGAAGAACGTTCCGCACAAAATGAGGAGAAAGAACGAACAAATGAAAAATGAGGTAACCACCCGGGAATCGAACCCGGGATCTTCCGATTGCCGGTCAGATATGCTAACCACTACACCATGGGCCTCGATTAATCAGAAGTCGTAATTCTCCTACATACGAGCAGAAACCAATGCCCTGAGGGGGCACCTCCCGCATGTCGCACATATATACATTTTAACTGCAAACATCACACAGTATAATTAACGTAAATAACGACGCTTGTATAGAAGAACGTTCCGCACAAGATGAGGAGAAAGAACGAACAAATGAAAAATGATTCCCGGGTGGTTACCTCATTTTTCATTTGTTCGTTCTTTCTCCTCATCTTGTGCGGAAAGTTTTTCTATACAAGCGTCGTTCTTTACGTTAATTATACTGTGTGCTGTTTGCAGTTAAAATGTATATATGTGCGACATGCGGGAGGTGCCCCCTCAGGGCATTGGTTTCTGCTCGTATGTAGGAGAATTACGACTTCTGATTAATCGAGGCCCATGGTGTAATGGTTAGCATATCTGACCGGCAATCGGAAGATCCCGGGTTCGATTCCCGGGTGGTTACCTCATTTTTCATTTGTTCGTTCTTTCTCCTCATCTTGTGCGGAACGTTCTTCTATACAAGCGTCGTTCTTTACGTTAATTATACTGCGTGTTGTTTGCAGTTAAAATGTATACTATATATATATATATATATATATATATATATTATATATATATATATATGCTGTATATATATATATATATATATATATATACACACACACACGGGCTCCAATAAACCTTAGCCCCCACCGCCCATGGTCTAAACCATTAGAGGTATAGTAAAATGAAACATACCTTACAAAAGAGAATTTAATCCTGCATTTAATGAGAAACAATTAAAACTTGGTGTTCCCTCCATTGGCTTCCAAGACAGCCTGAATTCGCTTTGGGTAGCTTGCCAAAAGTGATGTGAATAGATCTTGATCGTTACGCAATTTTGCTAAAACAGTTTCAATGTGTTGCGTCATTGTATCCTTCGAAAATCGATTTGCTGCAGGTTCTTGAAACAAGAGACATTCAACCTTGTCCTTTATAACTGATCCAATGTGTTCACAGACGTTCAGGTCAGGAGAATTTCCTGGCCATTCTTCATTTCCAAAGAAATCGATCTCATGGTTCCGCAACAACTGTTGAGTGGCTAATGCCTTAAAGCAGGGGGCCTTATTGTGTAGAAATGTGACCTAATCGACATCTACAACATTTTTTGGGTTTCTTAGAAAAGGAATGACATGCTGGGATAGAATAATATCACGAAAATACTGTCCATCCCAACTCTGACCATTTGGCTTCAGCACCCACATGAGCTTCTTTGCAGTGAACAAAACAAACACACCAACACAGTCTGGACTTTTTAATAATTCGCGATAATGTTCTTGTCATCGATTTCATCTGGTGTGTGTTGTGGCCCACACTCGATCATTTTGGTAGTTAGGTCGACGTGTTACGTAAACAAAAAATTCATCGGAGACAGCTAAATGCATGAAATCATCCACATCCCAATCTTCAAGATAATGGGCAAACCACATTCTGTCATCGATGTTAAGTTGAGTTTTTCTTGGCTTTGGAAGTTCATGCCAAGGCTTTAAACTTTGCCTATGACGGTACAGTCGAATGATCTCATCACTAACGATCTTTCCTCTCAACACTTCGATCTCTCTAGAAAGTTTAGCACAGCTGTTTTTCCGCTTAAGCGTACCGCTTTCAATGATGTCCTTTGTTTCCTGAGAGAGTGGCAAATTTGGCCGCCCAGATTTGTTTGTATCCATTTCACATTCATCCAAAGTTTTATTCCAATTTCTTTTGACGAAGTCCTCACTTCTTCGCAACTTTTTGGCAACCCATGAACGTGTTATAAAGGTGGCTCCAGCATCACGAGCTTCCCGAAATGTTATTGCTCGTATGCGATCTATCACACGTTGCCTCTCTGAATCACCAATTAATTGGGAAGCCATTATATTATCACTTTATCAGCTAGAGTAATTTTAATACCTGCAATAAATAAAGAATTTTATATATTTTTATAATCACTAAAAACTATTTCGATATAAGTAAACATGTAAGCTGCAAATAGGGGGGGGCTAAGATTTTTTGGAACCCTTATATATATATATATATATATATATATATATATATATATATATATATATATATATATCCAAGAGTTCATTGATGATGAAATTAGGAAAATATGTAAAATTGCGTTTGATTTAAAATATCCAAAAAACTGCATAGATAAATCTTTAAAAATGACAAAGAAAACCTTCTACGAGGTAAAAGACAAGACTCCTTATACCACAAAAAAAATCCTATCGTTACCATTTGAAGAAAATTTCCTTGATCTGTCGAAACTGCTGAGGACTTTTAACGTAAATAGCGCGTTCAGAAATTTAGATGTAATTAAGAATTCATTGATTAAAGACTCCCCTTTAAGTGAACAGGGTTGTGTATATAAAATTCCAAGCACAGTATGTAATAAATTTTACATTGGTCAAACTGGCAAGACGCTGAGTTACGTATTAAGCAGCGTAAATACAGTATAAGAACCGGTCAGGAATCGAACGCCATTTTCATTCACGTAAGAGATACTAATCATCCCATTGACTGAAAAACTGCCTCCAAATTAAGTTTTAGTAAATCTATTGTTAGTAGAAATATACTTGAATCGAGTGTGATCAAGAATAATGGTGATTTTGTTCTTACTATTAGCCTTGGACTTTATAAATTAGATTCGTACATTGTTAAAAAAGTGGTGTATTATTTTGACCGTATTCTTGCCACTTAATTGTTTGCTTTAATTAAATTAATATTATTTTAATAATTGTTAACATTTTTATATGTACATTTTAATTGTATTATTTCTTTTATATTGCCTTTATGTACTTGATAGTTTATTAGACTTTTGAACAGGTTAACTATTGAAAAAAATTTTTAGATTGTTTTTAGATATTCGAAATATTCTGGAAGGAGCACGTGACGACGATTGCACCATGTCTTTTGTTTCGTTAGATTCTTGCTACTTAATTGCCTGTATTTAATTAAATACTCTTTCTAATAACTGTTATAATAATTTTTGTTTTGTGTACATGTTAATTGTCTAATTTCCTTTATATAGTTTTTATGTATTCAATAATTTAGTAGCTTTTAGATTAAGTTATCTATTGGGAAAAATCTTTAGATTGTGTTATTGTTTTTAAATTGAGTTGCCTATTGGGGAAATTTTCGCTTGTGTATTTAACTCAGTTACTTGGTAAATTCCGTCTATTTCTTTCTTGTCCCTGAAAATGTGAATATATCACGAAAGCGCTCGGATTTCGTGTTTACGTTTCCTTTTCCCTGTGGTTGTTTGCTTATTAAAAAGATCACGTGTTTTTTTATTTTACTGCATATATATATATATGAAACACCTAGTTTTGCTTCTGCCTGAATTTTCATTATGACGAAAGTCAAGCTTGTTGCTCCACCTTTGAGTTTGTATATATATATATATATATGTATGTATATGTATTTCGGTAGTGCAGTGGTTAACCCGCTGACTACGTATCCATTGGCCCTGGGATTGAGACCCGGTGACGGTAGGCGACGCGCAACAAAACCCAGTTGGTCATTCTTTCGCACAATAAAAAAAATTGGTTGGTACATAAATGGATACCCTGGGCAGCTTAGTGTTTAACACGCTGCGCTGCTGGTGGGACGTGGTTCGGATTCTATGTTAAACTGTAGGTCTAAGGTGGAGTGACAAGCTTAACTTTCGTCAGAATGAACAATTCAGGCGGAAGCAAAAACTAAGGTTAACCAAGGTACACATATATATATATATATATGTAAAGAACGACGCTTGTGTAGAAGAACGTTCCGCACAAGATGAGGAGGGAGAACGAACAAATGAAAAAGGAGGTAACCACCCGGGAATCGAACCCGGGATCTTCCGATTGCCGGTCAGATATGCTATCCACTACACCATGGGCCTCGATTAATCAGAAGTCGTAATTCTCCTACATACGAGCAGAAACCAATGCCCTGAGGGGGCATCTTCGCATGCCGTACCTATATATACATTTTAACTGCAAACAACACACAGTATAATTAATGTAAAGAACGACGCTTGTGTAGAAGAACGTTCCGCACAAGCGTCGTTCTTTACATTAATTATACTGCGTGTTGTTTGCAGTTAAAATGTATATATATATATATATATATATATATATATATAATATATATATTATATATATATATATATATATTTAAGCAGAAAGCCACCGACAAGAAGGAAAGAAACATCCATCATGTTGGAGAGGGACTATATTTTGTACAATGCAACGTTTCAAGCACAAACTATGCTCATCTTTAAGACTTTTAGAATCATTATATATTAAAACTCTCTCCCCTTCGCTCAATTCTGATAATTCATCCGTTCCCCTCCGTCTTAACTGAACATTTTTAACAACCAACCTGTACTTGTTTTTAGATGCTTCTGTTTGTATTAGTTTTGCCTCGGAATCTGTGCTACTTAGACTTAAGGTGTGTTCTTTTTAGTGTGTGACTTTCATATTTAGTGTTTTAAAAGCTTTTGAATTTTTTAGTTTGGGTTTTTTCCTTACATTATTTTGTATTTTATAATTGTCATTCATTGTCATTCATTATGTTCTTTTTTAGTGTGTGACTTTCATTTTGTGTTTTAAAAGCTTGTGAATTTTTAGTTTGGGTTTTTCCCTACATTATTTTGTATTTTATATTTGTCATTATGGTTTTTAATATTCTGTTTTTAACTTTTTAGAATTTTTTGCCTGAAGATGAGCATAGTTTGTGCTTGAAACGTTGCATTGTACAAAATATAGTCCCTCTCCAACATGATGGATGTTTCTTTCCTTCTTGTCTGTAGCTTTCTGCTTAAATTGAAATTGAAGCTTGCCAGAAGCGGCCTTCACCAATATATATATATATATATATATATATATATATATATATATATATATATATATATATATACTGTATATATACTATATTTCCACAGTTTATGCTAATATACAGAGAACTGAAGTTTCGTAAGTTTTGATGAAATTAGTGTTTCATTCCATTTAACAATTAATTAATTTGTAAAAATTTTCAGCAAATTTTCCACAAATTTTGAACGTGACGTAATCTTCCGTCCAATCTATTTTATACACACAATTTTACACCTAACCTTTTCTTTATTTTTAATATGATGGATATTTTTCATCAGTTACTAGAAATTTATGTGAATTTTGTTTCAGTAGGCGAAAGCGCGAAGAAATCTTGCACATGAGCAATGAACGTATGACTATAAAAAATATAAACTAAATGCTCGGAATGGCCTTTATTTTAAAGCGTTCAGCTAATTTTCGTAAGTACCAGAAGCTGTAATATTTTTAATATAAAATGAAAATTCACATTGTGTATGTGTTATACACAAGCCACTTGATTCCCCATAATACCCCATGTTTTATCTTCAATATTTAAAACAGCCCTTGAGATAAACCTCGAGTGTCCTCATCGACTCGTGCGACGCTGCCCCCCCCTTTTTTTACTTTGTTCTTAAATGCTTGAAGAGCGCATCAACGGGACGCAAACCCCTAAGTTGCGCTCTCCCCCACAAATTAGTCTCCGTTGATTGGGCTCGCCTCGGCGCGCCTTGGATTCTGACGTTAGAAGATATCTTGCGCTTCGTCGGGAATGAGTGATAGGCCGGGTGGCGATCTGGTAATTCTCCGAGTAGGCCTTTGAGAGGGTTTGCTCGTTAAAGACTAAAATTGAGAGTTATTGTGAGAGATTTGAGTTTGAGACAGAGTTACGAGAGAGTTTTGAGTTTATGAGAGAATATTGAGAGCCGTTAACCTAAACTACTGCGAGGGATGTAGTGGACGGGCAAAGATAGATCTTAAATTATTTAATTAATGTTGAGACTAGTTGAAGAAAAACCTGAACTTGACCGTATTATATTTCGAATTTGAGATTGAACTTGTAGCCAAATGTGACTTCAATTTATTGATTAAAAGCTATTCAAACAAACTATTTCATTATCAAATACACACTAAAATCGGGGTCACAGAAGTAAGTGGAGGATAAAGAATTCTCGCAGAGGGTCACTAACTTAAAGAAAGATTTATTATAACTTCAATTTACAGTGACCTTCGAGAAAAAACAATTTGTAATAAGGGTCCGTCTCCCATGACAACGGACAATATTTTATTACAAACTGGTGTCAGAAGTGGGATAACGGATTTTTTATTACATATGTTATCGTGCGTGCATTAATTGCATCAAGGAAATTAAATGCACATTGTATTCATGGCCTACTGCTGATTGGTTTGAAATGTAAAGGTTTCATACAAACATTCATTACATAATCCTGTGAACAATCCGTTAATCGAGAATTAATATTAGTTGTTTTGTTTTTAAAAATTGCCTTTTTATAATTATTTTCTTCTAAATATAAATCTGTAAAGGCTAAACAACTTTTTATTACCTAAAAAAGGTTCTTTAATAAAACTGTAATAGAGAGCAAAACCATAAATACCCGATATATTTAGCCAGTTTTCTCACGCCGAGTGGGTTGATGGGATAAGGACACACAGGGCCGTTTCCTGGCATAAGTAGACTAAGCGGCCGCTTAGGGCCCCGCTACTACTAGGGCACCCCTAGACAGGCTCCCAGGTCATAGCTCAGTGGGCAAGAATAGGAATATAGCTGAAGTTATTATTAATATTATTGTATGAGAGAAATGTGATAAAACGGAGACAAACGAAACGTTTTGGTCGTTATGTGTAAACAACTATTGTGAGATCTTATTTCTATATTATTTAACTTTATTCTTACTATATGCTTATACTTTCCTAAATGCTTAATTTTTCTAGTATTGTAAAACATTATTATTTTATTATTATTATTATTATTATTATTATTATCATTATTATCATTATTATCATTATTATCATTATTATCATGATTATTATTATTATTTAGCAGATTAGTTGTGGTTAACTAGATGTGACTTCGTGCATCTTGGAAAATGAAACGACATCATCCATCAGGAGCTGAAAAACGGAAAAAGAAGAAAATAGAGGAGGCGAAGCTTTCCAGTAGCACAGGTGAGATGTGCCACTTGTATATTCTTATGATTACAGTTCAGGCAACTAGGTTAGGTAGACCATCAAGCTAGGCAAGTGCTCAGGAATCGCGTAGAGTAAGCTAGAATCTGTAATATTTATAATATTTCGAAATGTGAAAATTAATGGATCACATCACCTAAAATTCTGTTCACACAGATCAATTATTATCAAACAAGATAAGAAAGAGTATTTTAGCAAAATCTAACAGAATATGTAATGTTATATTCTTAGGAGCACTACTGAAATATTTGGAAAAGCCATCCTCAGCAAAGCCTGATGAGCATCATGAGCCATCAGCAGGACCAGCCTCTATGCAACCTCAAACACCAGTAGAAGTAGAGCCTGATAAACCAACAAGTGGCCCATCTTCTGTTCAGTTTCAAACACCACACACAGGCATTTCTATTGAGCAACAAGAACCAAGATCTGCTCCACCGCTTGATCCGTATGACTGACCAGTTGTCCTGTCAGATGCCTTGAAGACAGATCTGGTGTCTCGAGGACCATTTCAAATCAGTCCAGATTTCACATTCCCTAAAAGAGAGGACAGTAGAAGCTTTCATCACCATTACATGTATAAAACATTAATTAATGGGAAAAAAATAAAGCGAAGCTAGCTGATGTACTCTGGAAGGAATGATACTCTTTATTGCTTCTGCTGTAAGGTGTTTTCAAGGAAGTCGTACAAACTAATTACGGATGGACTTTCAGACTGGATAAACGTTGGTTCGCTTCTGAAAGGCCATGAAAATAGATCAGAACATGCAGATAACATGGCAACATGGAAAGATCTGGAAATGCAGCTAAAAACTGGGAGGACCATTGAACAAACTGAAATGTCATTAATGGAGGTAGAGCGAAGACGCTGGCGAGATGTTCTCACACGTCTTGTAAGTATAATCCAATCACTGGCAGAGAGAAACCTTGCTTTCAGGGGGTCTTCCTCTACATTGTACAATCGAGACAATGGCAACTTCTTGAAGGAGGTTGAGCTGCTTGCCAAATTTGATCCAGTGATGAAACAACATATCAGCAGAGTCGAAAGTGGCCAATATAGTAATTCAAGTTACCTAGGAAACATCATTCAAAATGAGCTCATTGGTCCATTAGTGGGAAGATCTTGGATGCCATTGTTGCAGAAATAAAACAAGCTAAATATTACTCACTCATTTTAGACTGCACTCCAGACATAAGCCACCAAGAACAGATGTCGATTATTATCAGAACTGTTAAAATGGGTGAAGTACCAGAAGTAAAAGAATACTTCTTGGGCTTTCTTGAGGCTTCAGAAAGTACAGGCCTGGGTTTATCAGTTCTGATTCTGAAGAGACTAGATGAACTGAATATTCACTTTGATGACTGCAGAGGACAGTCATATGACAACGGAGCGAACACGAAGGGCAAGAACAAAGGTGTTCAGGCAAGGTTATTAGAGAAGAACTGTCGTGCACTCTATGTTCCATGTGGGGCTCACACTCTGAATCTCGTAGTGGCTGATGCAGCTAAAGCTTCCACAGATGCCATCAGCTTCTTTGGCAACGTACAAAAATTGTACAACCTTTTTGCAGCAGCTACACAGAGATGGACAATCCTAAAGAAGCACGTGAACATAACACTCAAGTCTTGGAGTGAAACCCGGTGGGAGAGCCGGCTTAAGAGCATTGAGGCTGTGCGATACCAGAGCCACAACATCAGAGAGGCCCTGTTGGAAGTCAGAAACAATGCCACAGATGCCATAGCCAAGACTGAAGCACAAGCACTTGCAGAGGAGGTAGGGTCTTATCGCTTTCAGATTTGCACAGCAGTATGGTATGACATTCTTCATGCAGTTAACCATGTGAGCAAACTTCTGCAGTCTCCTACAATGCAGTTTGATGTGGCAGTCAACCTCCTCACAAAAACAAAAGACTCACTTACCAGCTACAGAAACACAGGTTTTGTTGCAGCAGAAGTCGTAGCTAGGGACATATGTGAGGAAATGAATGTGGAGGCTGTGCTGAAGGAGAAGAGGCTCAGATCCACAAAAAAAGCACTTTGCTTACGAAGCTCCAGACGAACCATTTACAGAAGCCTTAAAGAGGCTGGAAGTCAAATTTTTCAATGTGGTGGTGGATTGTGCCATCGAGTCAATAAATGAGAGATTCAAAACATTAGATGATGTGAGGGACATATTTGGGGTTCTCCTAAACTTCACCACAATGAACAAGGAAGACTTGTCCTGCAAGTGTGAAAAGCTCTTTAAGATACTGAGCTCTGGAGCTGACTCTGACATTAATGGAAGAGAACTGGCCCTCGAAATTAAGAACTTGCCGAATTTACCTTCACACAACATGACTGCATTGGAGCTTCTCTCCTTCATTCATCAGAAGCAACTGGAGGAACTGTACCCGAATCTCTGGGTTGCACTAAGAATTGCCTCCACTCTACCTGTGACAGTAGCGTCAGCCGAGAGGAGCTTCTCTAAGATGAAGCTAATCAAGAACTACCTCAGATCATCAATGGGGCAGGATGGCTTCAGTGGCCTTGGCATCATAAGCATCAACCAGGACGTTGGCAGAAAAAATCTAGGAGGCAAAAATTTTTAAGATACAAACTGTTCTGTATAACTGTTAGCTATTACACGATTATATCGTAGAGTTAGTAATTGTTTGGTAGTTGATAATTGCATTATTTTTTTATACATAGTTCTGTCATTTATTTTAAATAATGTATAAGCTAATTTTCAGGAATTTCATGAAGAGTATTTTTTCTGTTTATCTTCTGAAAGTATATATTTGTTGTTTTGGACATAAATGTTTCATTAAAATTGTTTCATAATTGTTTTTTAGTAACACAGCCATTTTTTTGTATGCGTGTGCTGAGGTGATGTAGTAAGGCGTGAGTTGATGGATGGAGGGGTGGGGCCTCAAATGGGTATACTGCTTAGGGCCCCCTAATGGCTAGAAACGGCCCTGAGGACACTGGAAATTGCATGGGAGCTCTCGCTGTCGTCGATTCGAATCCAAGAATGGAAAAAAAAATTATATTTGTGTCTTTATAAACAATGTGCATAATTGAATATATGATAGTTAAATAAAGAAATTCTAGTATAAAAATTAAATTTCCGAGAATTCAGTTAAGCTTCATGTGGTATGTCGGAACCAGATTAAATCTAAGATAAACTTAATTTATGTTTTATGCATTTTCAGTGGGTTCTCATGCTGCGTTGTACTTTCTACGTACTACCAGTAACATGAGTACTCGGAAAGTATATTTAATATCAGATGTCCTCTCGGGCGTTGGTATACAGTACGTTCGGAGCTCGGGTACTTCCCGTGTACATTTCAAATACTTCGTAATTCAAAAGTACATTTAATGTCAGATATACGTTCGGATTTGGAAGTACAGTACATGAATCAGTACAGTATATGAATACAGTACAGTACATGAATCAACTTTTTAAAAACATTAAACTCGTCAAATGAACTAATCCCAAAGTAATCAATGAACAAATATACCAAAAGAAGACTTACTGCTTCTAGTACTGCCTTTACGGCTATATATTTGTATAGAATATTGCAAAACTGAGTGTTCAGAAAGTCTCGGTGTATTTCGTTGAGAACGTTTATTTTCCAGAATAAATATATTACAAACAGTTGCTGGGTGTCACCTAGTATGGATATCATTAGTTCATTTCAAAGTGTGTACCTTCATACTCCGGCACCGACTTCATTGGTTGCCGTAGTCATGAACAGGTTACACAGCTACATACACATGGCCGTCAGATAGTACAGATGAATTTAAGTGAATATGTCAATACTTTTAATTGTAAATACTGATATAACAATAGCTTAGGAGCATTTACTGCAGATCCATCATCAATAGTTGAACAGATGATCAGATAGTACAGATGATCCTACCCAATTGCATGATCTAGCTATTTTCACTGAACGAAACTTGACCCATTGTTCAGCGGTCCAGTCAGCATATTTCTTTGCACAAAGGAGACCCTTCGTCTAGTTTTTAATTTAGGAGTGCTTATCTCGTGGTCTGCTTGCAACTAAATTGCTCTTATTCTGACATCTATGGCGAATTGCTCTTCTGTATCACTGAATAAAATGTCTCAGCGGACACCCAACGAAATTGTTTAACTTTTAGCCTGTTTTTGTCATAAGGAATTGCATATCATCCGCTGTACCTTTTTGGCATGACTTCTTATATATAACAAGTTACAAGTCACGAAGCACTGCTCTTTCAAAGTAGCAGATGAATGGAATACATTTCCCATAAATATCAAACAGGTTCCATCTTTAAATGTATTTCGCAAATCACTAAAGAAGTACTTCATTAGCTCCTATGTACTGATGTTTTAGTTCACTACTGGCGTTATTGCCATAAATAATTGAGTCCTCATTCTATAATTAACCCTTTAAAATATGCTAATTTCATTAAATACTTTTAATTTCATAATTTATCCTTTTTTCCTTGTTTAGCATCATTTATTTCCAACTAAATTTATAATTCATAATTTTATTTAATAAATTTACTGTGTTCTAATGTGAATATGCCGTTGGAAGCGCACGAAATCTGTTTGGACAAAATGGGATGAAGTTTATTATTACATTACAGAAGTGAAAATGGCAAGTAATAGTAATAACAAATAATAATAATAATAATAATAACAACTAAAAGATAAAAAATTATAAAAGTAGCGTTTGATTATTTTACACAATTATTAAAAATTATTAAAAATTATCATAAACCTTTATTAAGATGTGTTCTTTTGTTGAATAAAGGTTTTTGTTTATTTCTTTTGATATGAGAATTTAAAAAACTTAAGAGTTTACATATCTTTGATATGAAAACAAATATAATTTTATAATAGAGATTAAAACAAAAGATTTGTGCTGTTCACGAAATGGCACCGAAACAGTTCTTCTTTGAAGTTTGAAATTTAGTAGGAAGATTGAAGATATATTCATTTTCGAAAAGGAATTTAATTTTTAATGAACTATTTTCATTTTTAAATAATTTTTAGATGGAGTTGGGAATCCGTTTCAATTTCACTCCTATATTATGAAATTCCATTTTATGATAAAAGGCCAGAATAATTTCGCACATGAATAAAACTGAAATTCAAGGGAAAAAATATATATAGGCCCCCTACATATATATATATATATATATATATATATATATATATATATATATATACACACTTATATTATATATATATATATATATATATATATATATATATATATATATATATATATATATACACACCTTGGTTTTGCTTCCGGCCTCATTGTTCATTCTGAAGAAGGTTAAGCTTGTCACTCCACCTTAGACCTACAATTTAACTTGGAATCCGAACCACGCCCTACCATGGGTGGTCAAAATTACAAAGTCTTCGCCCGGACTTGATTTCACGACTTCCCGACTTCCCGATCAACAACCCAGCGTCTTAATCACTAGGCTATCTAGGGTAGCTTCTTATATATATATATATATATATATATATATATGTAGAGAGAGAGAGAGAGAGAAAGAGAGGCATAACGCCTCTTTCTTATGGCTTGAAGATGCAAACAAGGTAGTAAAACCCAAACACGTGGGCAGGAACAAGCCCACAGAGAAATGCAGATATTACTTTGTCTCCCGTTAAGTTTCGCGTCAAACAACCACATACCAGAGCTTATAAAGGAGCGAGTCCACTTCAAGTCGCTCTCATTGCTCATTTCTTGCTCTTCACTTTACATCCCGCTCTCCGACCTTAGTCACGTAACTCCACTCGATCTCAGCCGGTCCGATGACCTTCGAAAATCAGCTTGATCATACACGTAGCTTAACCATCTCTATTGAGGCCTACGACTATTTCATCCACCCAGAAGCAAAATCACTCGTGCAAAACTCAACCAGCGTCATCCGTCCGGCCTCTGCTTCACTCAACATCCATCCATTTGACCTTCGAATTTTCACTTCCATTCAACAAGAATTTCATTATTCCATCTGGCTCATAGGCTCTCCTGTTTTCATAGCCTATCTTCAACATCAAAACCCAGGTCTGTAAACCTTACATAGGCCACCAGATCCTTTGGTCTTCAGAGTTATATTTCGTCGTGCTAAACTACTTTGCATAGCCTACAAACTCAACATACTCTCAGCATAACCGAATAGGCTCTCTGAAATGTTTTCATACCGTAGAATCGAACTCACCATACGACCGCAAGTAAGCTTACTTATTGTTGGGTGTTAAATATCGTATTTTCATTACCTTAGTTAATGCCTTTAACCCCATTGTATCATTTAACATTTATCATGTGTAAAATCATTTCTTATTGTCAATAATCATTCACTGTAATATTGCACAATTTCCGTATAAATAATTGTTTAGGAGGAGATTGTAGACACGAATCGATCAGGGAAGAACTCGGGGGAGACGTTAGACAGAAGATAGCGAGTGCTGGAACTTCCGTTTCTCCTGTCACTATCTTCCTCAGCTAGTCTTTTTCCGTGTCTCATCTACCCTGTGAGCAGTCCAACATGCTCTCAAACACACACTTCTCTCCCTATTCCTCACTTCATATACATGCATCTTACACACTACATAATCTTTTCAAAATTTAAAAAAAAATAAAAATGGCATTAACATCAAGAGCCTCGGAATCTTCTGACGAGGGGACCATAAATGTCCCCACTTCTGGCTCCCCACTGCCGATACCGGAAACGCAGACCCGGGCAGAGGGTCTGGATCTGCTACCGCCTATTCGAGATGTTCTGGGCCTCAGTCTGATTCACTTTTCTCAAATTTTCAATCTGTTGAACACCACCTCTCCTCCTCTAAACCTCATCTTCTTTTCCTCACTGAAACTCAGGTGCCTGAGACGACTGATACCAACCCCTTCTCTATACCCTCTTACTTTCTCTATACTTAGGCTGACCATACGTACCGTTTTGAACGGGACAGTACCGTTTTGTATGGGTTTTTGTATGGGTTCTGTCACTGAAGAATAATTGTAAGCTCAATATGTTTATGTACTTACTTTTTCATGAATACAGAATATTACATAACCCCCGTCCCTTTTTTGCCATCCCAATGTCCCGTTTTTGTCTCAAGGAAATATGGTCAGCCTATCTATACTCAATTTCACTCCAAAGGTGGATTTTGCGTTTATGTACGGAATGACCTAACTTGTTCTCGTATTCCCGAACTCGAATCTTCCGAATTCTGTACATTCTGGCTACGGCTTACATGCCAATCTCAAAATAAATACATCTGCGCTGTTTACCTTTCCCCTAATTTTACTGACTATCCAAAATTCTTTAACTACCTCACTTCCAAAGAGGAGTATATTATTTCCCGCTTTCCCTTTGCTGAAATCTCTATTTTAAGAGATTTCAATGTTCAGCACCACCTTTGGCTTTCCTCCCACTTCACTGATATCCCTGGTGAACTAGCTTACAACTTTTCCATCCTAAATGACCTAGAGCAGATTGTACAGCACTCTACTTGTATCCCCGATCACCTTGAGATAGTCCCAACATTCTGGATTTATTTCTTTCCTCTCGTCCTTCTTATTCTGTGAAGCTTTTTTCTCCGTTGGGCTCCTCCAACCACAATCTTATATCTGTTTCCTGTCCTATCACTCCATTTCGGTTTTGGATCCTCCGAAGAGGAGGCGCCTTTGGCACTTTGGCGCTGCTGATTGGGAGGCCCTCAGGCAGTACTTCTGTGATTTCCCATGGAATGATTACTGCTTCTGTGGCCGGGGTCCTTCTGAGTGTGCTGAGCACATCATGAAGGTGATTCTCTCGGGGATGGAGGGGTACATTCCATATTCTATTCCTACTACTAATGTTAAAAAACTTTGGTTTAACTTTACTTGTTCCAATGCTATCCGCAACAGAGAGGAGGCTTTCGCTTTCCAACAACTGACTCTCACTCAGCTTATATTTCTGCCCGGAATCGTGCAAAATCTGTTCTTCGACTCACCAAAAATTTCTTCATCCGACAAAAATGTGAAAACCTATCCAACTCTAATTCTTCTCGCTCTTTCTGGCATCTACCAAAAAAGTTGCCGTCTCTTTTCCTGACAAAGCTGAACTCTTCGCTCAAACTTTCGCTTCCAACTCAACCCACGTCGATTCGGTGTTGTTCCTTCATCTCCTCCTCCCTCTGACTTTATTATGTCTGAAATTAGAATCGCTTCTCAAGATGTTCTTTCTGCCCTTTCTGGGCTCAACTCTAGGAAGGCGTATGGTCCTGATGGTGTTTCTCCTGTTGTTTTTAAGAACTGTACTTCTGTGCTGATACCTTGCCTAGGCAAACTCTTTTGTCTTTGTCTCTCATCTGGTACTTTTCCTTCCTGCTGGCAGTTCGCTTTCATTCAGTCTGTCCCAAAGAAGGGTGACCGCTCTCACCCCTCCAACTATCGTCCAACTGCTTTGATTTCTTGCCTTTCCAAAGTTTTTCAATCTATCCTTAATAAGAAAATTTTTAAACACCTTTTTTCTCACAATCTTCTTTCGGATCGTCAGTATGAGTTCCGCAAGGGACGCTCTACTGACGACCTTCTTGCATATCTCTGATTCTTGGTCATCCTCCTTTCGGGATTTCGGTGAAACTTTTGATAGAGTCTGACACAAACCTTTAATTTCGAAACTGCCCTCCTTCGGTTTCTATTCTTCTATCTGTGCCTTCTTCTCTAATTTCTTTTGTGGCCGATCTATAGCTGCGGTTGTAGATGGCCACTGTTCGTCTCCTAAAGCTATAAACAGTGGTGTTCATCAGAGTTCTGCTCTGTCACCCACTCTTTTCTTTTTATTTATTAATGATCTTTTAATTAGCACTTCCTGTCGTATTCACTCCTTTGTCCATGATTTCACTGTTCACTTCTCCACTCGCTTCCCAAAGCGTCCCTCACAGCAGTCACTCCATGATTCGCGTAGAACGCCTATGGAGAACATGACCTCTGATCTTTGTGCTATATCTGATTGGGGCAGAGAAAACCTTGCGGCTTTCAATGCCTCAGAAACTCAGATCCTCCATCCGTTTCACCCCTCACAATATTCCACACGACTATCCAATTACCTTCAACAACACACAACTCAATCCTTCCTCTTCTCTTAACATTCTTGGCGCTTCCTTTTCTCGTGATCTTTCCTGGAAAGATCACATATACTCTCTTTCCAAAACAGCTTCTAATAGGTTAGGTGTGCTGTACCGGCTTCGCAATTTCTTCACCCCCACTCAGTTGCTGTCTCTGTACAGGGGTTTTGTCCGTCCCTGTATGGAGTATGCTTCTCATATATGGGGTGGCTCAACCCACACAGCCGTACTTGACCGGGTGGAATCAAAGGCGCTTCGTCTCATATATTCCCCGCCTTTTACTTACTGTCTTAAATCTTTCTGTCTTCGCCGCAACGTTCCCTTACTCTCTCTTTACTATCGATATTGTAACGGACACTGCTCTTCCGAACTCTCTAACTGCATGCCTCCCCCTTCAAGAAGAGCACGCAGTACCAGACTTTCGACACTTTCTCATTCCTTTTCTGTCCACCTCTCTGTCTCTGATCTTCTATCTTTCAAACGCAGAGTGCCTAGGCATCTCGAAAACCCCTGACTTTGATTTTGGCTCTCTTCTTCTCTGGGAGGGGGGCTTTTGTGGGCATTCGCCCTTGTCCCCTCCTTCTTGCATAAAAGAATAATCACTGGAAAGAAATCATAATTCATTTTTTGTAATTAAACGAAAACCACAGTCATTTCTGTCTCCTTCATTAAATATTGTTTATTTGGTCGAAAGACCACATTGGTGACCCGTAAATATTTCATTTTAACTCATTTACTTTATTAAAGTGGGCCTACCGTCAACAACTATATATATATATATATATATATGTATATACACACACACACACACACACACACACACAGTATGTATATATATATATATATATATATATATATATATATATATATATACACATAGGGTGTTTCAGGAGGAAAGGTCAATACTTCGGGAGGTGATAGTATCGGTCATTGTGAGAAAAAAGTTCATATGAACATTAAGGTGGAGTGAAAATATCATTTTTGGATTTTTAATTTACTTGAGTGTGGAAAAGTTGCCAATGGGCTTTAGAAACAAGCATGTGAAATTATAATACAATTGAAGCATTGCTTGATTGACCACCAGCGATTTTAATATATGGCATATTTCATGTTTTAACGATCGCTTTGCCCATCAGGAGTCATCCAAGATGCTGGTCTTTCATCCATGTTTATGCAAATAATTAACAGCTTAGTTTGCTGTAGACTGTGTTATTGCATACTTGAGGTTGACATTTAAGATTACAACATGTGTGGAATGTAAATTAATGGCAATTACAGAGGGTGGCCAAATTATTAGAGCTGATGTGAGTAAGTGAGATAAGAAAGAGTTTAGTTAACCATACATTGATTTAATGCTAGTTTCAGTGATGGTAGTGATTTGGTGCGATAACATATGCAGTCCGTGAGTCAGAGGGGATGGGAGATTGGGAGTGGGGGGAGAGTGAGTAATATGCAAAGCGCGGCTGCTCCGCCAAGCTCAGTGCACATGTGGCAGTGAGAATTGAAGGTTATTTGTGCTGTTATCATCATTTTTTCGTGAAACTTGATATTAAAAGTAAGTTAATTACATATTGATATCTGTTTATAGGTGTTTGACAAGTGAGTGTGACAGTATTAATTTGATATTTCTTTTTCTTGCAGAAATTCTTTAATAGTCTTACATTGCTTACAATTTATAATAATTGTTTTTTTTTTTCAGAATGGAAATTATTACGAGGGAGAAGGCGGCATGTGTGATTTTTGGCGCGCCACGCGAGATACCCACAAATGTTCTTCCCACCTACGCTGATGTTATGAAGGCTTACATCCATACAAGACAACAGCTGACAACGAAGAATAACAAATATCCACCGTTCGCCGAAGTATCAAAAAAAGTTTGCGTTGATGTTGAACTTGTTTGGGAGAAAGCGTCTCTTCCGACCGTGACGCACGGACGAGTGATTGAAACGCTCAGACCGTACAAAGAGAAATACAAGAAAATCTTGAAACCATACAAGGCTCGGAAGGACAACGACAACTACAAGCAACAACTTGAACAGTTCAGAGAAGACGCAGATAAACTCTTCGACATTAGCAAATGCAAATGTGTAGATTTCGTCATGAGCTGTAAGTGCGAAAGAGCGGACAAAGTACCACTCAAAGAAAGAAAGTTTCTAGAGGACCAGAGAGGAGCCAGAAAGATGATTATAGGAGGCATCGATTTGGTGGAAACAACAAAGCTACAGAAGAAAATATCCAGGAAAGTCTGTGAATCGAGAAGACACAGCATTCACCAAGAACAATCGAAGCAGCAATGCAATTCTGGAAGCTACAACGAGGAAGACAAGGACGACGACACCGACAACAGCGACGAAGAATACACCCTATCTAAGTCACACTGTAAACCTGATCTATCGACACTGGAGAGTAAACGTCAAAGAATGACGATGACTGTACGATTACCATGTTTGGCTAAAGCGTGCGATAGAACGGGCGTCTCAGATCGAGCAGCAGCCGTTATTGCCTCATCCGTGCTACAAGACATTGGAATTGTGTCTACAAATGACACCTCCAAAGTTATTGATCGTAGTAAAATTCGCCGAGAAAGAAGTAGAACTCGTCAAGAACTGACAAAACTAGACAGCAGTATGACAGACTTGCCTGGATTGTACTTCGACGGTCGAAAGGATAGAACGATGAAAAATGTACGAGACGCCGCAGGACATGGCCACCGGGACAGAGATACAGAAGAGCACGTCAGCATTATTTGTGAACCAGGTTCATCGTACTTTGGCCACGTGACGCCGTCAAGTGGATCAAGCAAGGCGATTTCCAAAGTAATCTTTGAATGCTTGGCTGCGCGAAGTGTGGATCTCGACAGTGTGAAAGTCGTCGGATGCGACGGAACCGCTGTCAACACTGGACATAATGGCGGAGTTATTCGGCAGCTTGAGGAATTACTGCAAAAACCGCTGCAATGGCTCGTGTGCTTATTACATGCTAACGAGCTCCCCCTGCGACACCTGTTTCAGCATTTAGATGGAGCAACTACAGGACCTAAGTGCTTCTCAGGACCGATAGGGAAATCTCTCACAGCATGCTCGGAACTCCATATAACATCGTATGAACCTATATCTCCATTACAGCCACTGCCGCATGTTGACGTGAAGGACCTGAGCACTGACCAGCAGTACCTGTGGCAGATGTGTCAAGCTGTCAGTGAAGGACACTGTCCCTGTGATCTAGCATTGCGAAAACCGGGACCATTGAACCACTCGCGATGGTTGACAACTGCCAACAGAATCCTCCGCCTCTATGTTGGCCTCGATGCACCATCCAACAACATCAAAACTCTTGTCACATTCATCATCCGGGTCTACGCCCCAACATGGTTCGCCATCAAGACGCAGCCATCATGCAAAGATGGAGCCAAACATCTGCACGGGATGATGGTGAGAACACGGTACCTCAGCTCCTCTCTAAAGAAAGTCGTCGACCCGGTGATTCGGCGAAACGGCTTCTGCGGACACCCCGAGAACGTGCTATTAGCCATGATCACAGATGAGCGACCACATATAAGGGAACTCGGACTCAGAAGAATCATGAAGGCAAGATCACATGTGTCTGCAAACAAAATCCGCAGGTTTCGAGTGCCACCGCTCAACCTCGACGCGACCGAATACCAGGACATGGTCGATTGGCAGACTTTGACCGTGACGGAGCCTCCTGTTACGATGGATATGACGGACAACGAATTGAACGACATGATCTCTGCTCAAATTTCACCAAGTGTCCTCTTCCCTCGCTTCCCTTGTCACACACAGGCGGTGGAAAGATGCGTGAACCTAGTTACCGAAGCTTCAGCCGCTGTGTGTGGCGAGACGTCCCGCCATGGATTTATTCGGGCTCGCGTCGCTTCTCGGCAGCTTATGCCGAAACTTGAGTCTAAACGTGACTATCAATTCTGAATTAACCATGCATGCATAACTCAGACTCTATCGTTAGCATAATAGTGTGCCAAAATAACTAAAAATATATAGTCTGATGTTTATTCGTATTTTAGGTATTTTTGTGTAAAATCGTATATTATTGTAAACTTATAACGTCTGGTGGTCGATCAAAAGATTGTCTGATTTTAATAAACTTTTTGCATATTGTTCTATTAGTCCATTGGCAACTTTTAAAACCTCAAGTAAGTTAAAATTCACAAAAAACATTTTTTGGGCCATTTTCACTCCACCCTAATGAACATTTGTCTAATTCTGAATGGTTACGGAGATAGAGCTGTTTGAATCTGATGCGCGCGCAGCTATTCCTCCCCCCTTTCCTCCCCTATAACCTTGAACCATGTAAGCTGTAATGTAAGCATGTAACATAAGCCAAATCGACAGCTGACTGTTGTAAGTGACATTGTTTGGTGTTTGAAGCAGTGTTAAGAATGCCACACACCTTCACATATGCCGAATATGCAGATATGGTGTATGTCTACGGTTTTTGCGATGGAAGTGCAACAGCTACTGTTGCAGAATACCGTCGACGGTTTCCGAACCGCAGAATTCCTGATCGAAGAGTGTTTACCAGGGTTTTCAACACATTGCGTGGGATTTGTACACTTCCCAGCGCTCAGTTTCATCTGAACGTGAAGGTCAACAAGATGTGGATGAAGTGGAAAACATTATTCAGTTGGTAGAGCGTAGTCCTACTACTAGCTCACGAAGAATTTCTACACGTCTCGGTGTACCACACACAAGAGTATGGCGAACATTACGTGAGGATGGCTTCCATCCATATCATGTACAGCGTGTACAACACCTTCAACCAGAAGACGCTGCCATGCGACTGGAATTTTGTCATTGGGTAAATGCTAATCGCCGATTGCTTCGATTAATACTGTTCACCGATGAAGCTACTTTCACCCGTGACGGTATCAACAACACTCGTAACTCTCATCGGTGGTCAGACGAAAATCCAAATGCCACTGTGGAAACAAATTTTCAACATCGCTTCTCTGCCAATGTGTGGTGCGGTATCATCGATGATCAGCTGATTGGCCCTGTTACTTTAGAGAATCGTCTTACAGGACAAAGTTACCTAAAATTTCTGAAAAATGAATTGCCAGGACTATTGGAGGATGTTCCTTTGGCTACACGCGCTGGTATGTACTTTCAGCATGACGGAGCTCCTCCACATTCTACCCGTCTGGTGATGCAATACCCAAATCAAACTTTCCCTGGTCGATGGATAGGCCGCGGTGGTCACATTCAATGGCCACCAAGGTCTCCAGACCTCTCTCCGTTAGATTATTATTTGTGGGGATGGACGAAAAGTCAAGTTTACAAAAGAAAGGTGGATACACGAGACGAATTGCTCGCGCGCATTTTGGATGCTGCTGCCCGCATAAAGGAACGTCAAGATCAACTCAGATAAACAACACGCGATCTTCGCACACGAGTTGCACAGTGCATTGAGGTTGACGGTGGGATTTTCGAAAACTGTAACAAATTTGTCATTTCTGTATCTGATACCATTCAAAATGCCAATGTTTAAACATTAAATGTTAGAAACAGTAATTGGTTTATGTTTCTTGATTACCATTAACAATGCTTTTGTATTTGTAGATTCAAACAGATCTATCTCCGTAACCATTCAGAATTAGACACATGTTCATATGAACCTTTTTTCTCACAATGACCGATACTATCACCTCCCGAAGTATTGACCTTTCCTCCTGAAACACCCTGTATACATATATGTTACACACAGACCGTGCATGGAACAAGGAACTCTTCTGGGAAAATTAAATCCACTAAGTCTGAATAAGTAATGGTAAATGACAAACAAAAGAGTTTTTTCTTTTTCATGATGTTAGCCTGACGTGAGCAACGGGTCGCTCGCAGAGAGGTCGCAAAATGTAGCTTCCCTCACCAGCTATCTTCGAAGCAGATAGGATCCAGCTTTGTGACAGGATCTAGGGTTTAAAGCAGCCTAGCCCCACTATATTTAGAACCTCAATATAAGCAAAAACTTGTTCGCAGAGAGCTGGTGAGGGAAACTATATTTTGGGGCCTCTTTGCGAGTGACCCGTTGCCCACGTCGGGCTAACATCATGAAAAAGAAAAACTTATAGTGTTTGTCACTTACCATTAATTATTCGAACTCTTGTGGATTTAATTTTCCCAGAAGAGTTCCTTGTTCCATGCACGGTCTGTGTGTAACATAAAAGATCTCAGGGGACCATTCTGAGTTCTATCCCATATATGTACACAGTATATAGTATATATGAAAGTTATTTTACAAAAGGACACGTGAATAATATTGATGATGAAAATAACCATAAAGGAAAATAAAACACGAAATAGTGCCCAAGTGTTTTCGTCTAATGACATCCTCAGGAACACTGAAATCAGTCACAACATTGAAACTATATATTGATCACAAAGAAAAACAAAGATAATATGATTGGTGCAGAAAATATTTTAGGAAGAGCATACAATTCATGTTGAATAGCTCCCAGAATTTTAGCACCTTGCCCTTCTTATCTAAATCTGTTCCGAATGAATCCAAAATAAGGGGATCCTCTTATTTTGGATTCAATCTTTCATTTACTGAAGCCGGTCAACTCTGGAACAATCTTCTTCAATTCATCTTTCCCCCTCTCTATAACTTCCAGTCTTTCAAATGCAGAGTGTCCAGGCATCTGGAAAACCTTGGACTTTGATTTTGACCCTCTTCTTCCTCTACGGGGGGGGGGGGCGTTTTTGAGAACGCTCGCACTTGGCCCTTCTTTTCAGCATTATATCATATATATACTGTATATATATATATATATATATATATATATATATATATATATGATGAATAAAACCACGAAGGAAAGGAAACAGAATGGTGCTCAAGCGCTTTCGTCTAATGACATCCTCAGGAACACTGAAGTACATAAAGAGTTGCAGCCTATATATAGGTTACAGAAAAAAAAATATATATATACAATAAACGGAGATAAAAATAAAAATTATACATTAAAGGATTGTGGGAGGAGCATACAAATTTGTAGGGAAAAACTACCGATTTTTAGCACAAGATCAAATGAATTGTTTCGAACCAATGTTATAGATAATTAAAAAAGAATAAATAAAAATACAAATTTATACTGGAAGTCTGCCCGGGTTTTAGCACTCTGCCCTTCTTGTTTAAGTTCGATATACGTAAAAATAAATTAATATATACAGGGTGTCCGAGAATTATCTGTACAATTTTTGGCTGTTATTAAAAGTCAACCATGAAGTGTAGAAATTCCAGTGTTGTCCCATTTTACAGAGAATCTCATTAAGTTGTTTCTGATACCACGTTTTGACAAGTTTTTTAGAAATGTACGCGGGTGACAGACATTGATGATTTAAAAACAAGAATTACAGCTGCTATTGAGCGAATTGATGTGGATATGCTGCAGCGTACATGGCAACATTTGGAGTATCGATTGGATGTTTTGCGAATCACTAATGATGCACATATCGAATGTTTGTAACAACGTTACTTTAATAAAAGAAACTTTTGAAAATACAGATTCTAAATAATCTTGTTTAAGAATTTTACGTGTGTTATCAAGAATTTTATTAAAAGATGAAATTGTACAGATAATGTTCGGACACACTGGGATTTCTAAAAAACTTGTCAAAACTTGGTATCAGAAAACACATAATGAGATTCTCTGTAAAATGGGACAACACTGGAATTTCTACACTTCATGGTTGACTTTTAATAACAGCCAAAAATTGTACAGATAATTCTCGGACACCCTCTATATATATATATATTTTTTTTTTTAAATTCAAATAAATAAATAAAAATAAATATGATTTGGTATTCTTCTGTATTATTTTCTTCGTCGATTTTATTATTTCTGACCTCTACAGTATATCTTCCGGACATTCAGATTTCGTTTCTAATTTCTTTTGGTCTCAGTATCATTCACCTTCAGGCCGAATTACATGTAAAGGGCAGGATTAATTAAAAGCTTTTATAAAACTTAGTTTATTATCGAGTCATCGATTAATAATAAAATTACCTGTTGACAAATATATAATCAATAGAACGATGGTGCTATATTAAAGCAATTAATTGACAACGAGTTGAAGGAGTATTCTTCTTACAAGTTCTCATTCAAAAATTTTAAGTATAAATGTTCTTTGTGGTTCTTCGATGTTTCCCCTTAAACCCTCATCCGGCTCTCAACCTATTTTATAAGTATTTTGGGTAAAGGAGATTAAATTCGGAGGGATTTAAAGGATATTAAATTATCATTATAAACAGTCATTCCTTGGAAAACCCAGGGTAATAATAATTTTACTTAACATTATAGAATTATTGCGTTTCACTCCCTCCCCCCCTTAAAATAAAAAGAAAAATAATATATATATATATATATATATATATATATATATATATATATATATATATATATATATATATATTTCCTGAAATGCCACCTTCAAAACGTGTGGATTACTTTAAAACAAGAATATTTGAGTGTAAGCTGTAACCAAAAAGGAAGGCTTCAGAATGGTTTTCAGATATAAAGTCATACATGCATACATTCAAAAGTCATTTCCCGAGTGAAATGGGGTTTATGTACACGTGATGGGCATAAATGTTATGGCGAATAAAGGAATTACAGTAAAATTATCCACAAAATACCCGGCTATATTCCGAGGACATTCTACCACGAATCGAAATGAGTTTTCTTGTTTTTTGTTTCCTCGTTTTCAACCAAAACGCATTTGTGACTGTCGTCTCGAAATGACACCAAATAAGGAAGATTCGTGAGGGGAACGGCAAACCATTTTTAACTAAATCTTTTACATATATATATATATCTGGATATAAATCCGCGTTGGACAAACTTAATACTGTACATTATGGGATAAATGGGATACGTGAACGCGGCCGAGTAGTCTCCCATTAATACTTAGGTATGTAGATTTTTTATTTACACACAAATGAATTTCCCTTCCTATATTGTATATGAAATAAGAACATAATAAAATCATAAACATAATGATATTTACATATGATAAATAAAAATATATTAAATGAAAATAGCACGCATCTTTTCTTCACTCTTTCGGATGGTGCGTATGGTAGGTAGACTCATTCACGTGATACTTGCGGCCAAGTGATGTTATGCTCATACCACCACGCAACTTATAACTTATATAGAATCTTTATTTTTTTAGGCTAATGTCATAACCTTACGACTTTTCTTCTCTTCACTATCACTTGCAGATGCTTTACGTTTTGATGCCATACTGCTGTCTAAGGGTAATAGCAAAACAACGGCAAAATACTGTACGACAAAAACAATCCAACACTTCACTGAACTTAAGGCGGTAGCGGGACTGAGACAAATGGTGATGCGAGGGGTGACGCGAGAGGGAGGGAGATGCGGGAGTGTTGGAGAGTGTAGGAGAAAACACTAGAGCGTGCATTGGCACGCGTACAGTAGCCTACTACTGTATTAGAGGGTGTTTGGCGGACCGTGTATAATCAAATTTTCCGAAAAAAAGCCTTCTCGTTAATTAATTCTCTTCGCAACAACGCTTTCATCGTCATTGATTCATGGACTGCTCGCTACGCTGGATTCTACCTCAACCTCTCGTCGATTGAATCTCGCTCTGGCAAAGGTGGCAAAGTTGGAGGAAAATTTTCTTTTCCCGGAGAATCATTTCTCGCCCGCTTTTGCCTGCCCAGAATCACTACCCGCAAGAGAATAAGAGTTCATCTCGCCCAGGCAGACTAATTCGAGCAGCATTGAATTCGTTTGGACCCCGCAGACAAGACAACGCTTCGTTATTCTTCGCCGAAGTGCACGCGACAGTAGTATTGGCTGCTAAAAGTATAAACCCAGGACATCGCAGAAATAAGACACTACTTCTATTTGAGCGCGTTCTACGATAGTATGTGTCTTCACTAGAGACCCAGGGCTTGCTGGGGCCAAGCCGGAGGGGCAGGTTGGGGGGTTTCACTAGAACCCGTCTATCGATGCGTGCATCAATAGGATCTGACGAAGGAGGTCTGCGGCTTAGCCCGCTGCGGACCAGATCAGGGTTCGCTCGAACTGCATCCAGAATTGCACTCGAACTTTGGCATGACATCACCTCTCGGGGGAAATGCATGTCAGGGCTAGAGGTTTCCCAAGACCACGGTGCGACTCTAATCACCCCGTCTCCGTGTATGGAAACTGCAATCCTGATAACCAAGCCTGAGGGGAGGCGGCGCTCATAAGTCCGCCATGAGTCATCCCCCTCAGGAGATGCGGCCAGAGCCCATATCATACACCACCATTCTCACCCCCCCCTCCTGCCCGATGGCCGACCCCTGGCGACCCTATCTCGCGACACATTTTACAAGATGGCGACCGCAACGCCCCAAAAACAAATGCGAATAAAAATCAAAGCAACATCTAAGAAAGCACGAGAAGCTACGTCATCTCGGAAGTTTTCACGAGGGCACGCGTGCCCTTCATCCGAATTTACGGTGAGCACCCTACGTTCACCGCAGTATGCAGGGAGGAAGACGCGTCGAAGCTTCTGGCGCCTGAAACTAAAGAGTCGCTTCGTACGCGGGCATACAAATCCAGGTGCCCCCTAATATCAGAGCCAAGAGCTCTGTCTTTATGAGAAAACTCGACCGCCACATCGGAGGCCGGTCTAAGGAAGAAATAAAAGAAATAGAAAAGGAGAACACGTGGGCCAAAGTTGAAGAAGTCACAAAAATCAAAGACTTCACCCACGTCGTTAAAGTTGAATTCAAGACCCCCGAGATTGCGCGCAAAGCAGCGGAATCAGGACTGTTACTATTCCACATGTTCGTGACCCCTTCTCAGATCACCGTGGACGAATTTATACTGTCCTGACTTGTTTCAATGCTATAAATTCGAGGAGCACCCTCGAAGGACTGTCCCACCAAACACATCACGGTCTGCTCCGAGTGCGCAGCAGTGGGACATAAGTGGACCGAATGTAAGGCCACACAAAAGAAATGCATCAACTGCCACGGCCCGCACCGTACACTGGCAATGGCATGCCCGAAGAAGAAGGAGGCCATCCGACTGAGGAAGGAAAAAACTCAGGAGGACTCGGCCGTAAAAGAGCTGCAACCGTACAGAGCTGCAGTCAAACAGTCCATCGAGGAGGCTCGCTCCCACCTCAGTCCCACAGAAATCGTACTTGAAAACTCAAACAGCCTGACCCTATTGACATGCGTCATACACGCTCATCTCCTCAATATGGGCACCCCAGGCACATACTCGAAGCACCTAAATGACATGCTCAGGAGAAACGGCATGCCGGAAGTCAACGCCCCCGACGATGTCCCCTCGGCATCTATCTTCGCGGCACGACTTCCAGAAAGGACAACTGCCGCCTCCGACGAATCAGACAGTGAATCAGAACCTGAGCCCGAACCCGTACCCAAACCCGTCTCTGCCCCAGTATCAGACAACGAAGCGGAATCTTACACGGATGCCCCACGACCCCGCCGCACTCGTGCGGGAATACGGGAGGCACCGAAAGAAGCCCCTAACCGGGCAAACCTCTTGCCCCAAATCTCCTGAGAAGCCGAACACTGAATCCTCTAAGCCGTTACCGAAGAAGATTGCTCGTACCCAACACAAGGCCTCAGATCTGGGGCTAAGGATCGTCGCGAAGGCCTCCAACCCCTTCCCTAACCCATGGTGCTATCCCAACTGGTGAAAGGGCTGAGAGAGGGATCTTATAAGTACACCTTCGAAGAGAACTTGGACACCACTTATGACATCCCACTCTTGATCGAACACAGAAATCGCTGTCACGGTGAGGACCTCGACGTTCTCCCGGACCAGGCATTCAAAAAAATTCGTTCAGGAAATGCGACGCGCTCCCCCACAGGCACTGAACCAAAAAGCAAAACACAATCAACATGCACGCGCAACAATCTAACCTAACGATTCTTCAGCAAAATGTACTGCATTGGCAAACGCACAAGACGTCTCTGGCCAATACCTACAGACTAATCGACCCAGACATCATCCTCATTAACTCACACAGCCTAAAGGCACCCCAGCAAATAAAACTGTTCAATTACAACATCATACAATCGAACAGATCGCAAGAACTGCATGACGGTGTTGCAATTGCCGTCAAACGTGGTCTTCGCTTCGAAGAGATCACAAGCTTCGAAGACGAAACACTGGCAGTGAGGTTAAACTGGGCCACGAAGACCTCATCATTGGGACGACATACTGCCCCCCGAGGAGGGGCACCATCTCATCAGCAGATATTATCAAACTTCTGAACTACAACTGCCCAGTTTACATCATCGGAGACCTGAATGCCAGACATGTGGACTTCGACGATAACTACAGTAACCATTACGGGAAACAACTGGCAAATAAACAGAAGGGGGAAAATGAAGTGGTTAGGGCCACATTTTCCAACTTTTTACGGCAGGAACGCCGGAACGATGCCCGACAAAATTATTGCCAATAATCTGGCATACCTCAACACTCATCACTATCCGGGCCCCGCCACACCCAGCGACCACGTCCCTATCATCATGAAGATTGCCTGCGCTCCTTTACAAGTCCCAATCCGTCCCCGCCCCTCCATCCGCAAGACGAACTGGGAGGAGTACCAGGCTGACCTCGCCCAACACGAGCCCTCAGAACTGAATGGTGGGGGGATAGCAGCAATTGAAGCTGCCACGGCAGACCTTCTGAAGGCGCTGAAGACTGCCAAGGAAAAACACGTACCCACCATCACCCACCGCATTCTGCCACACCCCTCCCCCTCCGAAGAAATCGACGCCGCACACGCCAATTAAACGTCGTCAGGAACCAGATGGACAACGGCATAAATTACCTGCATAACAAACTGCAATACAACATCCTCAGAGCCCGACTACGAGGCTTGTGGATTGAAAAAGAACACGACATGTGGAACGCGCTCGTCGACAGGATAGACGTAGAAAGAGACCCAAAAACCTTCTGGTCACAGATAAGGAAACTAAAAGGAACACCCAAAGCTGAAAAATTCAAGACACTCCGGAATGAAAACGGAAGACCTCTCATCTCGGACCAAGAAATAGCGGAAAGCTTTCGAAATCGTCTCAGAAGAACGTTCAACATAATGATGAAGAAAATGACCTGTTCGACGAAGACAATGAAGCAAGGGTCACACAGTGGCTGGAAGACAACCACGAAAGGATCCTACCAACGGATAGGGCAGAACCCCTAAATGCCAACTTCAGAATTACGGTGAAAGAGGTCACTGACACGATCAGCCTCTTTAAAGAAAAGGCACCAGGCCCCTCCGGAATCACGAAAACCCTGATCCAAAAGTCGCCCCCGAACATACACGAAGAGATAGCAAACATATTTAGCGCCAGTCTCTCCATCGGATACTTCCCAAAAGCATTAAAAACCGCAAAAATCATCATGATCCCTAAAGGAGGGAAATCCGCAGAGTTCATCGAGAACTATAGACCCATCAGCCTGTTAGAAGTACTCGGCAAAACCCTGGAAAAAATACTCCTTCGGAAACTGAATTTCCACCTCACGGTCAATGGTGCACTTTCAGACGCCCAACATGGATTCAGGAAAAAGAGAGGCACAGCCACAGCCCTCGCCATTCTGCACGAAACGGTGGCAAACAAACTAGCGTTCAGCAGAAGAGTCTCGATAGTACTGAGAGATGTGAAGGCCGCCTTCGACAAAGTGTGGCACCAAGGATTACAATACCGCATCCTCGAACAGAACATGGAAGCAAACTTAGGAAAATCCTTTGTAGCTTCCTCAAAGATCGAAAAGCTTACGTCCAACACAAGACCCACACTGGCAAGCTCTTCGACATCCAGGCGGGAGTGCCCCAGGGAGCGATACTTTCGCCCACTCTGTACAACCTGTACATCGCCCAAATGCCTCCGTCCCCACCACACACCCGAGACGTCATCTACGCGGACGACAACACGCAAATAGTAACATCAAACCTCAGCAAAGAGCAACACGCCAACAGGCTGAAGAGACAAATTGAAAGAATCAATGAATTCGAGGAACGTTGGAAAATTCAGACAAACCAACAGAAATTCACAGTTATTAACATCGGCCGCAGGAACGTTCACGCACTAGAAATAAACAACCGAATCCAACCTTACAAGCAACAAGGCACAGCTCTCGGCCTGACCATCAACAGCTTTGGCTATAAAAACCACACCACAGCAAGGTCAAACAAAGCGAAAGGAGAGCTCAGTAAACTCTACCGTTTCAGGGGACTCTCGGTAAAAAATAAGAAGATGCTGTACACGGCGCTCGTACGGTCAATCCTCGAATACCCTGCAATTCCACTGCACACAACGAGCGACACAAATCTGATGTTGCTACAAAAAATACAGAACGCTGGAACAAGATTCATCCTGGGGAAACGACTCAGCGACAGGATATCATCCCAGGCACTGCACCAACAAGCCAACTTACCAGCCCTCAATGTGCTTCTGCACGGAAGGGCGGAGAAAACTTGGAGGAAGGTACGAAACACCTTTCCACAGACCTATGAAGAACTCGATATTGGACCTCAGCGCGGGAGAGAGTACTTCTACTTCAAGAGAAGTCTACCCCGCAGCAGAAACCCACCACCAGCGGCAGTTTTTGTACCGTATAGAAGATAAAAAAAAAAAAAAATAAATAAATAAATAAATAAATAAAAGAAATATATATATATATATATATATATATGTGAAAAAACTAAACTAAAATGAAATAAATAAAAAAATAAAAAATAAAATAAAATAAAAATAAATAAATAAACAATAAAAAAAAAAAATAAATAAATAAAAAAAAAAAAAAAATAAAAAAAAAAAATAAAAAAATAAAA
Organism: Bathynomus jamesi; assembly: GCA_023014485.1. Lineage (NCBI taxonomy): Eukaryota > Metazoa > Arthropoda > Malacostraca > Isopoda > Cirolanidae > Bathynomus > Bathynomus jamesi. The sequence goes on along the minus strand of JAJOZX010002538.1, from coordinate 283,286 downwards.
AAAATAAAAGGTAGAAAACCCAAACTATAAGCTAACAAGTCAAACACCCTACAAAAGCTTGAACGCGCAAGGAAGGTGAAACACCTATCACCAGACCTTAACCCCCCCCCCCCCAAAAAAAACCCTGCGCAACCGTGGTGAGCCCGAGGACCTATCAACTCTTCATCTATATTTCCCATTTCCCCACTTTCTGATATCACTCCTACAACTCTAATTTCACCTCTTATAACGTCAACAACAACAACAACATCAAATTTTCCGCTTTCGGCAAATAACACAGGCCTGCGATGGTTTTGTTGTCCGAAATATTTTATCATTTATAGAGTAATTTTTGCACGCTGATTCCAAAAATAATATTTTTTTTTCCATCACGTACAGATTTTTCACAAAATGTCATATTTCATATTACATATGTAAGTAATTTTCATTAAAATTGACTCAATTAAATTGTGATTAAAAACTACTGCCTATAAATTCTTCCAGATCAGAAGTGACGTCATAGCGTCTTCTAGAACATTTGAGAAACGCACTGCTAGTATATAAGTGATTTACAAGCCACGAGATGAGTCAGTCTCTCTAGTGCGTGCGAGGTTATAGTTCTTTACTATTCAAAAGTGAGCGGTGACTATATTTCTCTTTTGAAATTTGTTTATTTGTCGCTTTGGCAACCAGAGGGTGTGTAAATAGCCCAAACATTTTCTGTTATATTTGTGGAAAATTTACTGTGAAAAAACAAAGGCGAGATATTAAAGACTTCGTCAAAAAAGCATACTATGCGTACTTCGGAATGAAACTTGGGGATCAAGACAAATCATGGGCTCCACATAAAGATTGCAGTGTTTGTGTTGAACTGTGGAGTAAAGTTAAAAAGGATTCTTTACCTTTTGGGATTCCAATGGTCTGGCGTGAGCCTAAAAATCACAGCAATGACTGCTATTTTTTTTCACTTAACATGCAAGGCTACAATACTAAAAATAAAAAGGAAATTTCTTATCCAAACTTTCGGTCTGCTATAAGGCCTGTTGCTCATGGACCTGGTATACCTGTACCTACTAAGCCAAATACTCTTCATATAACTGCATCTGATTCGGTGTCTGATGACGCTGGAAACGATGATATTGATTGTTTTCAAACCGAAACATCTGGTGAACCCCAATTGTTTACACAAAGTGAACTTAATGATTTGGTAAGAGATTTGTTTCTCCCGAAGGATTCTTCAGAGATTTTGGGATCCAGACTTCGTGCAAAGAACTTGCTTTCTTCCGTGACGTCATTTTACTGGTACAGAAATCAAGAAAAAGAATTCATCCAATATTTTTCTCAAAAAAATTTACTGGTATATTGCGACAATGTTTCGGAACTAATACTTAAGCTAGGCGCTGCAGTCTATGACCTAAATGAGTGGAGACTTTTCATTTATTCCTCCAAAAGAAGCCTAAAAGGCGTCCTCCTTCACAACGGTAACTTGTATGCATCCGTTCCTGTGGCTCATTCGGTTCACTTGGGAAAAACGTACGAAAATCTTGAGCTTCTTCTAGCTAAAGTAAATACAAAGAACACGGTTGGTTACTTTATGGAGACTTAGAAGTGATTTGTATGTTGTTAGGTCAACAACCAGGTTATACGAAGTTTCCATGTTTTTTGTGTGAATGGGAGAGCCAAGCAAGAACTCAGCACTGGATAAAAAAGGAATGGCCACGCAGAGTCAACCTGACACTTGGTTCTAAAAACATTCAACGTGAAAGTTTAGTTGACACGAAGAAAGTCCTTTTACTTCCGCTTCACATAAAACTGGGCTTGATGAAGCAATTTGTTAAGGTCTTGGACAAAGATGAAGATTGTTTTAAGTATCTGTGTGGTAAATTCCCAACTCTTTCAGAAGCAAAATTGAAAGAAGGAATTTTCGTTGGTCCCCAGATTGGAAAACTGATTTTGGATGAACACTTTGAAAGAGCAATGAACAATCTTGAAAAAGAAGCGCGAATAGTTTTTAAGGATGTTATCAGCAAATATGTGAGGAACAACAATGACCGAAATTACCAAAACATTGTGAACAACATGCTAAATAAGTTCAAAGAGTTGGGTTGTAATATGAGTTTAAATTACATTTCTTACATTCACACTTGGATTACTTCCCTGAGAATCTCGGAGCACTCAGCGAAGAACAAGGAGAACGGTTTCACCAAGACATCAAAGAAATGGAGAAGAGATATCAGGGAAGATGGGACATCAGCATGATGGCTGATTACTGCTGGATGTTGAAACAGGATACTCCAGAATTATTACATAAAAGAAAAGGAACCGCGCGTACATTCGAGACTAAAAGGCATAGCTCTCACAAGAAAACTCAGGACAAATAAAGATGAATATGTAATTGACGTTAATAGTCTTCTTTCTTTAAAAGTTGTTTGCATTTGTAATTAGTATAACAAGGCGAAATATTTACCTAATGTAAATTGAAATAAATAGCATTTATTTATGTTGTTGTTTTTTCCCTTCCAGTTTACAAAAAATCCTTACGTGATAGAAAAAAATGGACACCTTACTCGAAATCAGCGTAGTTGAATTATATAAAATCAGTTATTAATAAGAAAACAACTCTGACAAAGTTCTCATTCGCAGGCCTGTGAATTGTTCGCATTTATTTTTCCGTGTACAGTACAAGCAAATTCAGCGACCTCCCTCTGATTTCGATTTCCTACGAGCAGAATTACCTGGATGCGTTCTTCCTTACTCAAAGACATCATGGGCACTTGCATAAACGGAAAAACATGAATTACTTATTTCACCATATGGTTCCAGACTTATGGGACATCCTTAACAGATTGCATCCGGACCGCGCGCCGATAACACACAGCTGTGTCGGCAAACTTGTAGCAGAGTTCAGGGAAACGGGATCCATAGGAGATAAACGACGCAGTGGACCTCCGAGGACATCCACCGACGATGACAACCGCTACCATCCTCACTCATTTCACAAACAGTTCGATCTCATAGGAAAAATTTTCTTAAATTAAATTTACAAAAGTAAAAGGAGGCCTTTTCCTCAAGAGTGTAACTCACTTCCATATTAGCCATTGCGTGTTACTCTACCTGCAACGAAAAAAAGGTCCCAAAACAAGCCATCAAATTGAACATTTGTTTTAGTTCTAACGTATTACTTTTGTAAATTTACTTTAAAATAAATTTTCCTATGAGACCGGACTTATTGGATACCCTGTATATAGTTGATTCAACTGTACTGCAGTTTTACTTAACATGTTTATTATTCTGATAAAAATTTAAATAGTTACTCTAACCAGGGGGGTGTTGGATTAACCAAAGTATACAGTAGTTGGATAAACCATTTGATATCGTGTGCAAATAGTTAACTAAATAGTTTTTTTAACCAACACTCCTAATAAAAACTTTTAAATTTAGAACTTATAACTTCTTTTTGAGGATGCATTCTACGTAAAGTTTTTCCTTCTTTTTTGGTATCAAATTTCTTGTCGGATGATATAATAACTTCCTTTAATAACTTCTTTAGATTCAAGAAATAGTCTTCAAAATTTCTTTTTGAGTGATTTGAAGCAGTAGAAGATAATACTTCTATGTATTTGTCTATGGTTGCGGGAAGTCTTGGTTTTTTGGGAAGGATATTTCTCCGTGTAACAGCCAGATTCGCTAAATTTATTTGAACTAATTAATTAATTAATTGTTAATTATTACAAATTGGTTTAATGTCTTATTTAGTTTATATTAAACATTTCTATGAAAGCACTATTTAGAACTTTAGACGGTAATTTATTTTGTTTATTCACTGTTTTGTGTGACAAGTAGTTATTACAAATATTTCTTTTATATCTTTTTGCACATTTAAAGTAATGTAAATGATTAAAAACAATTAAAATAATTTAAAATACGTACTACCTTTAATATAAATAGTTTAGTGTTTAGTGCTTCATAAGAGTACTTCGTAGTACTACAGTATAATAGTACCTCAAAGAAAATAAAGTTTTTGTTTTCCACTTGGATGAATGCTTAAAACCAACGCGTTCTACCCTTTTCTCTGCAGTATATACACACATTTCGATATTTTGCTGATCTTTCTTTAAACGTTCACAGGAATTGGAATTCGCATTCCTTCCATTTCAGGAATGAAAATACAATTAGATGAAACCGAAATCCAAAGAGAGAAACAATATATGGTGTGTAATAAATTAAAGGAAGATCACATCCACATTTTCGATATTTCTGTCGTGCGAGTTGAATTGTGGTGACAGAAGCTGAGTAAATGTAGGAGAAGTATATTTTATGTCATCGTGGTAAATCTCTTAATTCGATTCCGTTTCTCTAACAACTCTCTGCACACTTGACACCTACTGCCGTCAGGTCATTCTTCGCGAGGGATACGTCGTAACACGTCGCAACACTGCTTCCTATCGATCAACGAAGTCTGGGTCTGGGTAGTAGTAGTAGTTGGATGGGTGACCGTCCTCCGCGTCCAGATGACGGACCGACCCGTGGTTTGGATCTCATGTAAAGCTGTAGGTCTCCTCCGTCGCGAGACTTTTGCTGTTACGAAGGAGATTAAAAAAATTAATATTCTTCGCGATCGATTTTAACAGAGTAACTGACATGCCTCAACCTTCTTTTGTAAAAATTATCGTTTTACTAAACTGCGAGTGACGCTTGCATGCCCCCGCTATTATAGGCATGCCCGGTAGATATTTCGTTAACTTAAAGATACATTTTATCGATATTCTGGTAAACTAACCTAACGTAACCTATATAATCTAACTTAACTAAGCCTAACTTCCGCTAACCTAACCTAATTTAATGTAACCCAAAAACCTTGTTGATAAAATATCACTACGAGAAAATGGTGTGCCAAACCACTCACTTTCAAACGATGATTTAAAAATGGTTCCCTTCATTTATTCCTTTATTCATCATATTTATTATTTATTATTTCTAACTTTACTTATTAACTCTTATCTAAATTAAATTTAAAATATTTGCATTATATTTTACTTATTTGCTTCATTTTTATATATATTTCTAAATATTATTGGTTAATTATACAAATGAATATAAATAAATTATGCAACTTCTTTTTTACATTATAATTATCATTATATTTATTTATTATATATATATATATATATATATATATATATATATATATATATATATAATCATGCGGGTTGCTTCTACAGAGCTTCAATTTAATATTTAGGAGAAATCCAATGACAAGGAGAAATGTAAATGCCATGAAAAGTCTTCTTTAATGCGCAACGTTTCGAGCAAATACGCTCATCTTCAGGCTGTATGATAACAATGTGAAATTAAAATCAATAATTGAATGAAAAACCAGACAAAGAAAATTTCTATAACCTATTCATAAAGGCAAACTTTAAAAGACTGAAAAAAGAGGGTTAAATTCTAAGTTATACAGATTTACATTTAAAATTAAGAAGCTATTTTTAAATACATATAGTAAATGTGAAATTAATACACTGGAAAAATTAACAATAGTACACTGGAATAATGAAAACTAACTAACCTTTCACTGCAATTTCCGAGGCTAGACTGATTTAAGTACAAAACGAGAAAAACATAAGATAAGATAAGATAAGATAAGATAAGATAAGATGGTGAGGGCGATTGGGGAAGGGGGATTATAAGGAATTGGGGAAGGAGGAGGGATTATAAAAAGTTTAAAGGGACGGCTGATGAGTCAACATTTAACGTCGGGGTCAAAGTTTTAATATAAAGCGATTCCAGAATCCTAAGTGAGTTGGGACAAGTATTACAACCAAGAATTTTAAAATTTTCTAAAGTGACATCAGTTTTACATTTGATACTGTGTTCCCGAATGCTAGAAACTTCTTTAGTTTTTAAAATTTTACCTGTTCGGCCACTTATTCCCATATGCGAATAAAATCTAGCCCTGAGAGAGCGAACAGTGCTGCCAATGTAATTCCCAAGGAGACACCTAGGGCAGGTAAATAAATATACAACACCGCTACGCAACGAGTCAGGGGTTCGATCCTTCGCTGAGAAAAAGCTACCTAAAGACGTTTTATTAATAAATATGATGCGGAAATCAGTATGATAAAAAAATTTCCTTAACAACTTTGTAAATTTAAGCTTAAATTCCTTATTCAAAGGACCCATTTCAGGTACCAAGAATTATTTTATATCCTTCGGCACTGTAATACAAGGAAGTTGAGGGCTATAAACATTATTTAAGAAGGATCTAATTAGTTTATCTACATATTGAACAGGAAAACTATTATTGGTAAAGTATGATCTTAGATTATTAAATTCATCATTAAGTAAGGTAAAACTAGAGGTCAAATTATATCCTCTGAACAGGAGAGTTTTAATACAAGACATCTTATAGTTGAAATCAGTAAAACTAAAAAAATTCATGCCCAAACCAGTGAAAGTGGGTTTCCTGTAAACTGATGTAGTAATAGAATCACCGTTTTTCGAAATTAAAAGATCTAAAAAGGGAAGGGAGCCATTTTTCTCAGTTTCCATTGTATACGTTATATTGGGGTGCAAAGAATTTAGGAAGTTAAAGAATTGTTGCGCTTGTACCGCATTATCAAAGACAGCTATCGAATCATCAACGAAGCGTCGATAGAAAATTGGCTTGAGATGAGTTGGAGATTGACTAAAAATTACACTTTCTAAATGAGTCATAAAAAAATCAGCTGCTAACGGTCCGACAGGTGATCCCATCCCTACACCATCAATTTGTTGGTAAACCTTATTGTTGAAAGTAAAATAGCATTGTTTGAAGACCAATTCTAAAAGTTCCTTAAAATGAGACAATGAAAAACCATGAAAAATATCAACCGAGCTAAAAACCCTATCTAAAATAATGGCAATAGTTTTGATGTAAAGTCGCTTTTCACAAATGTACCTGTATCTGAAACTATTGCCATTATTTTAGATAGGGTTTTTAGCTCGGTTGATATTTTTCATGGTTTTTCATTGTCTCATTTTAAGGAACTTTTAGAATTGGTCTTCAAACAATGCTATTTTACTTTCAACAATAAGGTTTACCAACAAATTGATGGTGTAGGGATGGGATCACCTGTCGGACCGTTAGCAGCTGATTTTTTTTATGACTCATTTAGAAAGTGTAATTTTTAGTCAATCTCCAACTCATCTCAAGCCAATTTTCTATCGACGCTTCGTTGATGATTCGATAGCTGTCTTTGATAATGCGGTACAAGCGCAACAATTCTTTAACTCCTAAATTCTTTGCACCCCAATATAACGTATACAATGGAAACTGAGAAAAATGGCTCCCTTCCCTTTTTAGATCTTTTAATTTCGAAAAACGGTGATTCTATTACTACATCAGTTTACAGGAAACCCACTTTCACTGGTTTGGGCATGAGTTTTTTTAGTTTTACTGATTTCAACTATAAGATGTCTTGTATTAAAACTCTCCTGTTCAGAGGATATAATTTGACCTCTAGTTTTACCTTACTTAATGATGAATTTAATAATCTAAGATCATACTTTACCAATAATAGTTTTCCTGTTCAATATGTAGATAAACTAATTAGATCCTTCTTAAATAATGTTTATAGCCCTCAACTTCCTTGTATTACAGTGCCGAAGGATATAAAATATTTCTTGGTACCTGAAATGGGTCCTTTGAATAAGGAATTTAAGCTTAAATTTACAAAGTTGTTAAGGAAATTTTTTTATCATACTGATTTCCGCATCATATTTATTAATAAAACGTCTTTAGGTAGCTTTTTCTCAGCGAAGGATCGAACCCCTGACTCGTTGCGTAGCGGTGTTGTATATTTATTTACCTGCCCTAGGTGTCTCCTTGGGAATTACATTGGCAGCACTGTTCGCTCTCTCAGGGCTAGATTTTATTCGCATATGGGAATAAGTGGCCGAACAGGTAAAATTTTAAAAACTAAAGAAGTTTCTAGCATTCGGGAACACAGTATCAAATGTAAAACTGATGTCACTTTAGAAAATTTTAAAATTCTTGGTTGTAATACTGTACTTGTCCCAACTCACTTAGGATTCTGGAATCGCTTTATATTAAAACTTTGACCCCGACGTTAAATGTTGACTCATCAGCCGTCCCTTTAAACTTTTTATAATCCCTCCTCCTTCCCCAATTCCTTATAATCCCCCCTTCCCCAATCGCCCTCACCATCTTATCTTATCTTATCTTATCTTATCTTATCTTATGTTTTTCTCGTTTTGTACTTAAATCAGTCTAGCCTCGGAAATTGCAGTGAAAGGTTAGTTAGT
>JAJOZX010002538.1:0-270000 GCA_023014485.1 Bathynomus jamesi | reverse complement strand
GTCCAAAACCCGTACAATACGGCAAAGTAACAGAGAGCGATAGTGTCCTTTTAAGTTCCTTATTATACCCATATCAAGCGGTTGCATGATTGAGGTAGTGTTTGCAGGCAAAAACTCCAACTTAATGTGATCAAGTTTCAAATGAGGGGGATGTGCTGTGCAATTATCAAGGAACAAGCACACACTTCTCTTTTTCCTTCTGAGCTCTACATCCCATTCCCTGAGCCATTTTTCAAAAAGAGTGCTGGTCATCCATGCATTGCTGGAATTTTCATAAATTACAGGAAGTTTTGATAGGTCTTTAGGAAAGCATCGTGGTTTCTTTGGTTTTCCAATAACAAACAGCGGCCTTTTCTCAGCTCCAGTCATATTGGCACAAGCTAGTAAGATGGTTATCCTATCCTTTGGTTGTTTGCGACCGGCTTCTTTATTTTCAGAAGCCTCAATGTAACCACGCGATTCGACCAGTTTGCAGTAGAGACCAGGTTCGTCAGCATTAATGATATCGTTTTCGTCGTAGGATTTTAATATGCTCGGTAGATTATTTTGTATCCATTGGTCGGCAGCTGGGACATCTGCGGATTTAGCTTCACCATGTTCTACTGTAAATTTTATGTTGAATCTGTTTTTCCAGCGAGTAAACCAGCCATCATTTGCAGAAAAATCCTTCAGTGACATCTTTTCAGCTAATTCTGAAGCTTTATGCTTGATAAGCACACCATTAGGCAGAACGCCTTGTGCCCGTTTCTCCTTAAACCAAGCAAAAAGGGCATTTTCGAGAACGGCATGTTTACCTTCTCTCTTACGTTTTGTTGATCCACTTGCTACACCTTATTGAAATTGTTTTTCGATTTGTTCTTTATTTTTCAATATCTGGGTGACAGTTGATTTATGAATTCCACATTTTTCAGCAAGCGCAACCTTTGTTTGTCCAACCTTTCTATATTCTTCAATTAGCTTAAATTTCTGATCAAGAGTCAATGATACATGTACACGTTTCGCAGTCATTATCTTAAACCTATAAAATTTTGAAGACAATTCAAAAGCGTGCACGTCACCCACGGCGTATTTTATAATACTGACCAAACATAATTTACACCAGTGAACATTAGTTTACATTAGTTTACATTAAGCGTAGGCAAGTTTACATTATCAGTCGGATTTTACTCTATAACCAGGCGCGTTACCAAGGATTTGTTTAATTTATCCGAATGTTTATTTAAAGCGTGTTTACTTTACCCGTCGTCCACTATTTAGACTTTTTATTTTTACATGTGCATTAGGGTGGATCGATTTTACATTTTTTCGATTTCCATATTCTAATAGAGACAAAAACTTGCGCATGCATGAGAAAATAGCCTCTACAAAATCTTAGCTTAATAGGTAATCATCTTCTGCCCCCGGCAGAGCGATGAAAATCATATTTTAGTAGTCAAAAACGTATTTTTCTTATAATTTTTAAAATATTTCAATATGCATCAAAATTATTCCTAATAACTATAAAGTCGATGAAAAAGACCTCATATGATCGTTTTTCCAAGCGCGTTGTCCTACGTTAATAACTTTTGCCCCCGGCAACAACGTCAAATGTTGAAAAAATAGGTAATTTATATACATATTTTCAGATCGGCTCTTTGTCTTAAATAATGCATTTATATATTTCCCATAGCATTTATATCGTTGCTTAGGCATGAAATAACACACACACATGCCTATTACACGGTAATGAATTATCACTGCGACACCTCATTCAAGACTTGGATGGCAAAACAACTGGGCCAATGGGCTTTACTGGACCAGTTGGAAAACAACTGAACGACTGCGAAAAACTTCCAATTACAGAATTCGATGCCATTCCATCTCCCGACATTGACATAGATGATGCCGAGTTGAGCACTGACCAAAAATATTTGTTAGGCATCTACAGAGCAGTGTCGAGCGGTAGCTGCTCTTCAGCTCTCGCGGCTCGAAATCCAGGTAAGATGGCGCATTCCAGGTGGCTGACAACAGCAAATAGATTTCTGCGCCTCTATGTTTCAACCAGTGAACCCTCCAGCACCTTCAACGAAATTGTGCGATTCATTATGACAGTTTACGCACCAATTTGGTTTAAGATAAAGAAAAACTCCAGTTTCACTGAGGGCGCAAAACATTTTTTCGAAATGATGCGTCTCTCTCAGACCATGCCTCAAAGATCTAAGACAATCGCCAACAACGTCCTCCGTAGAAATTCTTTCTTTGCTCACCCAGAAAATATTTTGATCTCCATGCTACATGCCGATGAGCAACACATAAGAGAATTGGGATGGAGAAGAATATTAAAAGCACGATCAAAACAATCACCAGCGGGGGAAATTCGAGCCTTCGCCATGCCTGAGCTGCTCTACGATAGTCAAAACTATTACGAAATGATCAACTGGCAAACGGCTGAGGTGACCGAACCCCCCCGTTACAAAAACAATACCTGATACCCGAATAAAAGAGTTTGTTGAGACGGGAGACCAGCCTGATGGACTGATCCCACTATTCCCTTGTCATACTCAATAGGGCGGAGTGAAAAACTCATTTTTCGAATTTTCAAATTGGCTAGTGTGGAAAATGTGTGGAGTTGTGAGGAAATAAGCTGGTATAAATTTAAAATCATAACATTAATATCTTCAGGTGCCACAATGACCTTCAATATTGAAAAAAATTGAAAAAAGCAGATTTTAACCAATAATTACAGAAGAGTCCACGATGCACAATAGACAAGAATTTATTCACACTTGTATAAAAATAGCTCAGTCAACCTTTAAAAAAAGTTTCTATTCTCTAAAAACAGTTTTCTATAGTCAGCTCACTCAGCTGTCACGTGAGTACCTCGGTTCAGTGTAGCTGTCGCTCTCGTAGCAGGTGGGTGTTCTGTTGTTGGCGTTACTCAGATAGTCTAAACTATATTTCTTATATATTTTGCATTTCTGTATTGTGTTGCCCTAAGTTTGCCATGTACTATTAACTGAAATTAACGTATAATTGATATTAGCTCTTTCTTTTTCAGATTTGTATACTTTTAAAATGTCTCGAGTTTGTGCAAAATCAACCAGGGCCTCAACTGAGTGCCCCATGTTTGGTATGGGGGAAGATTTGTGGCACAGGAATCTTCCTACATACGAAGGAGTTTTTAAATATTACTTGTTTGTAAGAAACGATTTGAAACAGAATACTAATAAAGATCCTTCAATATCTCAAATATTAGAACAAGTTGTTGATAAATTGAAAACAATTTCGGAAAGTGCTTCCGTCCCAATTCTGTCAGACAGGCGAATTGAAACAATGTTCAGAAGCTACCACGAAAAGTATCGTGTCATTATGAAGCCATACCAAAGCAGAAAAAATTCTGAAGCTTACAAACCAAAGATTGATATGTTCAAAAAAGAAGCACACACGAAACTTTTTGACATGTTCTTGTCCCAAAGAAAAAACGGTTCCAAAGGAAGAAGTGACGTTCCTCTTAGATCAAAGGAGTGAAAGAAAACTGTTTATTGATAGAGTAGATATTACACTCTCAAAGAAAAAAGCATCTACGTTGCTAAGAAAGCAAAAAGAAGCTGTGAGGCTCACCAAAGAATCTTCACATGAGAAATTGCAGGATACAAATGTTGAATTATCATCATCGACATCAAATAGTGAAAGTGAATCTGGTGAAATATCAGACGATACATTTCCAGAGCCAGTTAGCTCGAAGAGAAAGCTCGAACAACCTGAAGAACAATTATTCAAGAAAAGGAAAACTACAAATCTACCTTCAGTGGCTACTGCTTGTGACAGGACTGCAGTTTCAGATCGAGCTGCAGCATTCATTGTTAGTGCAGTATTGCAAGATATTGGAGAAGTTTCTATTGACAATACATCTGAAGTAGTGGAAAGGAGTAAAATCAGAAGAGAAAGACAAAAGAAGAGATCAGAAATTATGAAAGATCAAAATCAGGTCCCAATCAGAGGAATCTATTTTGATGGTCGAAAAGATTCTACACTCTTCCAAGAAAAAAAAAGAGTCCAAAGTATATCAGAAGAAGGTAACAGAAGAACATATCACTTTAGTGAGAGAACCTGGTTCAGATTATTTGGGCCATTATTCTGTGAATTCTGGATCAGCTGAAGAAATATGTAAAGGAATGTTTGAGTATATTGGAAATAATGACAGGAACCTGGAAAACCTTGTTGCCATTGGATGCGATGGTGCAGCAGTCAACACTGGAGAAAAGGGAGGCGTTATAAGGCTTATAGAATTGAAGCTGAAGAGAAGAAGCCAGTTCAACATTTAGTGTGCCAGCTCCATGCCAATGAATTGCCATTACGCCATTTAGTTGCAAAGCTGGATGGAAAAACATCAGGCCCCCGCGGATTCACCGGTCCTATTGGCAGGGAATTAGAGAACTGTGAGAGTCTTCCTATTGTCGAGTTTGAAAGGATTGATGCTGAGGAACCAACTGTAGACTGTGAAGATCTTAGCACCGACCAAAAATATCTAATTGATATTCATCAGGCCATAACAAAGGGATATTGCTCTCCAGATCTTGCTCATCGTAGTCCAGGCAAAATGGCACATTCACGATGGCTGACTACAGCAAATCGTTTGCTTCGTCTATACGTTTCAACTGTAAGTCCATCTGAGAACCTCATGAACATTGCTTCTTTTATAATGAAGGTCTACATCCCAATGTGGTTTTCTATTAAGCAAAGTACGTCTTTTGTCAATGGCTCAAAACATGTTTTCAAAACTATTGAACTAACAAGAACACTGAATGACGAAGTAAAGGATATTGTAAACCCTGTCATACAAAGAAATGCATTTTTTGCAAATCCAGAAAATATTCTAGCATCAATGATTCATGATGACCGCAGCGCCATAAGAGAATTAGCGTGGAGGCGAATAAAGAAAGCAAGGCAAACAAACAAGGAAAAAGTTGTGAGGCGTTTCACAGTACCTGTTATTCAATTTGAAGCTACTGATTATACTGATTTAATTAATTGGCAAAAATGCATTGTCACTGAACCACCTGTGACAAGACACCTGACAGAAAATGAGATTGAAGAATTCATAGAAAACAAGAGTACCCCTCCATTCGAGAAATTCCCTTGTCATACACAAGTAGTAGAAAGAATGGTAAAATTAGTGACTGAAGCATCATCAAAAGTATTTGGATTGAACGCGCGAGATGGCTTCATAAGATCAACACTTCAGTCACGTAAAAAAATGCCATCATTCGAAAGTAAAGCTGAATATAAAGCTTAAATAAAACGTTAATAGAAAAAAACATGCGCAAGGATGGGTGGTTGGGAGGGCATGGGTGGAGCTCGACACGCAGCCACCTCCTCGTGGTGAGTTCTGGATTATTTAGATCATTAATCAAAAGAACATTGATCTAAATAAACTAAGAGCTGCGTAATTCAGTAACTATTTTGGTAATTGGAACACTTAATATATAATAATAACAAGTAAGTTTCAATTATTGTACTAATGCAGAATATAAGAAAATCATTATATTTCACTTTTTTCGACGGCTTTGTGGCACCTGAAGATATAATTTCGCAGGACTAATATTTATGCACAGTCATTATCTATAGCACCCACATATTTTCCGCACTAGCCATATTTGAATTTCGAAAAAAGGTTTAAAAACCTCATTTTCGATCCGCCCTAATACTCAAGCGGTCGAGAGACTCATCACATTAGTAACCGAAGCCTCTGCCAGTGTAAGTGGAATAGAAGAGAGGGACGGATTCATCCGCTCCCGTCTTCACTCCCGAACAAAAATTCCACGATTTGATTCTAAGAAAGATTACCGTATGTAAATCGACATGCAGCCAAAGGAAGGGTGGTTGGGGCTGGATAGGGTGGAACTCGACGTACAGCCACCTCCTCGTGGTGAGTTCTGGGTTGCTAATTTTATAAAATTAGCAAGCGAGGAGCTGTACTTAGTACTTATCGTACTTATAACATCGCATTAACGTAATTATAATCCACATTTAGACTTTTCTCGGGGACAGAAGATATTACTCTAGAGTCATAAAATTTTGCGTGTGTGTTATTTCATGCCTAAGCAACGATATAAATGCTATGGGAAATATATAAATGCATTATTTAAGACAAAGAGCCGATTTGAAAATATGTATATAAATTACCTATTTTTTCAACATTTGACGTTGTTGCCAAGGGCAAAAGATATTAACGTAGGACAACGAGCTTGGAAAAACGATCATATGAGGTCTTTTTCATCGACTTTATAGTTATTAGGAATAATTTTGATGCATATTGAAATATTTTAAAAATTATAAGAAAAATACGTTTTTGACTACTAAAATATGATTTTCATCGCTCTGCCGGGGGCAGAAGATGATTACCTATTAAGCTAGGATTTTGCAGAGGCTATTTTCTCATGCTTGCGCAAGTTTTTGTCTCTATTAGAATATGGAAATCGAAAAAAATGTAAAATCGATCCACCCTAAATTGTGCATATATTTTTAAATATAAGACGAAGTATTCCTATTCTTCACTAACTACTGCTTCATTCAGTGAAGGAGGGAAGTGGGATCTACAGATCTACACAAGCTAAGGCTAACAAAGAATGACTGTAAACAGTGAGGGGATATACGTCGTGTCCATGTCAAAAAACTGGTTCCCAGCTATCAGCGAAGTTAACGGACATTGAGTCTGGGTAGTAGTAGTTGGATGGGTGACTGTCCTCTGCGTCCCGATGATGTAGCGACCCATGATTCAAATCCCACGTAAAACTGTTGGTCTCCTCCGTCACATGAAATTTGTTGTTACGAAGGTCAAACAGCTCCAAAATATCATCATCATCATCATCAATGCATCATTGTCTGTGATCAGTGGAAGATTTCTGGATTTAATTCACCGTTCACCAGCGTATAATAAAAATGTATACAAATAATTCATTAGTCTAAAAAATGCAACCTGCAAAATGGCAAATGTTTTTTGTGTGCATAGTAATACAAAAGAACAGGCAAGAAATAACACAAAAAACATTTGATGTTAAACATTCAAAGTTAAACAAAAAATTTTCAGTGGCAGCTTTTCACGTGAGTAGTATGGGCGAAAATGGTTAGCGTGCAGAGATGTTGCAGAGATAATGATCAATGTTGCAAAGGGGTGGGTGGGGGTATGTTCAAAGGGGGTGGGGGTGTTGCAAGGGGGGTGGGGTATGCAATGAAGGGGGTGGGGGTATGCAATGAAGGGGGGAAGGGGGTAGCCATGAAGGGGGGAGAGGGGAGGGAGCTTCGGGGGGAGAAGGAAGGATGACCTCCCCCCAAAGGGGTTGCCTTAGCCTAAGAGAGAAAGGGAAAGGATAGACGGAGGAGGGCTTTGGGGGAGAAGGTGGGATGTCCTAACCCCCCAAAGGAAAACGTAACCTAAGTCTTAACCTAAGAAGGAAGGAGAGAGATCTTTATTCCACCGGAGTCCGAAGCATTATGAAGGTCCCGAAGCCAAGCGGGTCTTATATAGAGGAAGGTTGAGTTGCCAGATACCATTTTTTATTTTAATTGTTCAGGTATACATTATTAGGGTGAATTGCTAAACACCATTTATTTTAATTCGTTACCAAAGCAAACGAACTTTCTCTTTTAAGAAAATTAAAAACAATATTAAAAGAAATACATTTAAAGTGAAATACCATTACATCAATCTGTTTATTAATTATTGTAAATAAATAGAATTTGCCTTCTACTGCACAAAAAATAAAATAAATAATGTATAAACATCAATACATGTGAAACACACACGCACGCACATTTGACCAACTTTCTCCTTATATATATATATATATATATATATTAAATACCAAAGCAAGCGGACTTTCTCTTTTAAGAGAATTAAACGAAAACCGATATTAACAAAAAAAAATTCAATCTGTTTATTAATTATTGTAAATAAATAGAATTTGTCTTCTACTGTACAAAAAATAAGAAATAATAATAATCGTCAAAATAATAGTTCAGGGGAAATACACACAAACACACAATATATATATATAATATATTAAATTTCCATATGGAAACAGGATTAATAATATGCGAAGATATACTGGACTGTGTATTAAATTTAGCAATAAAAATTATTTCTTAGAATAATGTTTTGTTTTAACAATGTGTTCAGACGGGAGGAAATTGAGACGAAAGGTTCATTCCATATTAGCCCGAGGCTTTTTTAAAACCGCGAACTGAGCGAGATTGGAATTTGGGGCACCAAAGACACACATCCGTCTCGCTTCGCTCTGTAAGCGACTTCATAGTTAACATCTGTTATTGAAATGAATGAATAAAAACATGGAAAGATATATTATTATTATTATTATTATTATTATTATACATTTTTTCAAAAATGTGGATCAGGTCAAGTAAAGTAACATAGTATACTCGTATCTCTCACGATTCCTAGTTAATGTTTTCAATAATGTATTTACTTGTTTTCTGTATAAACGTCTGCAGAAAGAGATGAGATCGTGGGTTCGACTACCGATTACGCAGGCTAATAAAATAAAAATAACGTATAACAACCAATACAGAGTTCATTCACACCATGCACGCACACACACAGGCACAGAGAGATAGTTTTGTTTATTTTTCTTTTTTAAAAATATAAATAAAGGAATGGAAATATTTATAATTTCTTTATTATAAAATTCTCACGCTTACATTCGTGATTATTGAGATACTTCTTGTCCTTGTACACTTTCCATTGTGTCCGGCAAATATTACAGAAGCTCTTTCCAAATTTGTTGTGAAAGATGCTTTATGCAAAAAATGTAATGAAAAAGAACAGCTTCAGAGTTCAGTCACACCATACGTACACTTTTCTCGTGTACACAGTTAGTGGAAAATAAAATGCACCAATGAAACTCTAGACTCATTTAAAATACAGTCATCGCCCCGATCTCTCAACAGCAACCGCAAGCTAACGCGAGAAGTCAAACCGAATACAATAATCGAATAGTGTGACAGCGAAGCATACACAAAACACGAATCTTGGGAAAAAATCCGGAAATAGTATGACCGCAAAATGTGATATGCACAAAGACAATCTAGATTTTTCTACTGATGTCATAGGATATTACTGTGATATTAATGCTAGGTTTATGAAGAGTATCAGCGCTAATTTTGTATGTTGCAAAGGGAGGGGGAGGATGGGTATGCTGCAAAAGGGTGGGTTGGGGAAAACCAAGTATGGATGCAAATATTGTCATGGTAGAGACAGCAAGGGGTAATTAGAGCATTAAATCTACGGAGAGAATATAGCAATCTTGGGAAAGCTGTGTTTAGTATGGATGCAAAACATAGTAATGTACAAAAATCTTCTAGATTTGATATTTGTGTCATAGGATATTACTGTGCTGTCAATGTCAGAGTAATGAAGAAAAAAGACTCAATTAGTAGGGTCGCAAAAATTGATAATGCACATTCTGGAAATCTTTTATAGAGATGGTTGTTGCGAGGGATATTGCACAAAGGGGTGGGGTGGAGAAAGCCAAGTATGGATGCAAATATTGTCGTGGTAGAGACTGCAAGGGGTAATACGAGCATTAAATCTATGGAGAGAATATAAAGACACCGTTAGTCGTCCAAGGCCTGGACCCGTTATATCGGTGTTACGATCGATACACAAATTAGATATCGCCCAGTTACACTGGCAACCAAGCATTGCGAACATCCTCTGTCTTTTGAGCATTAAATCTACGGAGAGAATATAAAGATGCCATTAGTCGTCCAAAGCATGGAGCCGTTATATCGGTGTTACGATTGGTACACAAACTTATCATAGCCGCACCGTTACACGGACAACCAATCATTACGAACAGCCTCTCAGTCTTTTGGGGCGGAGCTTGGTGAGCGTGCATATAAAAGGAAATATTTTTCAGCTCGGAGTAACAGTAGTTATTTTCGAATAAACATTCCCTCTGCCAGTGAGTAAACATACCCTCCGCCATGGATCACAAACTTTACACTTTTCCGGATTTGTATCAAGATGGTGACACTGCAGCATTGACTTCAATTAATCTTTTCAACGCGATTGACCGTGATGGATTATTTCCAACGCAAACCGTTGATGATATTTGCTATGACGCTCCTTACGATCCGACGCAAGGGACTGTCGTAGAAATGTAAGTGTCTATAATTTTATTTTTTTTTTAGTCAATTATTCACAAACTGTCAGAAAGATTAATTCATATATATATGGAGGGTTGTAGTATCTCGTCAAATACTTCATTTAGATATGCTAAAATCGCAATTTTTATAGCAATCTTTTGCATGTTTTTTTATAAATGTTATACGGTATTATCTCTTAAATGAACTTCTCTGAGCGGGTCAAAGATATCTTCACATAATGGGGTCTGTCTTACAATATGTATACTCTGTATATGTTTTTATTAAAAAATATACAGCATAAACATTATTCTTTCTCCTTTTAGGTCCGATGAGGATTTGTCACGCGTTATACAATCTTTTGAAGAACCTCGTGTCATGGACCTGAATACGGAGGATATACCGAACAGTCAGCCCAATGAATGTCACATCGAAATAATGTTTTTTTTTTTATGATCTTTTTTGGGGGGAAGAAGACAATGTATTTTCATCAATTTGTTAAATGAAAGAAATCAGTACAATAACCATCTTAAACTACTGAATATACAAACTAACATTACAAATATATATACACGAACAAAACATCATACTATACAACGAGTACGCACAATTGGAAATCGGCTTTTTATCTGCCTGCATACCATTTCATCGTTTCGTTGAGTGTGACACGGGTCGAATAAATTTTTAAAAATTATAAAGTCTTTACCACGTGACATATGCATGAGAAATGAAATGCAGTACATTCCACAAGTATTATTAAAATATCCTTGTAATCGGAATGGGTTCCATACAACTTCGGGAATGTGTAACTGGTCGAGAAATTTTACAATAACAGGGTCACTCCAGGGTTGAGTACAGAGTGAATGAAAATAGTACAGGCGGTGCCTATTTTTAAAATAGATTGCAAACCAATGAATCCCTTCATTACCGATGACATCTGTGTTCACAATAAGACTACCGCATTCTCGCGTAGTTGGCAAACTCAATGTTTCATTCTTCGCAAACACGCCGATAAATTTGGAACGTGTGACTCGTTCACTATTCATTACTCTCTGAAGTGTATTAGCATCCATTTTAAAAGTCAGTGATAACGCTCCTAAATCTATCTACTTCTATTAGGGCTTGCGACTCAAGGTATACTAGTACACTAATAGGTGCGTCTGTAGGCTTGGTGAATTCCAACCTCACTGAGATGTTTCCGCTCTGTTGTGGACTTAAATGCGTATTTACGCTAGCAGATAAGTCAGGTGTAATGTCAAACGGATAAAGGTTAAATTGATCAATGAATTCTTTCTGCGTTACCACATTACCGAGCTCATCACAATCACCTGCAATATGGGCCAGATTACTATAGGCTCTCGCGCAAAGAGGTAACACAGCGTCTGATGAATAGTCCGTATCCATGTTCCACCCAGAGCAATGCCATTAACGTATAGAGTTATATTTTTAAGTCCGAAATTCTAGAATTTAAAGGCACTCTTTTTATATTTTCCATTCACCGAAGCATGGTTCTGCATTCCGATTAATATCCTTTTAGGAAGATTTCCCAGGGCGATGTTTTCTATCTGCTTCGACGCCAACCCTGCAGGCATCGTATATAGTTTGATTTCTACTCTGTTAATAGGGTATTTCACTGTAGCGTTTAGTAAATTTTTCTCAATTTCTAGTTGTTTTGGTGAACTTAATTTCACTCGTCGTACGCGGAGGTATGTCTCCATAATGTGAACCACAACGGGTTTTGCTCCCTCTTCTTGAACAGCATCCAGATTTAAGCAGATCTCAGGACTCGTACGGGTGAGCTTTATTTTCATATCCACCCCGTTCACAAGCAACTTTAGTTTGATAATATCCCTCGACACTTAAAAAGGTAGCCTTCGCTTCTTTGGAAAAGTTGAGGACATTTTCCAGATAGGCTCGTAGATGAGAGTATCCCGTGCCTGACGATATGGCCTGATTTAAATATACGTCACACTGGTTGAATATGGAATGCAGAAAGTACCGTACATGTGCACACAGCTTGGATCAAAAAGGTAAGGGCCTGAGCTGGGTATCACGAATTCTATAGGAGCACTCGGAGAACTAATTGTAATAATTGTAATAATTGTAATAAAGTCACTGTGCTCAATAGAAACTTGAGTTGGAGGCATTTCAAAAAGGGATAGCTCCGATTTACAGCATTGTGAACTACATGGATGGATGAAGCGTGCCATGACAAATAGTAAACAAACTATGATTCATGAGATCAATGTCCTTAGCTTATATCAGTCAAAAAAGTGGTCAGCCATAGGCTTCATTTGTTTACAGCACTTCTTTTTTGTTATCCTTTTACTTTTAATGCCACGCGATCCCTTCTTCCGGACAGCTCTCTTTTTCTTCCTACCACCACGCATTTTTCTCTTTGCATCTTTGATGATTTCGTCCCGTGTATGATTTAAATGTTTTTTTGAGCTTCTTTAGGTTTAGCCCCAGCCAATATGTCTTTTGCAGTGTTAAGACCTGATTGTAGCGCTTTCCTTCCGAGTATCTGGCACCCCTCTTCAGCAAAGGAACAACCATACGTAGTATGGGTGAAAAAATGGACCCAAGTCCACTACCGCGCTGGTATCTCACCCCTCGATAGAAGGTGAAAGGCAAGGTTTTCTATCCATTATAACTCTGTGCGTCGAAAGTGTAGCTTCACTGTTAAGCTCCCGTTACCGAATGGGAAGTTTTCATCCTCAATCGTTCTTATATATATTGAGATATTGGTTATTAAATTAGTTGCGACATTCACATAATGGGGTCTGTCATATGTAATACTCAAACTCCCTCCTCTATGGTTGGGGATGTGGGCAATGCGCAGCAGGCGTGCCTGGGTATCCCCAACAAACTGGTGCTCCACTATATTACTGTAAATATAGCACATGTCTGGGGACTGAGAGCTTTCAGCAAATTTCTCCATCTTCAATTGAAACATTAAGCTGGACAAGTCACGTTGTGCCTCGTGAAATGTCTCTCTTTGGAAGGCTGCGCTATATCGGCCCTCAGCCGCAATTGTGAACAGCTCTTTATCTCTAATATTTTTACTAAGCGTTGATTTTAACCTCAATGTGCATGCGGGCGTGTCTATGTTTACGATTTCAAAAAGTAAATCGTTTGTCAGGTACGAATTTTCAAGACTCTTGTTT
This sequence comes from Bathynomus jamesi, assembly GCA_023014485.1. Taxonomy (NCBI): domain Eukaryota; kingdom Metazoa; phylum Arthropoda; class Malacostraca; order Isopoda; family Cirolanidae; genus Bathynomus; species Bathynomus jamesi. The sequence goes on along the minus strand of JAJOZX010002538.1, from coordinate 256,690 downwards.
AAACCCTCCACAATATCCATGGCTGTATCATAATGCCCGATTCCTAACGAAACATTTATGCTATAGAACCGTCCCTCACCGCACAGGGTTGAGCGTACAGTATTGTCTAAGATTATGCCTAATTTTTCGCATTCATCGGTGCTTCTAAGGATCAGAAATATGACCTGTGCTTTTTCAAGAGTTAAAAATTTGGTGGTTAACTGGAGTTCACATAACCCCACCTCATACGAATCACGACCCAATTCAATGGGTCCATGGAGCTCTGTACAAAGTTGGCTAGTGTGTTGTTAGGGTGTACAGACAGGGACGAGGAGGACGGGAGTGTGACGTAGAAATGGTTAGGAGCCATGTTGCATACTATTTAAGCTTCATTATTGCATCAGCTTTTATATAGGTGTTGAAGCTTTCTGGGTACCCTAGCCATTTCACCAGGTACATTTTTCTCTTTCCTGAACCTTTGCTTCCTAAAATTTTCTCAATTTTAAACACATTTTTTCCTAAATTAAATGCCACTTTCTGCAATCCTCGCGGTAAAAGCCTCCTGAGATTTCTTCCCCATTCAAATCTTCAACGTAATACATCATTATCTCACCTTTAGGTCTCATAGCCCTAACTTTAAAAATCTCACGTGTCCATCCTTGCTCAAAACCCTTTGCGAATTTATTTCCCGAACGCGACAGCCTTACATAATCATTGATTTTGAAACGCGCAGAGTGTGGTGGTTTGGTGATCCATCTCTTCTCGGGAGCGTACCTCTTTCTAAAACTTCGTTAGGTGTTGTCCCAATCGTGCGATGGTGTGAGCGGTTGTAGGATGATGCCAATGATTCCAGAATGTCTAGAAATCTGTATGTGTTTTTATGTGTAAAATAGCGGTGCATGCGTTCCTTTATGGTACGTTGAACTCTTTCAGCTAAAGAAGCCTTATGTATAGAATTGGTTGTGTAATAGCTGATATTAAACTCTGTCAACATGTTCTGAAAAGCACGGCCTATAAATTCCTTCCCCATATCCGTACAAAAATAGCCAGGAACCCTGTTTTCTTTTAACATTAGCGTTTTGGTGGCTTTAGCAACTGTTTCAGGTGATTTATTTTTCAGAGGAACTAGCCACAGATATCTAGAGAATACATCTATTATGAATAGAATGTAACGGTAACCATCGTTATACACAGAATATCTTTGCATGTCTGTTAAATCTGCTTGCCAAATAGAATCAATCGAGGCAGCCGTTGTCTTGGCTGTTTTAAACCTTTTTCACAGGCTTATGAAGCGTATAAGCGTCCTGCTCCCGCAAAAATCTCTCAACATCTTTTTTTCCTACTCCGTAAACACTTCTGTATAGTCTATCTACGCCGCCGTAGGAGGCTGGGTTAGAAATGTCATAATAGCGTTCTTAATACGTTAGCCATTTGCGTATTTTAGAGGCACGTGGGTAGGTTGACCGTTGTTTATCCTCTTCTTTCTCCTCTTCAAAGGTGTTACCGCCGGGGGTGACGGCGTCTTCAATTGTGCACATGCGTTGCATGTTCCAAGTCTTTTAACCTGTTCAGATTTCCTATCAACGTTTTAGGGACATTTATTTGTTGTAGTCTTGCTTTAATATGCTTCCATCCTGATGGTGAGGGCCTATCCCACTTTCTCACCAGATCATGGACAATGTCCACGATATTCGATCCCTGTACCTTTGATCCTTCCACAATGATCTCGCCTGTATCGGTCCATTGTATGGCTGGGTCCTCATTCAATAGATTATAAAGACTTAAACCTTTATTTCTTAATGTATGTGGGAGGGTGCTTTTTAATACATGCTCGATATGTTGTGTGGCTGATCCCTTAATCTTTGGTTGGTCAGCTGTATCGTCGGGTACAGGTCCTATGTCACCATGTCCATCGTCCACCGTGCTGTGGCTAATAACCACAGGAATCTCTGTCGGGTTCTTATAATTTTCGTGTTCATGAAGAAATTTCTGTAGAGCTTCTTGGTATAAGATTCTTTTCTCATCAGGTGTTTTTTCACTGTTTAATAGGGCTAGCAATTCGCTTTCCATTCTTTTAAGTCTGCTTTTACAGGGATCTAGATCCGTTTCTGGATTCCTTTGCAGTGAAGCGTACACCTCGTGTGGAATCACTACCACTGTCTTCATTATATTAATCTAGTCAGTAAAGGACCCAAAACTAAAAATAAGATGGGGAGAAATGACCCTCCTGTTTGTACAATAATTCGTTTTTTCTTCGCTCCAGTTTGACTTTTACGAGCGAGTGCGTGTATCATGTTCTTGTAAATGCGTAGAAGAGCCTTATAAGGTGGTTTCATTGATACATTGCAATTTATAACGTTAAGACAGATTTCACAGATGCATTTTAAAAAGTCGGAGTCGATATTTTTAATAAACATCTGCTGCATTGCCCATGGCAGTCGATGATAGATTTTTATTAATTCACGGTATTTCTTTAGCCATTTTGTCATTCTGGAATATGCACCGTTTCAGGCTCGTTTGGAAATATATTCGTTCTTAGAAGCACCCTAAACGTGTTTCGCGGATGAAGGTCGCAAAGCAAATATCTGTAACGCGTGCTTGTAGCTTCTTTATAAATTTCCAAAAACTCCTTACGCTGATTCGGGAACATTTGATTGGCTAATACCCCAATTTGTGATACATCTCTACGTTGTGCGAATAAGACTAGATATTGTGTATTTAACGACACATCGCGCATGTATCTATTTTTGAAAAATAGATTATGATTGATGAAGAACACGTTTATGTTAAGATGGTGGGAGAATACTGTAAATGTCTCGTCAAACGTTTTATCCATCTCCAAGATGAGATCATCAATTACAATGACTGTATGTTCATTTCCCTTTAACGAATTAATGTCATATACAACTTTGTGGAACAAAATATCATCTTGGTGCACTTTATGCACAAATTTTGAGAACATCTCTCCCTTTTCTTTAATAATTTTAAGCATAAACACAGTTTTACCACATCCTGTAGGTCCAGATATAATAAATGTGGTTGGGCTCGTGAATCTGAATTTTTCTACAGAGTTCATTTCTAACGTCACACTCCTAAGTGTGTCATTTACAAAATATTACAAATTTTGAGTGCTGTTCCTTATATTTTGTTTTCTTCTCCCACAGAACCGTGAATGACGATGAGGTACAGCACCCAATCATCGACATTACAGACGACCCCGACGACAGTGTAGTTGTGATCACAGAATCCTCCCACACCGACGATTCCTCACCAGCGACGCCGGTAGTACGTTCAAACCGGAGGTATGATGAAGAGTCCCCCACGTCAGGTGTAAAGCGTGTGAGGGGTGCTAGAACGCCATTAGTAGAGCCCCAACCCTCAATGTCTTACGCAACAAGCCCCCCAACAACACCTTCAGCCAATATATCACCTTATTCATCCTCCACAGCAGCTCCCCATTCTGTTGAGGCTGCACTAATAGAGCCCCAACTGTCAACGTCTTACGACACAAACCTCACAATAGTACCTTCCTCAAATATAGCGCCTGGTACAACCTCCACAGCAGCTCCCCTTTCTGTTGGGGATGGCATAGCATTCGAGTTGGTGCGCACCGCAACCCCCACTCCGGCCTTGACTAGAAATCGGTATATAGTCAGGGTTGATCCTAGATCCATGTATAGCAGTGGTATTGAACACGGACTACGGCGCGTAGTAGAGCGTGTTGTGGCGTTTGCCATTCAGAACCGTGACGAGCGTGAAGTCAGGATGAGGCTGTCCTTCGGATTCGGGTCAGATGACGGTGATGTAGATGATTATTGGGTAGTAGTGCCATTCAGGCGTCTGACGGCTGAAGATGTAGAGTATATATTAAGACGTATAATGCAAGCTTCACAAAGTATTATAGCCTTCAATATGGACACCTTCACGATAAATATTGACCGTGTATTCCGTGTTGCGGGACATAGTGCCATACCGTATACTCTTAACTTCAATTCTCCGATTATTTACCGAAAGCATATAAACGTCGATCGTGGTTGCGGTTTTATAGCAGTAGTCTTAGCTCGTATGTTTACTGTAAGGGGTTCCAAAAAACCTTAGCCCCCCCATTTGCAGCTTACATGTTTACTTATATCGAAATAGTATTTAGTGATTATAAAAATATATAAAATTCTTTATTTATTGCAGGTATTAAAATTACTTTAGCTGATAAAGTGATAATATAATGGCTTCTCAATTAATTGGTGATTCAGAGAGGCAACGTGTGATAGATCGCATACGAGCAATAACATTTCGGGAAGCTCGTGATGCTGGAGCCACCTTTATAACACGTTCATGGGTTGCCAAAAAGATGCGAAGAAGTGAGGACTTCGTCAAAAGAAATTGGAATAAAACTTTGGAGGAATGTGAAATGGATACAACCAAATCTGGGCGTCCAAATTTGCCACTCTCTCAGGAAACAAAGGACATCATTGAAAGCGGTACGCGGAAGTGAAAAACAGCTGTGCTAAACTTTCTAGAGAGGTCGAAGTGTTGAAAGGAAAGATCGTTAGTGGTGAGATCATTCGACTGTACCGTCATAGGCAAGGTTTAAAGCCTTGGCATGAACTTCCAAAGCCAAGAAAAACTCAACTTAACATCGATGACAGAATGTGGTTTGCCCATTATCTTGAAGGTTGGGATGTGGATGATTTCATGCATTTAGCTATCTCCGATGAATTTTTTGTTTACGTAACACGTCGGCCTAACTACCAAAATAATCGAGTGTGAGCCACAACACCAGATGAAATCGATGACAATGAACATTATCGCGAATTATTAAAAAGTCCAGACTGTGTTGGTGTGTTTGTTTTGTTCACTGCAAAGAAGCTCATGTGGGTGCTGAAGCCAAATGGTCAGAGTTGGGATGGACAGTATTTTCGTGATATTATTCTATCCCAGCATGTCATTCCTTTTCTAAGAAACCCAAACAATGTTATGGATGTCGATCAGGTCGCACTTCTGCACGATAAGGCCCCCTGCTTTAAGGCATTAGCCACTCAACATTTGTTGCGGAACCACGAGATCGATTTCTTTGGAAATGAAGAATGGCCAGGAAATTCTCCCGACCTGAACGTCTGTGAACACATTGGATCAGTTATAAAGGACAAGGTTGAATGTCTCTTGTTTCAAGAACCTGCAGCAAATCGATTTTCGAAGGATACAATGACGCAACACATTGAAACTGTTTTAGCAAATTTGCGTAACGATCAAGATCTATTCACGTCACTTTTGGCAAGCTCCCCAAAGCGAATTCAGGCTGTCTTGGAAGCCAATGGCGGGAACACCAAGTTTTAATTGTTTCTCATTAAAGGCAGAATTAAATTCTCTTTTATAAGGTATGTTTAGTTTTACTGTACCTCTAATGGTTTAGGCCATGGGCGGGGGGCTAAAGTTTTTTGGAGCCCCGTACGAAATACACAGGCCACAAAAATTTGGTTGCCTACGGTAGTGGAGCGTGCCCGTAAACTAGCTGTAGACTGTGAACTTGAGTTTGACTGTACTATGAGGCCTGAAGAGCTGAGAAGGGTAGAGAAGGAAATGAATGTTCGTATAGTTGTATTTGGACTGGATGATCGTCGTAGAATTGTGTATGTTTTTAAAAGCTGTGTGAGAGATCGTACAAGACCCCTACTTATTTTTGGATTGTCAGGGACAACATACTCCACATCCGTAATATAAGGTGGCTTTACGCGAGTTATGACAAAAGTCGAAAATATGGGCGATATCATCACTTGTGTAAGGGGTGTCTCGAGTTTGCGGATGATATAGTGAAACATTGTAAAGAATGTCACATGGTATGTGAACAGTGTAAAAGAACCAAATGTGAAAGCCGTGTAGTTGAAGCTGAGAAGAGAGCGGGTGATGTGTGTAGACTCCATAAATCAATTGGCACGTGCAGGAAAATGAGAATCTCTGAATGTGGTATGTTTCACATGATGGATAATGGGGGAAATTTCAAGCACAAATGTAATGAGATTCACTGTTCTACATGCCATGAGAAATAAAAGGCGGACGGAGTAAAACATATGTGTTATGTGAAAGACGCCAAGCCTAAAAAACCCTTGTATAACTGTGTACTACGATATTGAAACATACACGAACGCTGAAACCAAAGAGGTTATTCCACATTTACTTGTGAGTCAGACTATCTGTGATGAGTGTATGGACATCGAGTGTGATGAGTGCCACAAATGTGGTAAACGGACAAACGTTTTTAAAACGAATGCCCACGATAGCCCTGTAAAGCTCTTTGTGTCCTACATTGTCAAGTTGGCGGACAAGTTCAAAAAAATGACTGTGTACATTCTCTCCCATAACGGGGCAAAATTTGACACACAGTTCCTTTATAAGGAGTTGCTTGAGCACGAATCCTCTGAGATATTTACAGGTGATCCCTTGAAAAGAAGCAACTAATTAATACAGATGCAGATAAGAAGCAATGTACAATTTAAAGACACTTTATTATTCACACCCTGCAAATTAGCAAAGCTAACCAAGGTGATGGGCGTAGCAGCTGAAGTTTCAAAAGGATATTTCCCTTACACGTTCCTCACCAGTGAAACTTTAAATTACATAGGCATACCTACACCCAAACATTACTTTAACTATGAATGTATGAGTACAGATGAACGTGAAGATTTTGAGCGATACCACAACAGTTTTAATGAATCTAATCCTTATAATATAGCTGATGACTGTGAGCGTTATTGCGTGAATAATGTGCGTGTGCTTAGAGTATGTTTCCAGGCCTTTAGAAGGATGTACATATGTCGTTTCAAATGCGATCCGCCGCAAGTCGCAACCACCATCGCATCATTATGTTTTACAGTGTCCAAGAATAACTTCATGCCTAAAGACACCTTAGCCATTATTCACAGAAACAATTCCCGCAGTTATGGGCACAAGGCTATTTACTGGCTCATGCACCTACAGCAGCAGACAGGTGTATACATAGAGCATGCCCGCAACACGGGTGAAGTACCCATTAAGGTTAATGGCCGTTTTTTTTGTGTTGATGGTCTAAGTGAAAACCGTGCCACTGGTGAGAAGACTGTGTACTCCTTTAACGGTTGCTGGTGGCATGGATGCCCCCGTCCTGAGTGTGAAATCGCAGGAGATATCCACGGTAGATCTCCTGCCGACTGTCTTGCGTGGACGCGCACCCGTGATCAAGTTATAGGCTCCCAGTTCACTCACAAAGTCTTGTGGGAGCATGAGTATGATGCACGGATGGAGACAGACGGACAGTACCGTGAAGAAATAAACACGATCAAGCGCTCAATGGTGCTGGATCCTCTCAAATGCGGTGATAGCTTGTTCGGAGGACGTACAAATCCCTTCAAACTATAATTTCCGCCTACGGAGGGTGTGAAACTCCATTACTACGACTTTTGTTCTTTATACCCCTACGTGATGAAGAACAATCCGTACCTCGTTGGTGCGCAGAGTTCTCAAGAAATTTGAACGGGTACTATTTCGGTTTTTCTTTCGTAGACGTACTCCCCCCTCGCAATTTATGGATGCCGATCTTGCCCGTCGTTATCGATCACAAGCTCATGTTTCCCTTGTGCGTGAAGTGCGCAGAAGAGAACAATGGTGATTGTGACCATACAACCCACGAGCGTAAGAGTAGAGGTGTATATACAAGTCCAGAGCTGGATCTAGCTGTTCGCCATGGTTACAGCATATTGAAGATACATGAGGTGTGGAGGTTTCAGAAGCTGCCCAACCTTTTCACACCATATATAAACGCATTTTTGAAGGATAAGGTTGAGGCGTCAGGGTATCCGCGAGGAGTTGATACCGAAGATGAAAAGTCGGCCTATATTCAACGTTACCGCGACCACGAAGGTATAGAACTTGATCGTACCCAAATTGTAAAGAATCCTGGCAAGCGCTTTAGTGCAAAATTGTGTCTAATCAGTCTTTGGAGAAAATTTGCACATAATACCGGCAAAGGGAACGTTCATTTGGCACAAAGTTATAGTGAAGTTTGGGATTATGCCAATGCTCCCGATAAAGAGGTCATGGAGATTGTGAATGTAGGCAATACTTACATAATAAAGTACAACAATACCGAATTGGCCACAGATACCTCACGGGTTACAAACACCTCTAGCCAACTTCACAACGGCCTACGCACGCATCAAACTGTGTGATATTCACAGAGAGGGAGGGTGAATACATGCCTCCTATTGGTGAATTCCTCGGTGAGTTGACTGATGAGATCAAGGATGAGTATGGAGACATCGCATACGCCGACTCTTTTGTCTCAACAGGTCCAAAAACTTATGGGGGTACGAGTGAGGGTGGGGGAGGATATGAAATATATCGTGAAGGCAAAGGGTATCACGCTCAACCATGCGAATCGGCGGGTCGTTAACTTTGAATCGTTGAAGGATCTCGTGTGTTTGGTCGATTATGAGGGTGATCGGCCTCCCCAACTAACTGTAGGCACCCACAATTTTCGGGCGCAGAAGCTAGGGGACGTAAAGGAACTTAGGGGTACAAATGTGTGCCGTAACACCTATAGGAAACGTTACCAGTTACCTGGTACCTATGATACTGTACCCTTTGGATACCATAATCTTTGATGCGTCTATTATTAACTTATTTATCACACATATTTGTAAATATATGTCTTGAATATAATCTTTCATTTGTCTATTGTTAACTTATTTATTACACGTATTTGTAAATATAACTTGAATATTTCGTTTATTAAATAAATCTTGTTTCAATTAGCGTTTCACTTTCTCCTTTGTGTGTGTGTGTACACAGGAGAAAAATTCTAAGCTCCGCCCACTGTAAGACCAGCAACGTGAGTCATGCTACTACCTGGGCTTCCCTGCGTACTCAGTTGATCGCTATAAGCTGTTGAGCTCAGACGTGTAATCTCCGCATAGACAGAAAATAGTAATGGCTACTTTTAATATTGCTTGTTCAACGTTTATGAAATGGTATTCTGCAAAGTTTCAAGATGTGGTGGATACTGAAATCTTCCTATTCTCCCCTCCTTTGCCTCTTTTAAGACTACATTGAATTGTGCGAAGGAGCAAGATGTACAAATACTCTATGGCTATTCTGGTGAGAGCGTTGTAGGCTTTCGTAGCACAGACGATGTATTGAAGTATGTTATAGACCTAAGCTTTATAAAGGCTCACATATACCGTGAAGTAAAAGAAACAACACGTGCAGAAGAGAAGCAGCGGATATGGATAGTGAGTCTTATTGATGGGTGGTATGACAAGCGATATTATGTCATGTTACACCATACCGAGTACTCGTACCTTGCGACTGAGAATGTAAATCTCGTCATCATGGAGAATCTTAAGTATTTTTATCACAATATTAATGTATATCATGACGAGGTTTGTAGTGAGGTTGTGGCTAATGCCCTGCGTGAGTTTTTAACAGACTTTAGAGACGAGTATCGTTTGTTAAACAAAAAAGGAAAAATATGGGCATATGTTCCTCTCAAATAGTGCGCCGGAGTGTGAAGACGTTTAGTTTGTGGAAATGGTGTGATAAAACATTAAAACCGTATAAAATGTGTTTTGTTCGTGAAAATTACCCTGAAAGAAAATGCCTAGTGCGTATTCGGGGGAGTGGGAGTGATAAAACATTAAAACCGAAATTAATTATTTTATCGGAAAATTTCGCAAAACACCTGCCCAATATAATGGGATACAACGATTCATGTTGGATCGGCGCCGCACACGTTTCATTAGATTATGGTGTGACTCACTCCCGTCGAACCGTCGCGTTGCATGTGCCTCATAGTTATCTCAGAGCTTGAGCCGAGTGGACGTGTGCTCCTCGAATACGATGGAACTTCCTTTGAGCAGCATTCTCAACGCCGTGTACGATGTGTCCTTGACGAAGTCGTTGCGCGTGTTCAGGCGTAAATTCGGTGTCGTTAACTATGTACTGGAAACGGATTGTAGACAAACAAACAAACGGAATGTTGTTTATTTAAGTGTCGAGGAGATGAATAGAATCTTCGTGATAGTTGAGAAGTGGAGTGAAGATCGTTATAAAATTCCTACAGGTGTAGGTACAAGAAGAGAGCAGATTAGTAACACCCCCTCATACGCCGTTGTATGTACGTTGTGTATAAATAACGATCGGCCATGCATTGATATACGGTTGATGTGAAAGAATGCTTCTGATAATAACGCTCTTGTCCCTACGCGGAACCGTTTCATCCTCGACAGAACGTTTGAAATCGTCGGATTCCGCAAGCTGAAACCTATATTAGACGCGCGTGTTATGGATCATGTGCGGTAAGTTCACCGCCATCAATTCACCGCGGGAAAGTTCACCGCCATCAATTCACCGCGAGGTAAGTTCACCGCGAGGTAATTTCACCGCGAGGTAAGTTCACCGCGAAGTAATTTCACCGCAAAGTAAGTTCACCGTAAAATGAATAAAATTAAAAAGAATTTTTTAACTTAACAAGAATTTAATATAGGGTTTAGCAACACTATTTAAAAACATTAAAATATAATTAGGACAAAAATTAAAAAAGTATTTAATTTTTATTTAGCCACAAAATTTAAAAACAACTAATATATAATTAGGAAATAATATATAATTAGGAAATAAACCCTCGATTGGAAAGGCGTGTTTATAAACTTGTGTTTAATAATGTGGCTAACGATGAACTCTTTGTGCGTGCTTTTGATTGTGTTCTAGACGTATTTAAAGATAACTTACCAACCGGTTGTAAAGTGAGCACAAAAATAGTACTGAACGATATGAAGGCTCTTTACATAGAGTACAGATTTCCCTATACCTTAAGCAGTGAAATATTATTAAACCGCGTATACTGCGTAATGCAGAGCAATAATGATGTAATTGTAGACTCGTTTAAGTGCGAGTTTAGTATTTTGAAAAAAAAGTGAAATGTACTTCTTATTTAACATATTGTGTGTGTGTGTATGTATATATACAGGCCCGAATTTAGCTATAGGCGAACTAGGCGATCGCCTAGGGCCTCGCTCAAGCCGTTTTGCGCGTTCTGTTCAAGTGATATTAATGATTTAGAACTCTATGAAGAACTTAAATACTTTGCAGGTTTATACCTGAGAAAACAGATCTCGGAAATGCCCTTGTTTATATAGTGCAAAAACAACTAAGTGAGATTTATCCTAATGTTTATGTTGCACTTCGAATAGTATTAACCATCCCAGTTACTGTTGCTTCGGCTGAAAGAAGTTTCTCGCGTCTCAAACTTATTAAAACATATTTGCGTTCCACCATGTCTCAAGCGAGATTGCAATCATTAGCTATGTTATCAATAGAAAACGATATAACAAATTCATTAGATTATTCTCAATTAATTGAAGAGTTTAGCTCGAAGAAAAGTAGAAAAGCATTGCTGTAATATTCAAGGAGCATCTGAACCAAATATTAAAGCATTAATATTTAGCCTGATAAGTCGATAGCTCACTATTATAAAAAATGAAATGTCAACATCTCTTATACATCACATATGAAAAACGTTTGTATACTATGGAAAGTCATTACCTATAATATTATATAAATCTTAGAAATCATTGTCTTATATTTTCGATACAAGTCTTGATTCATATTATAATTTATACTTATTTGTATGGTTTATTTATATTTCTTATACAATTTCCATGCGTGATTATTTTGGTTTGGTTTAATTTTTAAGTGCTGGCATAGTTCTGTCTTTGCGGGATTCTAATATTGATGGTATAGTACCGATAATTAAGTCCATATTTTCATATATATAGGCCTAGGGCCTCGCAACTTCTAGATCCGGCCCTGTATATATATATATATATATATATATATATATATATATATATATATATATATATATATATATACATTTCAACTGCAAACAACACAGTATAATTAACGTAAAGAACGACGCTTGTATAGAAGAACGTTCCGCGAGGAGGGAGAACGAACAAATGAAAAAATGAGGTAACCACCCGGGAATCGAACCCGGGATCTTCCGATTGCCGATCAGATATGATAACCATTACACCATGGGCCTCACTCAATCAGAAGTCGTAATTCTCCTACATACGCGCAGAAACCAATGCCCTGAGGGGGCACCTCCCGCATGCCGCACATATATACACTTCAACTGCAAACAACACACATTATAATTAACGTAAAGAACAACGCTTGTATAGAAGAACGTTCCGCGCAAGATGAGGAGGGAGAACGAACAAATGAAAAAATGAGGTAACCACACGGGAATCGAACCCGGGATCTTCCGATTGCCGGTCAGATATGATAACCACTACACCATGGGCCTCACTCAATCAGAAGTCGTAATTCTCCTACATACGCGCAGAAACCAATGCCCTGAGGGGCATTTTTTCATTGGTTCGTTCTCCCTCCTCATCTTGCGCGGTACGTTCTTCTATACAAGCGTCGTTCTTTACATTAATTATACTGTGTGGTTACCTCATTTTTTCATTTGTTCGTTCTCCCTCCTCATCTTGCGCGGAACGTTCTTCTATACAAGCGTCGTTCTTTACGTTATATATATATATTTCTCCTGTACTGCTATATTGATGGTTATACGATTTCTTATTTTGGGTTGTAGAAGATCTACAGATCTACAGAAGCTAAGGCTAAGAAAGACCCTAAGATACACTCTAAGGTTAGCCCGAGAGAAAGGAAAGTGTAGGGGGTTAAGAGAAGAGAAGAGAATAAGGGGTTAAGTAAGGAGGAACACCTATCACTCGTGGGTTAACATTCATTCAGAAAAAGCGAAAAAAGACACCATCATCATCCGCCGGCCACTGCCGACAAGTCAGAAAAATAGTCGGAGAGAATAGGAGAGGGGTGAAAGATGAAAAGAAGTAAAATAAGAACGCTTACAAACCATGCAAACACAGTCTTAACTCACTGTCATACCATGCAAACTACAAACATGCAAGGAAAGAGAGTTACAGACATGCAAAGTAAGGAAAGGATAAGAGAAAAAAAAGAAAAAAAGTAGGTTAAGTGTATGTATTTAATTATTTAGTTGTGTATATATATATATATATATTTCCTGTACTAATATCCTTTTCATTATACGTTTCGTATATTTTTATTGTCAATATTTTTAATTGTTTAATATAACTATATATTTTTCGGGTACTGCTATATTTCTTATGCTATTATTATTATTTTTGATGATTGCAATGTATATTTATTTTCTATATATTTACTCTTTCCCGTACTAATATCCTTTTCATTATACGTTTCGTATATTATTATTTTCAATATTTTTGATTGTTTAATATAACTGCATTTGTTTTTCGGGTACTGCTATATTTCTTATACTATTATTATTATTATTATTTTTGATCATTCAAATGTATATTTATTTTCTATATATTTACAATAAACAGAATGATGTAATGTTGTTTTATTTAATTCTTTTGGTTGTATTTTCTTTTGGGTTTCGTTTTAGTAATTAACTCTCTTGTTGAATAAATTTAAGGAGAAAGTCAATCTTGCTTTTAATAATTAAAAACATTATTTGACAACTCGTGTGAAATAAAATAAATGGTGGTATCTATCAACTCACCCTAATAATGTATACCTGAACAATTAAAATAAAAAGTGGTATCTGGCAACTCTCCATAATAATGTATACCTGAACAATTAAAATAAAAAGTGGTATCTGGCGACTCAATCTGAACAAGCCATTTACGCCTTCTAAGCTAACTGGCGGAATAAGCCAACTGGCTGATTAGGGGTCTATAAGAGGACGGCGGGTCGGCTGAAGTGTTAATATGCACTTGGCTCCTGCCAGGTGAACACCTCTTTTCTTTTCTCTCCTTCTCCTGTCTTTCTCTTGGTGGATAACGCCGCCTCCAAGTTTGATGACCCCTTGTTGCATCTGCAGCATTCCCCACCCCCTTCATTGCATACCCCCTCCCCCCTTTGCAACATTGCAACACTGATCATTATCTCTGCGACATCTCTGCACTCTAACCCTTTGCACCCATATTACTCACGTGAACACTGAGACTAGAATTTTCATCAAGATGCGAGAGATTCTTTCATCGAACAATTATCCTCAGGTGATGACAGTATATTCATCAAACTTCGATGCTTGATGAAATACTTTTCAGGGAACTGATTCCTTGAAAATAATTTAATTGATGCGGGTGGCACCAGCTATTGGATGGAGTGTTAATTAAACACCATTTCAGTTTATTTTCAATAGCCGAGTGTAATTACCATTTCAGCTTATTTTCAATAGCCGAGTGTAATTACCATTTCAGTTTATTTTCAATAGCCGAGTGTAATTACCATTTCAGTTTATTTTCAATAGCCGAGTGTACATGTACGTACGTACATGCATATCAACTTGCATATCAACGTACATGCATGTACGTACATGCATATCATCTTTATTTTGATTAGGAACAACATACTAACAGCAGCCTAAGTTTTAAAACTAAACATAATAAAAATAAATTTACCTCACCTTAGTGAAATTCAAATCGATGCAACTGAAAATTCGAATTTTGCGAGCAGCCACGTTACTCACTCGGCCATTAGATGTTAAGATATATTGAGAGAGTTTTGGATATATACTGTTTCGTATTGGTTTCAGTATGTATCATATATTTTAATATGTATACTCTTTCTGTTTATATATACTCCTCATTAACCTCGTTGAAGTTGCGTGTGTTGGTTTCTCTTCACACGAAGGTCAAGTGGTGTCCCCACCTCTAGGCCTGGCTTGGTGGAGGAGCGAGTTGCTCTCTTGCGTTATACAGGTACACCCGGCTCATCTAGTACCGTACTAAGCCAGGCATCTAGTCTTCTTTTGAAGACTTCAACTTTGACTCCTGTAACGTTTCTGAGGTCCTTTGGAGGCTGGCTAAAAAGTTTTGGCCCTCTGACAACCAAGCTATTTTCATTCAGTGTTGAAGAGGTCCCTTGTCGGGCCTTTAATTTGGGAACACTACACATTTTGCCTTTCCTATTTTCCAGCGTTGTTTGGATGGTAATTGGGTTTAGTATGAGGTTTGGTGCCAGTTTTTCGATCATTTTCCATATGTAGATTACGGTATACCTCTCTTTTTCTTTTCAGGGAGTACAGATTTAGTTTACGTATTCTTTCCCAGTAGTTGAGTTTTTTGCAGCCATCAATCTTGGCTGTGAAATGTCTGCGTTTCTTCTAGTTTATTAGTTTCTTCTTTTTTATATGGGGACGTCAAGACTGAGAAGTATTCAAGTTTTAGTATGGTCAGTGTTTTCAGCAGGGGAATCATTACTGTTTTGTCCCTTCTTTTGAACGTTCTTAGTACCTGTCCCGCGACTCTTTTTGCTTTGTTTCTCGCTATCGACATCATCGGTTATTATTACCACAAAATCGATCGCTTTCGTGCTTCTCTGAATTTCCTATCTGGAACATAATATGCAGTCTGTTTAAGTTCCTCATTTCTACCATATTTCAAGAGCTGAAATTTCTCGGTGTTAAATGTCATGTTGTTGTCTTCTGACGATTTTTATATTTTGTTCGTGTTCCTCTGAAAGGCCTCCACCTCTTTTGCATTTCTGATTTTTCTGCTGATCTTTGTATCGTCTGCACAGGATGTTATTATACTGTTGCTGTTTACTCCACTGTCTATGTCTGTTAGCATGATAATGAGCAGGAGTGGGGCCAGTACTGTACCTTGTACTGTATCACAAGATATTATTATTATAAGGGTAACTGTGGAAAATATTTTCCACACTATTAATCTGTACGAACTTTTTTGAATTCTTTCTCTTTCCTTCAACCTTTCAAATGTTCCGTGCGATGATTCTTCATTTCACGAAGGTCAAGCTTGCCGCCTCTCTCTCAAATTTTTTTCTTTGTTGGGCTCCTCCGACCACCAACACCTTTACTTATTTCCCTCCTCTCTTCCATTTAGATCGCTCAGCTACTGTTGAGTGCGGGATTTCTCCCAGGGTGACATCCTTTCCCCCTGTGACCCTGAATGTTGTAAGATCATATTACACTGCCCAACACCAATTTTGCTGATTTAATTCTAACACCTGTTTTTAGGTAACTTTGGTGTGCTGATTTAAAAAATCACCTTAGTTTTTGCCTATCACGTCAAGTTTTCGAGCAATCAAATACGGATATTTTGGAGATATCGCATTTTGGCAGGGTTATGCCCAATTTTTTTTCTTTTCAAAAAATAAGTTTTTACATACTCAGAATCAGCATGGAAAAGTAAGCAATTGTGCAGGGAGTGAACTTTAATATGCAATGGTAATATTGACACATAAAGTGATTAAAAGTGTTTAAATAAGCAAAAAATGAATCCATATTAAAGCAAGCACGGGACCAGTTTTCTTAACATTGTCTTTTTCTTGTTTTCTTACTTTTCAGTGCTGATAAATTTTCTCTTATAGGACTTCCTAGAATGAGAGATGTCAAGACAATCTCTTTGCAGGCTCCAGCAGTAGTCAGCCATCATATGGGTATCCCATCTTCCTTGGTATCGTTCTTCCATCACTTTGATATCTTGGTGGAACCTTTCACCTTGCTCTTCACTAACATCACCAAGATTTTCTGGAAATTTATCCAGATGACTGTTGACTGAGTTTTGAGATAGTGAACTTTAATGCTCATGTTGCAACCCAACTGCTGAAAGTTTACAAGTAAATCCTTTACAAGATCTTTATAATTTTCAGACTTTTTGTTTCCTAGGAAGTTCTTAACTACTGCCACAAAAGCATTCCAAGCTCTTGCCTCCGTTTCGGTCATTGAGTTGCTGAACTGCGGATCTTTCATCAGTTTTCTTATCTGGGGACCATCAAATATACCAGCTTTAAGCTTTTCATCACTAAGACCTAGAAAGGCTGCACATATGTAATTAAAGCAATCACCTTCTTTATTCAAAGCTTTTACAAACTGCTTCATAAGCCCAAGTTTGATGTGGAGTGGTGGAAAAATGATCTTTTCTCGATCCACCAATGGCTCGTTTACAATATTTTTATCTCCTACATTTAAATTTTGCCTTAGTGGCCACTTTTCCTTACCCAATGTTCAGCTTTGGCACGACTATCCCATAAGCACAAGAAACATGGATACTTTGTGTAGCCACTTTGTTGGACAAGAAGAAAGTTGACCATTTTCAGGTCAACACAAATCACCCGTTTATGAACATCATATTTTAGCATCTACAGCACTATTTTTATGTTTTCATATTCTTCTTTTAGATGCACTGAATGACCAGTAGGAATCGGGCCATATTCATTCCCATTGTGAAGCAAAACACACTTTAAACTTCTTTTTGAACTGTCTATAAACAATCTCCACTCATTGGGGCTATAGTGGGTTACACCCATTGCATTCAAAAGTCCTTCTACATTATGGCAGTAAACCAAATCCTTCTCTGCACCAAAATATTGCAACAATTCTCTTTCCCTATTGAGATAAGATGTTATTTTTGTCCCAGGATGAAGTAGATTTTTCTCGTGCAATCTTGAAGCTAATAATTCTGATGACTCTTTTGAAAGGCTGAGATCACGAATTAAATCATTCAACTCAAGTTGATTAAATCGCTGAGGTGTCGTTGATGAAGAAGGCTGTTCAAAATCATCATCAGTGATATCACGTTCGATCTCATCAGGTAATTCCATATCTTCATCATCTTCTGTGAGTGTTGGAAGGTCCGTGAAAATTGGAACAGGAATTTCATCTGAGTGAGAAACTGGTCTGATTGCTGAATCTAGGTTAGGATACTTTAGATGGTGTTTATTCTTTGCGTTGAAGCCAGAAGTCTTCACAAGGCAAAAGTAGCAATCATCTGAATGATTTTTGGGCTCTCGCCATACCATAGGAATGCCAAACTTTAAACCTTTTCTGTTTCCATTTGTCCATTGTCGTAAATGTTCCACACAAGTTTTGCAAACAGTGTGAGGAGCCCACGACTTATCCTGATCTCCAAGTTTAACTTTAAAATACGCCAGGTATGCCTTTTTTACGAAATCAGTGATGTTCATCCTCTGCTTTAGTAACGTAAAGCATCGACAAATGTAGCAGAAAACATCTGGGCTGTTTGAACACTTTCTTCGAACAGAAGACATGATGATGATGATGAGCTGCAACGCACCCTTCACTCACCACTGATCGCAAATAACTGCCGCAGTATTGGATCACTGAATGCTGCCCACATGTAACTCTGTGCCGCTCCCAATCATGTGGCGAGCAGGCGATGACGTCACACACTTTGCAGCTGTATCCAACCAGGACAGACTGACGTCACTAGCGGAACCGGCTGCTCTCACTCCGCCAATGGGAAATCTCTCTCAGATCATGACGTCACGCTCACACCTGGGGAAATCACAGATACCCAAGATTTTAATATGTTGTACATGACCTTTAGATTTAATTCACAGATTTGCGTATTCCACAGATAAAATTTTAACAGCAAAAACAGCTGTTAACAGGTCTCAAAAATCATCAATTTTGATAAGCGCCCTTCATGGATCACCCAAAAGAGGCATATTGCATTGCACGAAAACCTGATGTGATGGACAAAATCTAAGGTGATTTTTGAAATCAGCCCATCAATATTATCCAGAGACAGGTCTTAGAATTAAATCAGCAGCAAAAATTTGTTTTTTTGTTGGGCAGTGTTATCATTGCCCCATTTATGGGTGGGTGTGTCGATATTAATGCACAATATTATAAGTGACACGAAAATAGTAGTGTGAAACCATTTATACTGGTTTACTTCGTATTATTTTTTCACTCAAACCTCAGCTAAGTGACACTGGTTACCGTAACCATTCAAAAATATACATTCAAATGTTTTTATGAAACACAACAAAGTTTTAATATTTAATCTTATGTTTGTTTACAGAACTAATTAAATTACACTTACATTATAAAGTTAATAAGGAGGAATAGACCATGATTGGAAATCAAATAGACCCAAGAAAAAAGGGGAATATGGCCTCACGCGGCACAAGAATAAACCTTGGGAAGAAAGGAAATTTTTCGTAAGATGGCTTAGGGAAAAATTAAGTTTAATTTACTGGCCCAAGTTCATCTTAAAAATCTGCTCCATTTCCTACGGGCTGCGTGAAATATTAACTAACAATAACAAGGGAGGGCAGTCTGCTTGACTCTTACCAACTATCATCCGGTCTTCTTGTACGATCTTTCTCCGTCCAGCAT
Organism: Bathynomus jamesi; assembly: GCA_023014485.1. Lineage (NCBI taxonomy): Eukaryota > Metazoa > Arthropoda > Malacostraca > Isopoda > Cirolanidae > Bathynomus > Bathynomus jamesi. The sequence continues at coordinate 237,492 of JAJOZX010002538.1, read as the reverse complement.
CGAGAATTTGAGTTTTCATCTCGCATTGGGAAAACATATTCTACAGATCTACAGAAGCTAAGGCTAACAAAGACCCTAAGATCCACTCTAAGGTTAGCCCGAGAGAAAGGAAAGAGTAGGGGGTTAAGAGAAGAGAATAAGAGGTTAAATGTAAATAGCAACACCTATCACTCGTGGGTTAACATTCATTCAGAAAAAGAGAAAAAAGACTCACCATCATCATCCGCCGGCCACTGCCGACAAGTCGGAAAAATAGTCGAAGAGAATAGGAAAGGGATGAAAGATGAAAAGAAGTAAAATAAGAACGCTTACAAACCATGCAAACACAGTCTTAACTCACTGTCATACCATGCAAACTACAGACATGCAAGTAAGGAGAGGATAAGAAAAAGAAAAAGTAAAAAGTAGGTAAAGTTAAACAAAAGGTGGGTTAGTTTACGCTGCGAGCTACATCTACGTTCGTGTTAGTCTAATTTTTTTTTAATTTTATTAATTTTTTGCTGGCATATCACACGCTGGCATGTCACACGCTGGCATGTTACAAGCTGGCATTATCGTCAACCAACTCATCCTCGACCACCACCACCAGAGCTCCTGTTGCTAATTGTTTTTTTTTTTTAAACAACGTTAATATTTTTAAAATGTCTGTCAAGACGGTTCTTAAACACATTAACGCTGGTAGAGTTCACCACGGGCGCGGGAAGATTATTCCATTTATCAATTACTTTAAACGTAAAGAAGTTTTTAGCGATATTAGTAATGATATTATCGAAAGTGAACAATTTGTCAAAATTTACGTTATCGATGTTATTAACGATTTTGAAAACATCAATAAGCTCCCCCCTTAATCTCCTAGTTTCGAGTGAATACAGGTCTAACTTTTTAATCCTATCTTCATAAGGCTTGTTGCGCAATGACGGAATTAGTTTCGTGGCAGGACGCTGAACCCTTTCTAACCTATCAATATCCTCACGCAAGTACGGGCACCAAAACTGAATGGCATATTCTAAATGAGGCCTGACTAGGGACTTGTAAAGTGGCAATATAATATTCTTCGATTTAAATTCGAAATTACGCGCTATGAAGTCTAACATCCTATTAGCTTTTGAGCAAGACTCCAGGCACTGGTTCCTAACCTTTAAATCCTTAGATACGCGTACCCCTAAATCTACTTCCTCGTCAACGCTCGCCAACTCCCTATCATCCATCGTGTACGTGTAATTATTGTTACGAGAACCTACATGCAAAACTTTACATTTTTCTACGTTAAATTGCATCTGCCACTTGTCCGTCCACTCCATAATCCTATTTACATCGTCTTGGAGCCTATTTCTATCGTCCTCGTTAAAAACCTTACCGCCTATTTTAGTATCGTCCGCGAATTTTGACACGTTACTAGTCAATCCTACATCTATGTCGTTAATGTAAATTAAGAATAGCAATGGGCCTAACACTGAACCCTGTGGGACACCGCTACCTACATCCAACCACCCCGATTCACCACCATTAACTACCACCCTCTGCCTCCTAGCACGAAGCCATTCTTCTAACCAGTTAGCTACCTGACCGCGTATACCGTGCGCTTTAACCTTCGCAATTAATCTCATATGCGGAACTGTATCGAACCCCTTTTTAAAATCTAAATAAATAACGTCAGCCGCTCTATGCCAATCGTATTCGCGCACTATTTGGTTATAAAATTCTTACAAATTAGTTAAACAAGATCTATGGCGTCGAAACCCATGCTGACTACTAATAATCAAATCTCTACTTTCTTAGTGATCGATGATACGATCCCTAACTACGGATTCCAAAAGTTTACCTACAATTGACGTTAAGCTAATGGGCCTATAATTACTAGGTACCGTGCGGTCGCCTTTTTTAAAAATGGGCGTGACGTTAGTTAATTTGAAGCCTTCAGGAATAATCCCCGTTTCGAGTGACTGATTAAAAATCTTCGTTAAGGGGCCTACGATAACGTCTTTCAAATTTTTAAATGTCTGGGATAAAAAGCGTCAGGGCCTGGAGCCTTGCTAACTTTTAGCCTATCGATATAATGCGCAATCTCAGCCTCATAAACAGTTATTTCATCAAAAATAGTCTCGCTACTAAATGGAACGATATCGTCCACTTCGGGAACATTATTTACGTCTTCTACGATAAAAACGGTCGCAAAAAAGTTATTGAAAATACCCGCCATCGCCTGAGCGTCAGAAGTCAAAGCGCCATTAACATCCACTTGAGGGTCTATGTTATCTTTTATCGGCTTACGATTATTGACGTATTCAAAATCTTTTTTGGATTATGTTTACTATCCGCAGCTATAAGTATCTCTAAATTACGCTTGGCATTCCTAACTGATCTTTTAACCTGACGTCTAAGCTCGATATATCTATTAAAGTTAGCTGCCGTGCCATTGCGCTTATTAAGTCTATACGCTCTATTACGCTCTTTTATGAAGTCGCCTATTTCCCTAGTCCACCACTTGGGCCTACCATGATTTCTAGCGCGCTTGAGCCTACGAGGAATAAACTCCCTTTCAATATTCCTAAAACTTTCTTTAAACGCCACCCAATGCAAATTTGTGTCATTACCCATAAATAAGTCATCCCAGTCCACTACCTCTCATCCTATCCGCAAAACTATCAAAATTAGCCCTACGAAAATCAGGGACTTCTATTACGTTACTATCCTTAGTGTTTTTTATCGATAACTTAAACCTAAGAATTTGATGATCACTACATCCTAAACTCTCGCCTACTTCTAAACCTTCGACTATATTTTCGTCGTTCGTCATCACCAAATCTAAAATATTATCACCGCGCGTTGGTTCGGTAACCATCTGTCGTAAAAAGTTATCTTCCATAAACTCGATCAATCTCAAACCCTCCTCATTACCAGCAGGAGCGGCTCGCAGGTAGGCACTGTGGAACTGCAGCACCCCCATGATCTTATGATCTTTATATTTAAATATTTAAAATAGCCTCTCTGCTTGTTTTTTTCAATGAACTTTGAGTTTTTTAATCAGATTATATCCTTTTTTCCTTAAACTATTTCAATGCCGAACGAATGAATCACGAAAGTAGCTTCAGCCTTCCCGTGGAACTGCGTACTTAACAGTTCCAGATTTTGTTCGAAACGCTTGAAACCTCGGTGGCGGACGTACGAAGAGCGAGTCAGAATCGCGAGTTTAAGAGGATCCAAAGCACTGTGGACAGAGCAGTGCCGATTTGTTTGTTTGACGTGGTAGTTGTGTTGCAGTATCGTTTGCTAATTCGAAATTTAATTTCCGAATTGCATTTATCAATGATTCGTTATCATTTATTTTTTGTCGTGAGATTGAAGTTAATTATATAATAATTGGTTTATTTACAATATATAGCTTTCATTTCTTAGAATATTTTTTCGCTCAGAATAAAAACGGAAGAATGGAATTTGTTTATAGATAAATTTTTTGGCAAATTCGAAATTACCCGTTAAGCGTAAGTACCCTATGTTGATTTTATGATACTATTTTACTTATTTTTATGACTGAGTAGTGAGTAGTTATCTATTTATCTATTGGACTTTCTCTCTCTCTCTAAAATATATATATAATCGACACAATTGTTCGCAATTTCTGAGGCAGCACCCCCATAACTGAAAGTCACGAACCGCCACTGATTACCAGTAAAAGTCTCATAATTAACATTAGGGCAGTTAAAGTCTCCGACATTTATATTATTCCGATTGTCAATAAAGTTACCAAGAACTGAATAAAATCTAGTATCTGTGTCGAGTGGTTGAACGGGAGGTCTATAAACAACAACAAAATTAAAACTAATACTACGAGCCCTAACTTCAACACATATCGCATTAATTGCTGCCGGAAAATCTAACTTAACCTCGATAGCCCTAATGGAATTACGAATGTACAGCAAAACGCCGCCACCAAACCTATGTAACCTATCATTAGTAAAGAGTTTAAAACCCGGTATATCAAGTTCCCCCAACAAGTCCCGAGTCACGGTATTTAACCAAGTTTCAGTGATAGCAACTATATTGTAGTTGCCGGAATAAATTATCGCCTTAAATTCATTTAATTTATTTCTAATACTACTCGCGTTACAATAAAAGACGTTTAAGTTATTTTTTACCACGGGCCCGCGTTTTAAACTATTTTTCACGTCGGGCCCGCGTTCCCCGGACCCACAACGTTTAAAGAAGGCTTCGACCTATACAGCTTTCGCACGTTTTCGTCTATTAACCTACCTAGCCTAGCATTACCTATTTCATTAAAATGCACCCCATCTTTTATAAAAAGGCTAGGATCACTGAATTCGGACCACAGCTTTACGAAGGGTACATTTTCCTCAGCACAAATCTCTTCTAATTTATTATTCAAAAATATTGTTTTTGACGTAATCCTAAGACCCAACCCGTGCCTAGGGGTAATACCTAGAACTAAAGACCTATCTGACCTCGCCTTCAGGGACCTAATTAACCCCTATATCTCTCCAAAAGGTCAGGCACTCTCGTATCGGGACTATACGAGTCGTTGCCTCCTACCATCGTCACCAACATCGAGTGACGGGAGGCAACGTCAATCCTATCCACTTCGTCTCTAACTCTGTCAACACTGGTCCCTGGGAGACAGACCCTCCTCCTCTTGGTTGGATGCCGTTCAACGAACTCTTTGTCCATGCGGCGCACTAAAGAGTCCCCAATTAAAATAGTTTCCCCCTCATCCACATCCCTTTCCAAATGGGCGAAAGGGTTCGAAACCTCGATACGGGGGGATTCCTATCACCTAAGGTACGCGGCCTAGCTCCACCCTTAACTTCTCTAAATCCCTCCCCATCTACTACTCTCGGACTAACCTTAACCCCTTCCTCAACTCTATCCAACCTTCCCGACAAGCTACCTAAACTAGAAACTAGGTTACGCACCTCACCCTTCAAATTACTAACGCCTTCAATGTTAGTATTGGTTCGGCTTCCGTCAACCGTAGCCCTACCCCTGCCCTCATCGAGCGTTGCAAGTCTTTCGGTTACTTCACGTACACTGCGTTTTATGTCAACTATTTCCTCCATTAACTCGCAAAAGAAACAAACTGATCTCTCGGTAATCGCCATAGGACCGCCGTTATAATCTTTAAATTCCGAATACTACAGGTTTACCGTACACCTAACACACGACGCTTTCTGCAACGGCATCGCGCAGTTAAAAATTAGTTTAAACCGTCACAAGTTTAAGTCAAATTAAGCTGGCACGCTATGAAAACTTCTAAATCGCTAAAAACCATTAATATTCAATTACTTAACTATAACAACATGAATATAAACGCAAGTATATAAAATTCAAAACTTTCCAAAAGTAAAATTCTCAGCAATATGCAAAAGTAGATGCAATATCAGAGAGCTCAGGAAATGCGTCCATTCATTACAGAGTCTGGTTCCGTTTGCATGGAACTTACAGACAAATTCCAAATTCCTAACTGTTTTATATTTTAACCAACTTAAGTTACCTATTTGACAGTATTAATTTATTTTTATATTTATCTCAAGTACTATTTAAGCACTAAGACTGTTTACAAATAAATGATTTTATGAAATTGAAATGTGGCATCGCGTGATAATTTTTGCCGCAACCCATTAGTTAACTAAATACACATGCTCCAGTAAGAACACGTTGAGACCTGTTTGAATGTTTTCGTGCAGGAAATTTAGAGTTACTTGAGGCCTACTTGGAATTTATAGCGTAACTAATTTGTTTTTCATTTATGTTAAAATTTTACTGTATTTTATATTATTAAAAAATCCCGATATTTTGCATACCCAACACTATCGTCTCTTCTCCTGATAAAGCTGAAGTCTTCGCTCAGACTTTCGCCTCCAACTCAACGCTGGACGATTCCGACGCTATTTCTCCATCTCCTTTCCCTTCTGATTTAATTATGTCTAAAATTAGAATCTCTTCCAAAGATCTTTTTTCTGCCCTATCGAGGCTCAACTCTAAGAAGGCACACGGTCCTGATGGGGTCCCTCCTGTTGTTCTCAAGACCTGTGCTTCTGTACTAATACTCTTTGGTCTTTGTCTTTCATCTGATACTTTGCCTTCCAGCTGGAAGTTCGCTCTCATTCAGCCTGTCCCAAACAAGGGTGACCCTCGTGTTTTAGACTTTATTGGAGGCAGAAGTCTTTGATTGCTCTCTACAGCAATTCCTATACTCACTTGATAATTCTGTGAAATAGTGTTATAATACAGGGTGTTTATAAAGTCCCTATCTATTTCAGTGAAAACGTAGCAAAAAGGGTAAAATTCAATAAAAGTATAATAGAAGGCATACATTTAATGAATACTTAAGCATATGATTCTTCATGAGCACCATCAGTATCTCTACAGAGTTCGAATCTGTGAGCAGCATTGCGGAACACATTTTAGAGCATGACAGGGGTTATTTTTGTAACTGCTGTTACGATACGAGCACATAAATCTTGCAGATCTGTGCCCCTAGTTTGATAGACGTTTGATTTGATAAAGCCCCATGCAAAGAAATCCAAAGGCGTTAGGTCAGGAGATCGAGCCACCCAGGGCCTATTGCCTCCACGTCCGATCCACTGATTTGGAAATCGTTCATTTAGGTACTACCGAACAATGTTTGCGTAATGACAAGGTGCCCCATCTTGTTGAAAGATGACGGTGTTTAAAATGCCATCTGAATGAAGCTGGGACATTTACGTGATCGTATCGTAACAGCAGTTACAAAAATAACCCCTGTCATACTCCAAAATGTGTTCCGCACTGCTGCTGACAGATTCGAACTCTGTAGAGATACTGATGGTGCTCATGTAGAATCATATGCTTAAATATTCATTAAATGTATGCCATCTATTATATTGTTATTGAATTTTACCCTTTCTGGTACGTTTTCACTGAAATAGATAGGGACTTTATAAACACCCTGTATAATATAATTTTAATTCAACAAAATAGTGTTGTGATTAGTTGAGGATAAGTATTAATTAATATTTATTTACTGCAATACCTATAATATTGAAGCTAGTCAAAGTATTTTATTGTTTGTTAGTAATTACTTCGTTTATAAACATTGTGGGTGTATATATATATATATATATATATATATATATATATATATATTACAGGGAATCTGTGTAACTAGAGATTTCATGAAATCCCTAAAATGTTCAGGGATTTCATTTAAGGTTAATTCGTGATATTTTCGTTAAACCTACGGGAAAATTATTAAATGCCCAGTTAATTGAATGCCCAGTTAGGTCAACTGTACGCCCTTGCCGATTGGTTAAGTCGTGATATTTTCGTTAATACTAATGAAATCCCTAGTTACACAGATTCCCTGTAACATATGTTGTATCTTGTTGTTTGTCATTATCCTGTTGGTAGATGAGTATTAACGTTAGTTACTAAAGTTAGTTAAATTCTTATTATTGTTATTTGCTTGAATATTTGAAACTTCGGTCAACTTAAATCTGTAAAATTATGGTAGCATATTCGGTTCCTAAAACGCCTTAAGTCATAAGCCATAACATTCCGTTTCCGGTTTATACTACGTGTTTTTCTCTACCTTGTGCGGTTCCCATTTCCTGCATTTATCATTTCTCCCTCGCCAGTCTTTATATTAAATAAAGTTAACGTAACACAATTGGTTGGGAACTTTTCCAAATGGACGACCGCACGGGATTTAGCTGAAAATTTGTATACTAATACATTTTTATATTCTAATAACGAAAATGACATTATTTTCCTGGAGAAATATGCGCAACATACGAAAAAAATTGCATTTATATGCGCACTAATCAGGACCTAGAAAACATGACTTATTCTCAATCAAAGAGACGTTTTGGTGAACGATTCAGATAATTTTGTAAAACCTTCTTTGGAACACACTTGTCAACGGAGAGAAGGTGAAGAGAACATATTTAATGTATTCGGAGAGCACAGGCTCAGTTTTCTGCGTTCTTTGTCAGTTATTTGGTGGAACTACTAAAATTGGTAAGGAAGGATTTGATGACTGGAAGCATGGCAGTGAAACATTAACAAGCCATGAAAATTCCTATAAACATAAGTCATGTGTGTTGGCTATGAAAATGAGAAGTTCAACTCTCGGAAGAATTGACAGACAACTTTTCTATCAAATTTATGAGGAGAAGTATTGAAGGAATGTTTTACAACGAGTTGTTGCAGTGGTTCGGGTACTGGCATCTCATGGTTTACCTTTTAGGGGCCACATTGAGAAATTTGGTTCTGTCCACAGTGGAAACTTTATAATGGCTTTTGAACTTATTACTGAATTTGACCCTTTTCTGGCGGAACATATTGCAAAATACAAAAATCCAGGAAAAGGTCATACCTCATACTTGTCTTCGTTTACATGTGAGCAATTCCTCAAACTAATGGCTGACAAAGTTACCAATCAAATAACTGAGGAAGTGAAATGTGCGAAGTACTAGTCCATTATTGTGGACTCCACCCCAGACATATCACATGTCGATGAACTTGCAGTTATCCTGAGATACGTAAAAGAAGATGGGCATCCCGTAGAGCGATTTTTGGCATTCCTTCCCAGCGTAGGCCACAAATCAGAGCAGCTTTCCAACTCAGTTTCCAGCATATTAAAAATGCATGATCTCGACACTGCAAACTGCAGAGAACAGTTGTATGATAACGCTCCCAACATGTCAGGGACTTACTCTGGCTTGCAAGCCAGAATAAAAGAAGCGTCCCCAGTAGCAGTTTACGTACCCTGCTCTGCACACTCATTAAATTTGATTGGACAGTGTGCGGCAAGTTGCTGTAAGGAAGCCATTGATTTTTTCGCACTTCTCCAAAATCTTTACGCGTTCTTCACTGCCTCCACTCACCGTTGGGAAATACTACAAAATCATTTTACCAAATCTGAAAATGTAACGCTAAAGAGCTTATCAGACACTCGATGGTCAGCCCGTGAAGAAGCGTGTAGGAGTCTCAATAAAGACTAGGAAGAGGTTATAGAGGCACTTACGTCCATTGAAGAAGATGAATCAGAAAAGCCTTGCACACGCAGTGAAGCATCAGGCTACCTCAATCATCTGCAACGCCTTGAAACTACAATTCTTTCTTTAATGTGGGGTGACATTCTGGAAAGGTTCAATGCTACTAGTAAACAGCTCCAAGCAGTTAACATTGATCTTGGTGTCGTAGCAGAATTGTATGCATCATTGACATTCTATGTAAAAGATGCAAGAGACAACTTCGACTTTTATGAAGAAGCAGCGGATCACTTTAACATATTGCTTCCCAAAGCATTCGGGAAGCAATATGTTAAAGTGATCCCTCCTGGGAAGCAATATTTTAAAGTGATTAACACTGGGAAGCAATATTTTAAAGTGATTAACACTGGGAAGCAATATTTTAAAGTGATTAACACTGGGAAGCAATATGTTAAAAAGAGAAAGGTTGGTTGGTTAGAAAGAGGTTGATAATTTAGGCTAACTAACGAAAATATCACGACCTAACTAGGCTGACCATACGTACCATTTTGAACGGGACAGTACCGTTTGTTTTATATTTCCTGGCCATCCCGTCGTTTTAATAAATATGTCAATTTTGTCCCGGTTATGTACTTACTTTTTCATGAATACAGAATATTACATAACCCCCGTCCCTTTTTTGCCATCCCAATGTCCCGTTTTTGTCTCAAGGAAATATGGTCAGCCTAGACCTAACCTAACCAATCGTCAAGGACTACCTACGGCCAGTGATGTCAGAAAATCGTCTCAACTCTTTAGCTATCCTTAGTATTGAATCGGAACTCACGAGAGCTCTTAGCTATACAGATCTTATTGATTCCTTCGCTGCTCAGCAATCTCGGCGGAAACTGCTTTGAGTATTCTACAACGGTCAATTTCGTAACTAAACATAAAGATCGTAAAGATAACCTACAATGCATTTCTGTTTACACATTTAAGGGATTGTTTTATATATATATATATATATATATATATATATATATATATATATATATATATATATATATTATCATAATATATATAGCATATTATGATTGGTATAAAAATATCTTATATGTTAAGATATATTTTGCTAGAGTAAATGCCTAAACCATTTGACTGCATTTTACTGAAAACCCTTATATCAAATAACTATTTATTGCTAAATGGTAACTTCGTAAGTCTCCGAACGGCGGCTAAATCAGTATGACCCTTGGCGCCAGGGAACCAAAATCCGCCCCAGGGCTAAACGTAACCTAAACACCCTTAAGATCGTCCAGTTTAACGCTAGGTCTATTAGGAATAAGTTTGACGAACTTAGAGCTCTAGTTAAAGCAATAACAGATAGTTTGATACATATGATACATCTACGAGAGAATTTGAAGGAGTGTTTCAGCTTAAGGGGTACAAAATGTTTCTCGAAGACAGGACACACAGGGAGGGGGGGTATGTGGGGTTCTTTAATTTAGGGATCATCTGTTCCCTGTGAGAAAGCACTTCAACTTTGCTTGCGAAGTCATTTCAGTTCAGCTTAATTTGCGAAATAAACCTCTGCATATAATATTAGTATAATTATAAAAAACTTTACCAGTCTGCCGATCTGGATCTTGAACTTTACAGCACTCTTGGTCAAATCATAGGAGGAAAATTAGTTTTAATTATAGGAGACTTTTATTGTGGTAGGATAGACTGGGAATCTAAATCTGCCGATGTAGAGGGTAAGTAATAGGTTCCTTATCATCGTAGATGACCACCTTCTGTCCTAGTGAGTGAAAGAACTCACACGAGGGAATAATATATTAGACTTGATAATATGGTCCTTTGGCAACATGTGAAAATACAGATTAGAAAAGCGAAATGTGTAGAACTCAGAGTTGCTTCTCTCTGTAAATCAAATCCTTTTTTTTTTTTAATCATGTAAACAGCAGAAAGCCAATTAAAAACAGCATAGACATTAGACGGGGTAACTAAAATATATCAATACTGATATAGCCATGGGCGCCCGCAGGTAGGGGCAAGGGGGGGCGCTTGCCCCCCCTTGGAAATGCCCCTGGTGATGCTCGAAACACCGTTTTCAAATTAGGTACAACATTTACTTCAGTGTGCTTTTTTCTTCATTCTATCATGTTTCTGTTATAAATAAAATAAATTATTGTTATCATGTGCATTGTATGTATATACAATATATATTTGCATTTTCCATTACAGAAAATGCAACACTAAACTTGCTTAGAATTAACCTGCTGGTTCCTAAGGGGTCAAAAGTTTTTTGCTTGCTCCGGTCCCTACCTATTAATACATTAAATTTTGCTCCCCCTTGGAAAAAATCCTGCGGGCGCCCATGGATATAGAAACCATGCCGAACCGATTTTTTGTATCAGTTTTTACTAAAAAGACTACCTCGAATATCCCTGCAGATGAAATTCTCATTCGAGGAGATGGCACAAATTTAAACAGTACTGTTTGTTCTCGGGATGAAATACTGCAAGACCTGAGCAAAATGAACACTTTCAAATCCCTTGTCCGTACAAATTCGTGCCTTAAGTCCTTAAGGAGGTAAAGGAGGTAATCGCTGGCTTTCTCGTCCATATCTTTAACAACTCCCTTGTATATTCAGGGTCCCAAGGGACTGGAAACTGGCGAATGTTATTCCTATCTTCAAAAAAAGAAACAAGGAATTATCTGGCAACTACAGGCCCATTAGCTTAACATCTGTTTTAGGCAAGCTTTTGGAATCAGTAATTACTGCTAACATGGTAGATCATTTGGAATTGTACAACCTTTCAACTGATTCCCAGTATAGTTTTCATAGGCATAAGTCCTGCCTGACAAACCTTCTGGAATTCTTCCACAACATGTTTTCAGAATACGATCGCTCCAAAGCAGTAGACACAGTATATTTAGACTTCAAAAAAACTTTTGACAAGAATGTCACATAAGAGACTAATGACAAAGGTAAGGGCCCTTGGTATAACTGATACTGTGGCTGCGTGGATTGAACATTGGCTCAGCGACAGGGAACAGAGAGTGTCAATAAACGGTGAGGCCTCAGGGGGGGAATCAGTAACAAGTGGCGTCCCGCAGGGGTCGGTACTGGGACCACTTTTATTCATTATTTACATAAATGATATAGACACTGGTATATTACGCACCATATCAAAATTCGCTGAGGACACCAAGTTAGGCTCCTGTTAGGCAACACGAGAGGTGGCTTGAAACCTCTAAAATGATTGGGGGACTGGTGGACCACTTGGCAAATGCTTTCAACGTGGCAGGATCTAGCAACGACCAACTTGGAGAAAGACTTAAAAGTGCTTATAGGTAGTGATCTGAAGTTTTCCAAACACTACGTCGAAGTTGAAAAGAAATGTAATAAAATACGCGGTTATATTAAGAGGCGGTTTTCATATCGAAGCAAAGTTATTCATCCTCTCTACAACTCGTTGGTTAGGCCCCACCTCGAGTACGCTGTGCAATTCTGGTCCCTATCCTTGAAAAAAGACATACAAAAGCTCGAGAATGTTCAAGCTGGAGCAACGAGACTAATTCCGGCCGTCCGTCATAAATCATTTGATCGTAGGCTCGCTGATTTTAATTTGTATTCCTTAGAAAAGTATAGGCTCAAAGGTGAACTCATCCAGGTTTTTAAACTTCTGAATGGAATCAACAACGTCGACTGTTCTAAACTTTTTACACTAAACACGATGCCGACTCAAAGTAACTGTTGCAAACTTAAACCCAAACGGTTCAATACAAAATTTATATTTGTGGTAACTTCTTTACAAGACTGTCAATCATTAGGATAGGTTTCCTCTTGAAGTCGTCTCCAGCTCTTCCGTCAGTGTGCTCAAAAACAATCTTGATCAAGTATAAGATGATCTCGAGATTATCGATGTTCGATTGTGTGTATGGTGTTCGTGGATTTCCAGTCTCCAACTGTACTATAAAATTTATCGACAATTTTTTTCCGCTGCCAGTTGCCGAGCTTTTTCTTCTTTCTTACTGCCAATCTTCTTGCATATCTTTCTGATTCTTGGTCATCCTCCACTGTTCCTTTCCTAAAGCTATTAGTAGTGGTGTTCCTCAGGATTCTGTCCTGTCACCCACTCTTTGACTTTTATTTATTAACGATCTTTTAATTCGCACTTCCTGCCATATCCACTCCAATGCCGATGATTCCACTCTTCACTTCTCCACCCGCTTCACAAAGCGTCCCTCTCAACAGTCACTCCATACTTCGCGTGAGATGGCTATGGCGCACTGCCCTCTGATCTTTCTGCTGTCTTTGATTGGGGCAAAGAAAATCTTTGGTTTTTAATGCCTCAAAAACCCAGTTCCTTTATGTGTCAACTCGTTACAATATTCCACACGACTATCTCCTTACCTTCAACAATACACACCTCAATCCTGCCTCTTCTCTTAACACTGTTGCTTCACCCTCTCTTTATTATCGATGTTATAACGGACACTGCTCTTCTGAACACTCTAACTGCATGCCTCTTCCTTTAAGGAGAGCATGCAGTCCCAGATTTTCGACACGTTCCTTCCCTTTTTTCTGTCCAGCTCTGTAACGCAAAGGTTAATGGGTATTTTCAATCTTTTATCTACTCAGCCGGTCGACTCTGGAACAACTTTTCTCAACCCCTCTTTCCCTCTGCCTATGACCTCCAACCTTTCAAATGCAGAGTGCCCAGCATCTGAAAAATTCTGGACATTGATTTTTGCCTCTCATCTCCATCTATGGTGAGGGTATTTTTGCCGGCGATTGCCCTTGGCACCTCCTTCTTGCATAAAAAAACTACTGCATGAAAAAAATCCCGGACCTGTAAAGCCAGAAAAGTCGAGGAGACATTTGATATGTTATCCCCCTTTGAAAAGAGTGCGTTGGACATGTCATCATCCCCATCTCCCACCAATCAATTCCCATGAGGAGTTTAAACTTTCATTTAGTACTGTCTGCATTATTAATGCCATACAGTCAGAAACACCTTCGGTATTAGCCTGTATACTGTATGTGAATTTAATTTAACTAAACTCGCCATTTAAACAAATATTTCGTTCTGAACTTTCTCTTTTTCAGTAGTTATTAATATTTCGAACACAAAGCATGGAAACTGAATAATATAGTAGGTTGCATTTAGCTTCTCTTTTTCATTGAAGTGCTTTTTTCGATTTTAGATTTTGCTTCCATTAGAATTTTGATAGCTATCAGTCATTCTTATTTTTCTTTTTTTACTTTTCTTCAAAAAGAATAGACTAAAAGAAATTTAGGGTAGATTATGAGTTCCAGAAGGGGAATCCATTGGTTTTTCGTCTAATTATGTTAATAATCATCACTGAGCAATATATAAATATGCAGTACAATGGCGCAACTTGTATAAAAAAAACAACGAATACTTAGCAACAATGCATTTTTATATATATTAAAGTTAGAATTAGCACATAATATTTCATGACAAATGCAATACCAATTACCCAATGCGCTTTCAGCTGTTTTAGTAGAGCAAGACGAGGGAGGGGAGTAACGTTAGTTAAAACTAACAAAAATATCATGACTTAACCTTACGAACATCATGCCGAACATTTGTATCACATCCATACATCAGTGTTGGTGCCAATGCACCTTCAAGCAAACCTCTTGCTGCAAATACAATCAGGCACTTTCTTCCTTCGAGGATTTTTATCGCGCCCATGACTTATTTACCTTGTATCAATATACTTTCTTGTTTCAAACTTACTTTCATTTGCATTCACTTTCAACAGTCTTCTTTCGCAGATATACGTCACAAAAACCTGTCACTGATCTTCAAAATTCATTAGCTCATTCACCGCCAACAGCTATTCATTCTCTTTCAAAGCCCCTCCCAAGTATTCTTGCTTTCATCTCACGCACTGTCCCACTAGGGGTGTGTCAATTTGGGAGGTGAAAATTAATTTTTGCCAATTCCTTCACTGAGGGATTTTAAAAATATGTTTTTGGATGTGAAGAATTCAAATCTGCTATTATTTTTGTGATTGCTCAACACTTAGCTTGGTAAATCTACGTTTGCTTAAAAAGCACATAAATTGCTCTCGGAAAACAACATTTATTAATTTTAGCTTCTCAAAATGTCAGGTAATGCTATAAAAATTTTAGTTTCTCTGCATAAAACATATCCTAGTAATCATAAAACATATCCTTGTAATCATAAAACAACATTAGAAAGTAATGACATCAGTAAAAAAAAAAATTTAAACAACAAGTTTCATCAAGTCTTGCTTTGATTCGTTCTTGGACATCAGCCGCCGACTTGCTTCTTGGCCTCTGATATAGCCCTCACGTTTCTCATGTGTATACACCCTGCCTGCTGCCTCTGTGACTTGTTTCACACACCTCTCTATTGACTGAACATGACAGGGCCACTGTGGAACTTGCATAGGCTTGTCAAAGAACTTCTTTACTTCCGCTGTAGTCAGTTTACATGTCAAAGGAGGTTCAAATACCCCGTCAGACCAGTCTGTCAGCTCCAACACGGAAGAAGCACTGGGGTTGATGGAAGGTGTCTTCCTGGGACGTACAGAAAGATCTCCAAGTGTGTCATCGTCTCCACCCCTCATGTCAACAATCTTTTGGACACCAGCTCTCCTCTCCTCACTGTCATCTGAGCACAAGAGTGTCTGGATTATCATTTCGCTGAATGCATACCATGCTGAGCGCTTGATGGTTGTCAAAACAGCATCCACTACAGCCTTCTTTTGCAGCCTAACTAGCCGCAGCTGAAACAAGATGTAGCGTGGGCCTTCCACCCAAGAGTGTTTTACTTTGATGTTGAACCAACAGGGGTAGTACACACCAACAATGTATTCCGCTATCAGTCTTAAGTTGTTGAGGGTTTTGCCTTTAAGGCCATGTTTTGAAACCCATATGCGACAAAGCCTGTTTGCTGTTGTCAACCACCTTGAATGGCTCACTGGACCAATTTCAAGAAGGGCCAGATCTGTGGGAAGTTCTCCTGTCCTTATGGCCTGTGTGATCCTATACCCGTACGCTTGATCAGTAGAGAGATCCTTTACGACATCGTCACTCAGTGAAGTAAGAGGCTCTCCAATTGAGAGTTTGGTGAATGAAGGATCAATTTCAAGTTCGGTTGCAGTGTCTAGCATCTTGCCAATGTTACCTGTCCACTTGTTGTTAGACAAGGTCTTCCCATCCAGTGCTGTGATCAAGTGTCGCAGGGGTAACTCGTTAGTGTGGAGGGCACAAACCAATCAGATCAGCTTACGGCAAAGCTTGACCTCTACCCAATGCATGGAACCACCCTCCCAGCCAGTGTTAACATTTGTAGAATCACCTCCAATGGCCTGCAGGCTTTTATCAATGCCCTTCTTCTTCATGAAATCTACAAGATTATCAGCAATAACTTCAGCAGGTTTTTTTCTCGTTGAGCCTTTCTCAGGAGTGAAGTGGTAGAGATATCTTCCACCTGGCTCACTGCACACAGAATAATGCTCTTCTTTGATGATGCTGGGGAACTGACGATCTGAATTGTCTGCTTTCAGCATAACTTTAGTTGTATCTTGACGGCCGTCAAAGAAGATGCAGTCAATTTCACCCTTCTTACAAAGATCATCAAATTCCTGATCCAGGGATCTCATAACTTTTTCTTGGGCCCCTTGACTTTATTGTGATCAACTACAAGTCTCTTGTCTTCTTCAGTGATCAAGCCAGCATCCATAAAGGCAGCAGTGGTGATGGCAGCTGTGGCACGCAGGCCAACACCATATCTGATGCTATGCATAGCAACATTAGGTATTTCTACTGTAATGTGTTGTACTCTGGCTTTTTATTGGAAGTTGAAGACGTGCTTGGTATTTCTAATGTCACTTCATAACTTCCATCCTTTCCATCTTGAGCATCAGCTATTTGTTCTTCATTTTCATCATCAGAGAAAATTATTTCATTTGATGGCATTGAAACATCCTGCTTACTTGTCTACTTATATTCAGCAAGCTTTCTTCTTTCGTCTTCTTGCCGCTTCTGCTTTTTGACTTGTCTGTTGTGCTCAGGTTGATCTGGCAAGCCAATCTGATGTGGTCCAATAGAACCAGACTTGTCTCTCTGACCTTTAATGAAAGCAAGTTCCTTCACAGGGATCTTCATCTCCCTAGGGCATGTACAGTTAATGTGAGTTTCGTTTTTGCAACCAGCATCTGCAAGGCAGCCAAATTCAGAGCAGAGAACAATTTTACACTTGCAACTGAGGATGTCAAAAAGCTTGTCAAGTTTTGCAATGAAAGCCTCTTTGACATGTAGCTTTCCTCTCCCAAGAGATATGTTTTTGGCCTGCTCCCAGGTCTCTTGGATCTTGTTTAAGATTGTGACTCGTGAATTTACAACGGGGGCTACAAAAGAACTGTTTGCTCGTTCCCACTTTTCAAGCACTTTAGGGTAAATGTCCTTTGCAAGACTGGCTGCTGGGTAGTTTCTCACAGCCTCACCACTTTGTTCTTTTAGCAGTAGCCCATATTTCAGAACGTCTCGCAGCGTTGGGAGTTCAGAGGGAAACAACTCTCTACCAGTTCCAATTAGGTTGCTCATATGTGTGAATGTCCCCAGTCTTGTCCTCCTTTTAGAAGCCATTGTAGGTCAATTCCCACTGGTTAGGATGGTAGCACTGACGGACAAGTAATCTTCAGCACACTGATGAATATGTTTCAACCTGTGAAATAAGCAAAAACAGCAGTGCATTATATATACAGCATATATAATTATTAATATAATCATTATTATATAATTCCACAAAAAAGTAAAAAAAAGTCACTATTTTTATGTAGCTTCTTACCAAGCAAAACTAAATTATATTAAATTAACAAAAATATCTTTAGAATTCCTAAGTCATGCTGCAACTTCTTAGCACCCCTCATATTTGGAATTTGAAAGTTGAAAAATTCGACACACCCTACAGTGTCCCACCTACAGGGTGTCCCGTAAGTCTGGACCCATAGGAAAAATAATAAAATTACAAAATAGTCCAAAAATTTATTACATAATCTGTTCAAAGTGTCCGCCGTTGTGTCGCACACATAGTTGAAGACGCAATCTCCACTGCGACAGCACTTTCTGAATCACAGTCGCAGAAATTTCTTGACACGCCTCCACAATGCGTGCTTTAAGGTGGAAAATGTTCTGAAGTTTGACCTCGTACACTTTGGCTTTCAAGTGGCCCCACAAATAAAACTCCAGCGGAGTAAGATCATAATAAAAAAATAATAAAAATAATAATAAAAATAATGAAAAAATATATTATAAATAAATTTTTGGACTATTTTGTAATTTTATTATTTTTCCCTATGGGTCCAGACTTACGGGACACCCTGTATATACTCGTACATATTAAACAGCCATTACGACATTACACAGTTCAGTCATTAATACCAAACCAGTCATTCAACTCACCCTTAACTCTTGCAGAAACACTACTACCCACATAAAATCTTTTTACCATATTTAACAACTTCATACTGACGCCATACATTACAAACACTTGCCACAAGGCACATCCATTCACTTTATCATTTACCTTCCTCAAATCCATAAATGTCATATATATATATATCTTTTTTTTATTATTACTTAGTTTCTCAATCGGCAAACATTTGATGAACACATCCTCTTCCTTCTCTAAAGGTGTTTTGTTCATTTCCAATCAACGGATTTGCAATCTTTATACCCTCTCTATCAACATTCTTCCGAATACTTTTTCAATTACGTTTACTAGTATTATACCCTTATAATTTTTACATTCACTTCTTTCATCGTTATTTTTATACAGTGGTACAATTACAGCTTTCGTCCAATCATCTGGGACACATTCATTTTCCCACGCTTTTTTAACGTATCTTCAACAGCACAACCATTTAAGCACCATTCAACCACCCCCATTTAATCAATTCACTACATAGCCCATCAATTCTTATTCACCTCCTTTCTTCAGCCTGAATACTGCTCATTTATCTTCCTCTAACTTGATGTCTTCCACTCCTTAATTGGTATACCCTTCTACACACACACCACTTAGGCCATTTGCATTCACATTTGCTTCCTGTTCATGTGCTTCTTTGAACAGCTCACTAAAATACTCCCTGACTCTCATGCGTAATTGCTCATCTTGTGCTAACACGTTACCATTCTTTTCTTTCATACTGTATTAAAATTTATTCCAACAGAGTGGTCTTTCCATTTCCTCACTTCTTTTCAAAATAACTTTCTATTCCCAACGTGCTGTTCATTCATTTTTCTTCCTAAGTTTACGTTTACTTTCTTTTTACCACCAATTTAACACTTTTCTTGCATTCTTTTTACAACTCATTATATTTCCTTTAATCACTACCATCGTCAGTTTGTAACTTCCCTATACTTTTCTTTTCTCTCACTGTTATTCTTCACCTCATCATTCCACCAAGCCCTTACCTTTCCCTTCAGTCTGTTTCGTACACACTCACATACAGGGTGTCCCAGAATTAACTATCTATTTCAATGAAATCGGACAAATTTTTTAAAAACACACTTTTATTTATGTTTATCATGTTTAATATGTGTTAAAAATGTATAAATTTCTAAATTTTTTTCATAATTTTATTTTCATAATTTTTTCATAGTTTTTCATAGTTTTATTTTCATTCTCTTTCAGAACCCTATTAATAATGAATACACAAGAACGCATCTTTGTTGTAACATCCCGTATCAAAGGAATGCAATGTAATGAAATCAGAGAAAAATTTACAAGAAGATTCCACAGAACCGGTCCTACAGACAAAGCGATTCGTGAACTTGTGAACAAATTTAAAAGAACTGGATCCGTACACGACGAGGTGGGAAGAGGACGCCCAAGGACAGCACGTAACAATACCGAACAGGTACGACAATTGTTTGAGGATGAACCAACAACTTCGGTTAGGGAGGCCGGTCGAAGACTCAACATATCCAAGACAACAGTTCATAGAATCTTGCGTTCGACACTGATGAAAAAGGCTTATCACATTCAAGTAAATAAAGTTTTGACTTATGATTTATAAATCTATTTGTTTTTGTATCATAATTTAGTAATAAACACAAAATTATGTCAGTTTTTATTAAATTTGTCCGATTCATTGAAATAGATAGTTAATTCTGGGACACCCTGTACATCAGATGCTACAATCACTAAACATTCTGTATACACATTCTACATATTCTCTAAATCCATTTGTTCATCATCTATATCTCCAAGAACTTACTCTACTATTCTTCTACACTCTGTTGCCATCTCATTCAATTTCAGAATTCAACTTTTAGTCTCTGTGCCTGTCCACTGTCTCCCTTCCTTTTATACCAAATACAAATCATATTGACTTTACACACTACACTCTTATGGTTTGACAAATCTTCGCTCAAACCTCGAACAATTTTTGTATCACATACATTCCCTCAGTATATATTTTTCACTAACACATAATCTCAGCTCATCTCTCTCTCTCTCTCTCTCTCTCTCTCTCTCTCTCTCCCTCTCTCTCTCTGTATATATGTATATATACCGTATATATATATATATATATATATATATATATATATATATAAACTTGTGCAAGCCAAACAGATAACACCAAATCCACAAGTCATGGATCTTGGAGTAATAATATCGTCGGATGCAGAATTCAGAGAGCACTATAACATCATAATTACAACGGCTAGAAAAATAATGGGAATCATCTGGAGGAGCTTCCGCAGCAGAAAAACAAACATCATGCTTAAATTAGGGAAGAATCTAGTCCAGTAGAATGTGCGCAAAAGGAGAGAGTGTAATGCAATCGCAAATGTTGGTCAGTGTTGCAAAGGAAAGGTTGGCACCAGTGCCAGTGCCAACCCCACTTGTTGCAAGGCATCCCCCAAAGGGGGAGCGGGTTGTTGCAAGAGCAACAAGGGTTATACAACTTGGAGGCGGAGTTATCCCTCATGAGAAAGAGACAAGAGAAGGAGAGAAAGGAAGAGAGGTGTTCGTTTGACAGGAGCCAAGCGCATATTAAGACTTCAGCCGAGCGAACGCTGTCTTATAGGCCTCTAATCAGCCAGTTGGCTTAATCAGCAAATGCTTCCAGGCACTATCAGCCAGTTGGCACAGAGTATACCTCGTTTTGGCACGTACACACCCATCTATACGCCCATAAAATATTACGCACACACGATTATATGCGTCGGGTTCGAGACCCGGTGGTGGCGCGTCCTTCCACGGTTGGTAGATAAATGGGTAGCCAGGGATCTCTCTCTCTCTCCCTCTCGCTCTCTCTCTCTCTCTCCCTCTCGCCCTCTCGCTTTCTCCCTCTCGCTCTCCATCTCGCTCTCTCGCGGTACCTCACCGCCGGCTAATGGCCAAAGTACGCGCGCTGGGTATCGGTGGGGAAGTAGGTAGGTTGATTGAAAATTGGCTGAAGAATAGGCGGCAGAGGGTTGTAATTAAAGGGGTTGGTTCGGGTTGGGCCTCGATCACTAGTGGGGTTCCTCAGGGTTCCGTTGTGGGGCAACTGTTGTTTATCATTTACATAAATGATATCGACGGTGGCATCGTCAGTCGGATCGCCAAATTCGATGATGATACCAAGCTTGGGGCCAATGTTGGGACGCTCGAAGCGATCGAGCAACTGCGTGCGGACCTAGGTAGGATAGGAGAGTGGTCCGAAAAATGACAAATGCCGTTTAACTTGGGTAAATGCAAGGTGATGCACATTAGCTACGCCAATCCCAAGTCGGACTACTCGATGTTGGTGAGTAATATCGAGGCCACTGATTTGGAAAAGGACTTGGGTGTGCTAATTAGCAGCGACCTTAAGTTTATGAAACAGTGCGTAGAGGTGGAAAAGAAAGCCCAGAAGTTGTTGAGTTATATCACGAGGTAATTTCGATTTCGGAACAAGGAGATTGTGGTCTCTCTCTGTACAATTCTCCGGTTCGGCCGCACCTGGAGTATGCTGTGCCGTTCTGGTCGCCCACCCTCAGGAAAGATATTGAGAGGCTGGAGCGAGTGCTGGCGAGGGTCACAAAATTAATCCCTTCCGTTAGGCATATGGGCTACAATCGACGCTCACGCGTCCTGAATTTGTTTTCGCTGGAAACTCGGAGGCTGCACGGTCAACTCATCGAGGTTTTCAAGTTCTTACGCGGGTTTAACAATGTCGATTTTAGAAGCATGTTTAGTTTAAATGATAACCCAATTCGCAACAATGGTTGGAAGTTGGATTTGAAAGGGATTAGGACTAGTGTGGTTGGGAATTACTTTACATATAAGATCTGTGACACGTGGAACAGGCTACCTTCAGAAGTTGTGAACAGTTCTTCTGTGAATCTGTTCAAGAAAAGGTTAGACCGAATCTTGCACACTATTTGAGGGTGTATGAATTTTTCCCTGGCACCCGTTGCCATTGGTACCTCCTCGGTATGGGCCGCAAGGCCTTTTGAGGTACTTCTTTTCCTTGTAACTCCTTGTAACTCGCTCTCGCTCTCTCTCCCCTCCTCTCTCTCTCTCTCTCTTGCTCTAAGTTGGAGTGTAAAACTTGAGGGAAATGGAGAGAAGGTAGGACAGTATAATTAAATTCCCTCCTGAACATTTTCTAATTAAAAGAAGTAAACAGCTGAACAATAGAAGATCATGTTAAACACCGTTATGAAAATTGTGTTTGGCGCAGGAGTTTATGATATCGAAATAAACTTTGGTTTTTAATGACCCGCTACATCACACATCTCTGTTATTTTTTTAAATTTATTTATTGTATTGAAAGCAAAGGTGATCCTATATATATGTACAAATCCCTCGCTCTCTCTCTCTCTCTCTCTCTTTCTCTCTCTCTCTCTCTCTCACTACCCCCGCAGGGGGTATAAAGGTTATGACATTTTTTCTGGATGTTGTAAACTTTATACTTGGGGTGTGACAGCCCTCCGGTCCCGAGTCGTGGGATTCTAGAGAAATTGGCTGCCAGTTTCTTTAGGTTCTCTCTCTCTTTCGGGACGGCGGGTAAAGTATGTTGTACAATCCTGTCCCGTGGGTTACTAGGACCCCATCCCATCCCTACTCTGTCCTTTTAGTTTACATTAAGGATGTTCTCCTCTGACTGAAAAAAAAAAAAAAAAACTTTTCTTTTAGTATACAGTATTTTTTTCTTCTTTTACTATTAGGACCCTACTGCTACCTCATGCGTGGGAAGAGAGGCTTTGGAACCTCTATAAATAACAACATTTAACGCTCGTAGGTTGTGAGAGACTGGGATGGAGGGGTCCCAGGCGTAGGGGCGCGATGAATGGAGTGTGGCTAGTGCCCCATTAAGCCCATTCCTAACGCGTAATGGCCTGACCAGCCCCCTGCGACCGTTCTTTGGTGACCAATTGATGGTGCTTGGCTGTACTGCTCTGAGGTGAGAGAGCATTACTGCCCAGCTGGCTGCCAGGCCAGCGTAAAGTCTCGGGCGTAGACTCTGGGTCTGGTGGGATATCCCTTGAACACTGGATTCTAAGAGTTTGGCCGCTTGTGAGTGACTAGTAAGACTTAGTAAGGGGCTGCATCTCGCTGGCGCTCCTGGCGGAAAATCCGTGATGCTTGCGTCACGAGTGTTTGTCAGTTGGTAGCTGCGACACGTTTGGGATTGTCCGGCCCTGGGGAGACCTTTGGTCGGTGCGGCAGCAGCGAGAGGTGTAGTCTTCTGGAAGGGATGAACGTCACTTGCAAGTAGGTGGATGCGTCTACGCGCGGGATGAATTCACCCCCACCCCCTTTTTTATATACTGGTCAGAACGATTTTGATAGTTTTCATTGCTAGAACGCTTTATCTTATTCAGAGTATTCAGAAAAAAAAAAGAGAGAAAATATGGCAGGGCCAGCTAAATTGAAAGCAGAATGCTTTAAATGTAAAGTTAATCATTGGTGCGTTGACTTCCCTGAAGGTAGTATCAGCGATATCACATCCCTTAGTGTATGTTTGTTTTGTAAACTTAGAGACAACCACGAAAAGGAAGTTAAAGAGCTAAAGGAATTAGTAAAAAAGCTTAGAGACAACCACGAAAAGGAAGTTAAAGAGCTAAAGGAATTAGTAAAAAAGCTTGAAGCTAGGGTCGTCGCACTGGAAATCCAACCCAGTGGACAAGATCAAACTAAAAACACACCAGCAGATTTAAACTGTAAGATTAAGCATCTAGAACAAAGCGTGGCACGCTTGGAAAACACTGTGACTATTCCGGAAAATAGAACGGAGGAACAAGAATTCAAATCGGTCAAAAATAAAAGACCCTCCAAACCAAAACCAAAACATAAGGATTTGGAACCCATTACCATCAAAAATAAGTTTCACTTACTTGCTGATGAGGAGGATGAATCCTTTTTAATTGGGGATTCTATGCTAAGGAATCAAGGGGACTTTTTCGGAGCAAGACGGTGACCAAGAGAAACTCCGATGTTTTCCGGGTGCCACAAGCCAGATAATTAATAGGGAATTAGGCAAAATTAATATCAAGAATAAGAGTTGCCCTATCATTGTCATGTTGGTGGCAATGACGTTTTTCTGGGAGGGACAGGAGGGCAGACAGAGCCCATTATAAAAGAATTTAAGAACCTAACTGACAAGGTTAGGGATAGGACAGACATGGGTATGGTCGTAGGAATTCTCCCTCGAATGCGTGCTAGTGATTATACTCTAAGTAAAGCCATTAGCATAAATAAAAGAGTTAAACGCATGTGTGAGGAAAAAGGCCTAAAGTTTGTCGATTTTTGGCCTACATTCTACGGAAATGGGGAATACTTTGGTTCGGACGGGATACATTTTAACCAGAAGGGGAAAAAGAAGTATGGTGATTTACTGAACATTAATTTGTATAATCTTTTTAAACTAGGACCCCCCAAACCAGTAATTGATCCTGCTTCCCAAACAGTTAAACCTACTCCCCCAGCAGTTAGTCACCCTCCCCCAGCAGTTAGTCACCCTCCCCCAGCAGTAGTCACCCTCCCCAGCAGGTAGTCACCCTCCCCCAGCAGTAGTCACCCTCCCCCAGCAGTAGTCCCCCTCCCCAGTAGTAGTCACCCTCCCCCAGCAGTAGTCACCCTCCCCAGTAGTTAGTCCCCTCCAACAGCAGGTAGTGACTCTCCTTCCACGTTGGAGGGGACTCAGGCTCCTGCGGAGTTGTCCCCTCGTTAGTGAGGGGCTCTTCAACTCCCGACAGCCCTGGCTGTTCGGGAAACGGGTCGTGCTAGGGGGCGGTCAGAAGGGGAGGCTCCCTCCGTGCAATGCTTTTTAATGCTAGGTCGATCAGGAACAAGTTTGGCGAGCTACGGGCGCTCTTAGCATCAGAATACCAGGATATCGTTGCTATCACCGAGTCCTGGATTCATACTGATCGTAGGGACTACGTTGGGGAGTTCGAAATTCCCGGGTATAGAATGTTTCGCAAAGACCGCACCCGTGGGGAGGGGGTGGGGTACTAATATACGTCAGGGACACGTTGAGTCCGGTTGACTGCCAGTTCCGGTCGGAACGGGAGCTGCTTGGCGTCGATCTGAACGTGGGAGGGACGAACTATAGGTTAATCTTGGTGTACAGACCTCCGCATCTCCTCCTCGAGGAGGATACAGCCCTGTACACCGAACTCAGTAGCCTGCTAGGGGATAGGGTGTGTGTAGTTTTAGGAGACTTCAACTGTCGCGGCATAAAGTGGGAAAACAGGACTGCCGATGCTGAAGGGAGGAGGCTAGTTGACTTTGCTGATGAGAACTTCCTCACTCAGTGGGTCAACGAGCCTACACGAGGCGAAAGCGTTCTAGACTTAGTATTCACGACCGAAGACAACCTCGTCACTGGCCTCACCGTTGACGAATCATTGGGCGGGAGTGATCACGGTCTTATTAGGTTCCGTGTGTGCGTCCCTCGGGTGAAGCGTAGTAACTCGAGAGGCAGTAAGCTCGATCTCCGGCGGGCGAACTTTGTTAGCCTCAGGGATAGCGTAGGAGAGATGGGGTTAGAGGTTGGCGGCGATGTTGAGGGAGTGTGGAGTGCATTCCGGGACGAGTTTATGGTGCTGCAGTCTGCTGCCATACCCTCAAAACCGGTCACCCCTGCTTCAACGCAGCCTAAGTGGTTCAATCGTGACATCGCTTCGGCTATCCGAAATAGGAAAGTAGCGTATAGGAGGGCGAAGCCAATCGTTCCCACGAGAACACTGAAGCGTATGTCCGCCTGTGTAGGGAAGTGAAGGCGAAGGTTAGGCTAGCGAAACGTAACGAAGAACTACGGGTGGCAAGCCTCTGCAAGGGGAACCCTAAGGAATTCTTCAGTTATGTTAATTGTAGGAAGCCCATTAGAAGCATGATAGGCCCGTTAAAGGACGGAAGCGGCGTTCTGCGGACCTCCGACGCGGACATCGCTAATGTGCTTAATGAGTACTTTGCGGGAGTGTTCACCAGGGAGGATACCCGCGTCATCCCCGAGCCAGGCGTGAGGCACGAAGGTGCTGGCCTGGATAGTGTTAGATGTACCGCGACAGTCGTTGCCGATAGAATAGACAAACTGAGCGCGTTTAAGGCTCCTGGGCCAGACCAGTTTCTCCCCAGAGTGTTGCGAGAAGTGCGCGACCAGGTGGCTCCCCACCTGGCTACAGTCTTCAACAAATCGTTGGAGATGGGCCAGGTGCCTGGTGACTGGAGGGAAGCCAACGTGACCCCTATCTTTAAGAAAGGGGATCACGAAATTCCAGGGAACTATCGTCCCATTAGTCTCACTTCAGTTGTAGGTAAATTATTAGAAGGGATAATAGCTGATAGGATCGTTGACCATTTGGATTCCTACAAGCTGCTTGAGGACTCCCAACATGGGTTTAGACGGCATAGGTCGTGTCTCACCAACTTGCTCGAGTTTTTCCACGTCATGTTGAGTGAGTACGATAAGAGTAGGGCGATTGATATACTTTATCTCGACTTTCAGAAAGCCTTTGATAAGGTACCTCACCGCCGGCTAATGACGAAAGTGCGCGCGCTGGGTTTCGGTGGGGAAATAGGTAGGTGGATTGAAAACTGGCTGAGGAATAGGCGGCAGAGGGTGGTAATTAAAGGGGCTAGTTCGGGTTGGGCCTCGGTCACTAGTGGGGTTCCTCAGGGTTCCGTTTTGGGGCCACTGTTGTTTATCATTTACATAAATGATATCGACGGTGGCATCGTCAGTCGGATCGCCAAATTCGCTGATGACACCAAGCTTGGGGCCAATGTTGGGACGCCCGAAGCGATCGAGGAACTGCGTGCGGAACTAGGTAGGATAGGAGAGTGGTCCGAAAAATGGCAAATGCCGTTTAACTTGGGTAAATAAAAAGTGATGCACATTGGCTACGCCAATCCCAAGTCGGACTACTCGATGTTGGGTAGTAATATCGAGGTGACTGATTTAGAAAAGGACTTGGGTGTGCTAATTAGCAGCGATCTTAAGTTTACGAAACAGTGTGTAGAGGTGGAAAAGAAAGCCCAGAAACTATTGGGTTATATCAGGAGGCAATTTCAGTTTCGGAACAAGGAGATTGTGCTCTCACTGTACAATTCCCTTGTTCGGCCGCACCTGGAGTATGCTGTGCAGTTCTGGTCGCCCACCCTCAGGAAAGATATTGAGAGGCTGGAGCGAGTGCAGGCGAGGGCCACAAAGTTAATCCCTTCCGTTAGGCATATGGGCTACAATCGACGGTTACGCGCCCTGAACTTGTTTTCGCTTGAAACTCGGAGGCTGCGCGGTCAACTGATCGAGGTTTTCAAGCTCTTACGCGGGTTGAACGATGTCGATTTTAGAAGTATGTTTAGTTTAAATGATAACCCAACTCGCAACAATGGTTGGAAGTTGGATTTGAAACGGTTTAGGACTAGTGTGTGTGGGAATTACTTTACGTATAAGATCTGTGACACATGGAACAGGTTACCTTCGGAAGTTGTGAACAGTTCCTCTGTGGATCAGTTCAAGAAAAGGGTAGACGAAATCTTGCACACTATTTGAGTGTGTAAAGACATTTAGGACCTCAGTCTGCGGAAATTTCTTTTCCTATAAAATAGTTAATATCTGGAACCAACTTCCCTCAGAGGTTATTTCCAGTCAAAGTGTAAATGTGTTTAAAAATAGGCTAGACAAAGTACTAAATACTCTCATAGTTTAAGACTAAAACATAAGAAAACTCTGCAGGAGTTCGCTTGCACGGTGTCTCTGTGAGCAAGCTAAATATAGAGCTAGTTATATATTCTCCACTTTCCTGTAAAATTTCCTTGGCTACTTTTCCAGGGTCAAGTTATTTTCTTCAACTTTTTTTCCGTACCTGCCTCTGGCAGGGAGGGAGCGGAGGGTGGGGAGAGAGCCTTCTACTTTTCTATCCAGTTTTCTACTACTGCTAGGATAGTTGAAAGAAAAATAAACTTTTACAAAATTTTCCCAGGCACCCGTTGTCATTGGTACCTCCTCGGTATGGGCCGCAAGGCCTTTTGAGGTACTTCTTTTCCTTGTAACTCCTTGTAACTCTCTCTCCTCTCTCTCTCTCTCTCCCTCTCGCTCGCTCTAAGTTTGAGTGTAAAACTTGAGGGAAATGGAGAGAAGAAAGGCCAGTATAATCAAATTCCCTCTTTAACATTTCCTAATTAAACGAAGTAAAGAACTGAACAATAGAAGATCATAAATATTTATGCAATATATATATATATATATACACAATTATATTAAACATTGTTCTGAAAACTGCGTTTAGTGGCGACAGTTTGGCGGAAGCAATAGATAATATCGATTTTAAAATTCGAATAAATAAACTTCTTTTCACAGGAGTTTATTTCGAGATCATAAACTTTGGGGTTAATGACCCGCAACCCGGAATACTCTGCCATTTTTTTAAAATTTATTTATTGTATCGTATAAGAATTCCGGGATACAATAAACGTTACAGATGGGAGGGATTGTCACGAAGGGCTGAAGAACTTCGCGCACTGATGGTTTTTCTTCATGGATAATTACTTCCAGGTTTATATTTCAGAGACAATAAATTTTTCCCGATCCTATTTTAGATAGGACACCATAAACCGATTCACAAACCATCCCCGTCAAGTTCCTCGCTCTCTCCCTCTCGCTCTCCCTCTCGCTTTCCCTCTCTCTCCCTTTCTTTCTCTCGGGACCGAATACAAGATAAAAACAACGCGTTTCTCTCTCTCTACGAATGGGAATATCTGACACGTCCCAGATTTCACGGGGCAGCCAATCACAGCCCTGTGGGCGGAACCCAGAATCTATGTTTGGCCGCTATGCAGGCCTACTCGTCAAGCCCTATCCAAAATTCACCGATAGCCAATAGGAAGCTCGCTTTTCGTGTGTTGTAGTTTGATCACTATCCCATTTATAAAAGGGGCATTTTCATCTCAGAGCCTCATTTCAATGTTTTTTATTGCTTAGTGCTTTTGAAATATACACCATGAGCCAGTTATACAGCTCCCCCGAATTGTTTGAAGATGGCGATTTCTATGCTGAGGCAACGCGTCTAATTTTCAACGCGGTGGACCAGAATGAACTTCTATCCACGCAGACTGTAACAGAAATTTGCAAAGCATTGCAAGATCCAACGGACAAATGATTTGAAATGTAAGCGATTAATTCGTGATTATACATACTGCGGTTCATTCAACGTTTTTAATTATTGTCTGTTTCCTTCGTGGTTATTTCGGTGTGTATATAATATATATATATATATGGGAAGGGAATGAACTCAGAATATATATATATATATATATATAAATAAATAAATATATATATATATATATATATATGCATTTAACTGCAATGACCACGCAGTATATACAGTAAATGAATAGAAACGACATAAGTATTAAGGAACGTTTCTGCACACGAGGAAGAGAAATCACGAATAAATGAAAAATGAGGCGAACCGCCCGGGAATCGAACCCAGGGCCTTCCGATTGCCGGTTGGATGCGCTACCAACCGGCAATTGGAAGGCCCTGGGTTCGATTCCCGGGCGGTTCGCCTCATTTTTCATTTATTCGTGATTTCTCTTCCTCGTGTGCAGAAACGTTCCTTAATACTTATGTCGTTTCTATTCATATATATATATATATACATATATATATATATATGTATCTGGTGATGCTATGCGGTTCATTCAGTGTTAACTTGTAAAAGGCCACAATAAATGCGTTTTGAAAAATAGTTTTAATTATTGTCTCATTCTCTGTTTCCTTCGTGGTTATTTAGGCATATATATATATATATATATATGGTGTTTTATTTGCACATTTCTTGATAATTTAAAAATTTACAGAAAGTTGTAGAGGTAGGATTTTAGAAATATTAAAAACTTACAATAGAAATATTAAAAACTATTAAGAATTGTCTGCGGGTTCGAGACCCGTTGCAGGCAGAGAAGCGTAGCATACCAACTAATCTTACTTTTGAGCTGTAAATTAGCGTACTCGCTCTTAATTATTCTCTGAAGTGTCTTAGCATACCCAGCTAATCTTCCTTTTGAGTTGTAAATGAGTGCACTTGTTTTGCCCATTCTCTGTTCCCTTCGTGGTTATTTCGTCATATATATATATATATATATATATATATATATATATATATATATATATATGGTAGAGCTTTAATAATACATTTCTCGATAATTTAAAAACAGCTCCCCAGTAGGATTTTAGAAATATTAAAAACTTTTAAGAATTGCCTGCGGGCCCGGGATCGAGACCCGGTGTCGGCAGACGATGTCTTAGCACTCTTACTTTTGAAAACTCTCAGGATATCTGTTTTTTTATATTTTTTAAAATTCGTTGCATTTTCTCTTATTGTAGCTCTTTAATTAAACTTTATTTTTACTTAACTTTATAGGACCGATGCGGAACTTGATCATGTTATAGCTACTTTTCGTTTTGATGAAAGGGGAATAAGTGATATGGATGCTTTACCCCACAACCAAACCAGCGACCTGAACACAGAGGTTGGGGTATTGGCTCACATCCGGTCCAAAGAATGCCAGGTCATCGAGGAACTAATGTAAGTATTTTTTGGGGGGTTAAGAACAAAACACATTGTATTTTCATTTTACCCTCTAACTCACAGAAAATTTTCAAACAATTTTTACCACGGGGGTAATTTGGACTCCTAAGTCGGAAATGTAATAAAGGATGCAAGAAACATTAATTATACATTATTTATTATACATATTAACATATAATACATTATAACCGAAAAAAAGTCCTTACATACAGTTTGCAAGTTAAAAAAAAACAACTTCAAATGGGCCCTATTACAGATACAAAAAAAATGAAAAATACAAAAATCCTTTGTAATATAGAACTAACAATTTTGGTGAAATTATATATATATATACATATATATATATGATGAATAAAACCACCAAGGAAAGGAAACACAAAAAGGTGCTCAAGCGCTTTCGTCTAATGACATCCTCAGGAACACTGAAGTACATAAAAGGTTACGGCCTATATATAGGTTACAGAAAGAAAAAAAAAATAAATAAATAACATACATACACACAAACATATATATATATATATACGTACATATCTACACACATACACATATATATATATATATATATATATATACATATCTACACACATACATATATATATATATGCAATAAACGGAGAAGTAAAAATTAAAATTAAAAATTAAAAATTAGAGGATTAAGAAAGAGGCATACAGATTTGTAAGGAAAAATATCGATTTTTAGCACAAGATCAAATGAATTATAAAAATACAAATTTATACTGGAAATCTACCCGGGTTTTAACACTTTGCCTTTTAGAGTCAAGTTTCGATATATATAAAAATAAAATGAAGATTAAAAGTTAATAAAGTAGCATACAAGTTTACCAAAGATTTAGCGTCCTACCCTTTTTATCTAAATTTGTTTTGAAGGAATTCAAAACAACAGGATCGAGTTGAAAAAGACCTTTCCTTATGTTGAAGTTATTTGAAAGTTGGATAATGGCAGACTCAAGAATATTTCTATTAACAATGTTGCTAGAATGAAATAAAACTGAAGCATTATTCCAATCAATACAGTGGGATAACTCTGACAAATGGACAAAAAGAGCACTGGACAACTGTCCTGTTCTAACGGAATATTGATGCTGTTTTATACGTGTGTGCAAATCCTTTCCCGTCTGACCTATGTAAAAAGGAATCACATTGTTTACACCCAATTTTATAGATAATGCCTGAATTATTGGTAGGGCTATTTTTTACTATGATATTTTTCACAATATTGTTATATGAAAATACAACATTAATATCCAAAAGTTTAAGTACATTAGCAATGCCTAAAAAGCCCGGGAAAAATGGAAGTACTAAAATATTTTTTGACAAAGTACGAGTGTTATTATTGACACGATAGAAAGTTCGTTTTGCCTTGTTGAGACAAGATTCCATAAACGCAGATGGGTAACACAGATCACTTCCAATACCGTTGATTTTTTCCAATTCGGCATCGATGTATTCCGGACTGGCGATCCTAAGGGCGCGGAGAAACATTGATGAAAAAATGGCCTTCTTAGTGGGGGTGTCATGTCCCGAGTAAAAGTGTACGTAGGACAAATTGTTTGTTGTTTTCCGATAGACACTAAACTTAAAACCTGGGCTTTCCCTATGTACACGCACATCCAAAAATGGGATTGAATTGTCTTGTTCCACTTCTAAAGTAAACTTAATGGAGGGGACTTGATCATTTAACTAAAGGAGGAAGTTATCCAGGTCACGATTCATGGGCCAGATACACAAAATACTTAGAAGTGGAACTTTAGAAGTGGAACAAGACAATTCAATCCCATTTTTGGATGTGCGTGTACATAGGGAAAGCCCAGGTTTTAAGTTTAGTATCTATCGGAAAACAACAAACAATTTGTCCTACGTACACTTTTACTCGGGACATGACACCCCCACTAAGAAGGCCATTTTTTCATCAATGTTTCTCCGCGCCCTTAGGATCGCCAGTCCGGAATACATCGATGCCGAATTGGAAAAAATCAACGGTATTGGAAGTGATCTGTGTTACCCATCTGCGTTTATGGAATCTTGTCTCAACAAGGCAAAACGAACTTTCTATCGTGTCAATAATAACACTCGTACTTTGTCAAAAAATATTTTAGTACTTCCATTTTTCCCGAGCTTTTTAGGCATTGCTAATGTACTTAAACTTTTGGATATTAATGTAGTATTTTCATATAACAATATTGTGAAAAATATCATAGTAAAAAATAGCCCTACCAATAATTCAGGCATTATCTATAAAATTGGGTGTAAACAATGTGATTCCTTTTACATAGGTCAGACGGGAAAGGATTTGCACACACGTATAAAACAGCATCATTATTCCATTAGAACAGGACAGTTGTCCAGTGCTCTTTTTGTCCATTTGTCAGAGTTATCCCACTGTATTGATTGGAATAATGCTTCAGTTTTATTTCATTCTAGCAACATTGTTAATAGAAATATTCTTGAGTCTGCCATTATCCAACTTTCAAATAACTTCAACATAAGCAAAGGTCTTTTTCAACTCGATCTTGTTGTTTTGAATTCTTTCAAAACAAATTTAGATAAAAAGGGTAGGACGCTAAATCTTTGGTAAACTTGTATGCTACTTTATTAACTTTTAATCTTCATTTTATTTATATATATATATCGAAACTTGACTCCAAAAGGCAAAGTGTTAAAACCCGGGCAGATTTCCAGTATAAATTTGTATTTTTATAATTCATTTGATCTTGTGCTAAAAATCGACATTTTTCCTTACAAATCTGTATGCCTCTTTGTTAATCCTCTAATTTTTAATTTTTAATTTTTATTTTTACTTCTCCGTTTATTGCATATATATATATATATTATATATATATATATATATATATATATATATATATGTATGTGTGTAGATATGCATGTGTATATATATATATATATATATATATATGTTTGTGTGTATGTATGTTATTTATATTTATTTTTTTCTTTCTGTAACCTATATATAGGCCGTAACCTTTTATGTACTTCAGTGTTCCTGAGGATGTCATTAGACGAAAGCGCTTGAGCACCTTTTTGTGTTTCCTTTCCTTCGTGGTTTTATTCATCATAAACATTTTTCACGTGTTACTTTCGTGAAATAATTTTCATATATATATATATATAATATTTAGGAGAAATCCAATGACAAGGAGAAATGTAAATGCCATGAAAAGTCTTCTTTATTGCGCAACGTTTCGAGCAATACACTCATCTTCAGGCTGTTTAATAACAATGTGAAATTAAAATCAATATTGAATGAAAAACAAAACAGAAAATTTCTATAACCTATTCGTAAAGACAAATTTTTAAAAGACTGAGAAAAGAGGGTTAAATTCTAAGTTATACAGATTTACATATAAAAATTAAGAAGTTATTTTTAAATACATGTAGTAAATGTGAAATTAATACACTGGAAAAATTACCAATAGTACACTGGAACAATGGAGCTATCTACCTTACACAGCAGTATCCGAGGCCGACTAATTTGAGCAGAGGCAAAGAACGGGAAACACGAAGGATGGCGAGGGAGATAGGGGAAGGAGGGATTATAAGGAATTGGGGAAGGAGGAGGGATCATAGCAAATTGAGAGGGACGGACGATGAGTCAACATTCAGACTAGGGGACAATGCTTTAATGAAAAGGGATTCTAAAATTCTTAGTGAGTTGGGACAAGTATTACAACCAAGAATTTTAAAATTGTCTAAAGTGACATCAATTTTGCATTTAATGCTATGTTCACGAATACTCGAGGCTTCCTTAGTTTTTAAAATTTTACCTGTTCGGCCACTTATTCCCATATGCGAATAAAATCTAGCCCTGAGAGAGCGAACAGTGCTGCCGATGTAATTCCCAAGGAGACACCTGGGGCAGGTAAATAAATATACAACACCGCTACGCAACGAGTCAGGGGTTCGATCCTTCGCTGAGAAAAAGCTACCTAAAGACGTTTTATTAATAAATATGATGCGGAAATCAGTATGATAAAAAAATTTCCTTAACAATTTTGTAAATTTAAGCTTAAATTCCTTATTCAAGGGATAATTTTCATGGTTTTTCATTGTCTCATTTGAAGGAACTTTTAGAATTGGTCTTCAAACAATGCTATTTCACTTTCAACAATAAGGTTTACCAACAAATTGATGGGGTAGGGATGGGATCACCAGTCGGACCGTTAGCAGCTGACTTTTTTATGACTCATTTAGAAAGTGTAATTTTTAGACAATCTCCCACTCATCTCAAGCCAATTTTCTATCGACGCTTCGTTGATGATTCGATAGCAGTCTTTGATAATGCGGTACAAGCGCAACAATTCTTTAACTTCCTAAATTCTTTGCACCCCAATATAACGTATACAATGGAAACTGAGCAAAATGGCTCCCTCCCCTTCTTAGATCTTTTAATTTCGAAAACGGTGATTCTATTACTACATCAGTTTATAGGAAACCCACTTTCACTGGTTTGGGCATGAATTTTTTTAGTTTTACTGATTTCAACTATAAGATGTCTTGTATTAAAACTCTCCTGTTCAGAGGATATAATTTGACCTCTAATTTTACCTTACTTAATGATGAATTTAATAATCTAAGATCATACTTTACTAATAATAGTTTTCCTGTTCAATATGTAGACAAACTAATTAGATCCTTCTTAAATAATGTTTATAGCCCTCAACTTCCATGTATTACAGTGCCGAAGGATATAAAATATTTCTTGGTACCTGAAATGGGTCCCTTGAATAAGGAATTTAAGCTTAAATTTACAAAATTGTTAAGGAAATTTTTTTATCATACTGATTTCCGCATCATATTTATTAATAAAACGTCTTTAGGTAGCTTTTTCTCAGCGAAGGATCGAACCCCTGACTCGTTGCGTAGCGGTGTTGTATATTTATTTACCTGCCCCAGGTGTCTCCTTGGGAATTACATCGGCAGCACTGTTCGCTCTCTCAGGGCTAGATTTTATTCGCATATGGGAATAAGTGGCCGAACAGGTAAAATTTTAAAAACTAAGGAAGCCTCGAGTATTCGTGAACATAGCATTAAATGCAAAATTGATGTCACTTTAGACAATTTTAAAATTCTTGGTTGTAATACTTGTCCCAACTCACTAAGAATTTTAGAATCCCTTTTCATTAAAGCATTGTCCCCTAGTCTGAATGTTGACTCATCGTCCGTCCCTCTCAATTTGCTATGATCCCTCCTCCTTCCCCAATTCCTTATAATCCCTCCTTCCCCTATCTCCCTCGCCATCCTTCGTGTTTCCCGTTCTTTGCCTCTGCTCAAATTAGTCGGCCTCGGATACTGCTGTGTAAGGTAGATAGCTCCATTGTTCCAGTGTACTATTGGTAATTTTTCCAGTGTATTAATTTCACATTTACTACATGTATTTAAAAATAACTTCTTAATTTTTATATGTAAATCTGTATAACTTAGAATTTAACCCTCTTTTCTCAGTCTTTTAAAAATTTGTCTTTACGAATAGGTTATAGAAATTTTCTGTTTTGTTTTTCATTCAATATTGATTTTAATTTCACATTGTTATTAAACAGCCTGAAGATGAGCGTATTGCTCGAAACGTTGCGCAATAAAGAAGACTTTTCATGGCATTTACATTTCTCCTTGTCATTGGATTTCTCCTAAATATTAAATTGAAGCTCTGTAGAAGCAACCCGCATAATTATATATATATATATATATATATACTCATTCATTGTACAGTACATTAACCTATATGTATGCAATTATGACATACTTTTGAGATGTGATTAACACAAGCGAACTCCTGACACTTTACGCACTTGTCCCGAGATTTTTTATCACTAATTCGTCGACGAAACGTGCATCGTCCCCGTTTCCTTGAGTCTACTGAAGTACTTGGATTTGGTGTATCATATTCATTTCCTGTATTGGAAGGAGGACATTGTGGTGCTACTTCAGTTTCATTACTTATTAGCTGATTGCCTAGTTCAACTAGAAAAAGTCGCCTTTTGTGACTTTTTCCATTTTTGTAATTTTTATTTACATTCATCCAAATGATGAAGCTATTTAGAGCGCTGATATCAAGCATGTTATAAAATACCACCATGGGCCATCTTCTGCATTTTCGCTTGGTTGAATACTTCCGGACCATTTGATCAGCTGTGTCAACGCCACCTTTGGTCCGATTGTAATCTAAAATCGTAATGGGCTTTTTGTCATTACGTGTTGTATCAATCTTGGGCTGGTCGTGAGTGGTGCTAAGCAATGTTACAACTTTTCCCTTTTTTGGCGTGTATGAGACTAAAGTTCCATCTGTGTGGAAAGCAAACATAGATGAATATGTTTGGCGTCCTTTGGTTGTGAGAAGTTGAGTTGGAATTTCTTTCCTATTCTTTCTTATGGTTCCTAATAATGTTAAGTCCATTTGCTTCAATTTTTTCCCTAAATCTAATGAAGTGAAAAAGTTATCACATGTTACATTTCAACCACTTTTTTCCATTCCTTTCACCATGTCCATCACTACTCTTGCTCCTTGATTCTGTTCCCTCTCTTGGCCTACCTCTCTGCCAGTATATAATTGAATGTTAGAAACGTAAGATGTTGGGCTGTCACAGCAAACCCAAAATTTCAAACAATATTTTTCCGGTTTACTGGGAATATATTGTCTGAAAGGACATCTTCCCCGAAATGTAACCAATTGCTCATCAATTGTAAGATTGTCACTAGGAATATAGCACATTTGTAAATTATCTACCCATTCTTGAAATACCTGTCTAATAGGACACATTTTATCAGTGGACCTTTGCTGACGTCGTCTCGACGCATCTTCAAATCGTAAAGCCCTTGACAACATTTGAAACCTGTTTCTCGACATGGTTTTGGAGAATACTGGTCGGCCTTTATTTGTACTCCATAGCTCACAGATTGGCTCATTATTTGATTTGTAAACACCAGTAAGTATTACAAGACCTAAAAAACGTTCAAATTCATTAATAGTAAGTGCAATCCACATTTCTTTGTACACTCGCTCACCTTCCTGATTCGTATATTTCACAATAGTACTTGCAACACTATTTTTGAAGATAAGCTCAAAAGCTGAAACAACTGTATCAATATTTCTTATTGCATACCTTGTTGGACCAGGTTTTGATCGTATAATATTTGCCAAAGTTCTTCCTGTTGATTGCCGCAGAGGTTGGCCAGGCCAAAGCATCTTTCCATCTTTTGAAGTCAAACATTGTACTTGTCGACAGTGCTGATTTTGACTAGATTCTGTTTTAGATTCTGACGATGAACCAATAACAGATGCAACTGAAAATTCAGAAACAATATGTAACTATTATGGAATAAAAATTAAACTTAGGAACAAAAAAAAAATAATATGGAAATGTCACTCTATATAATAGTGATCTGAAAATCCAGAAACATTACAAAATACTTTGGAGTAAAAAAGATATGAATCAGGAAAAAAATTGTGACAATGATAAGCTAATTGAGAGATCCAAAATCACTACAATTATGGAGCAGCAAAGTCACACACACACACACACAAACACACACACATTATTATTATTATTATTATCGCTATTATTATTATTATCATGGGCATTATCATACCTGACAAATGGTCATCTTCACTTTCGTCCTCTGATGGCTGTAATAAATCATCTGGGGAATCACTGTCTCCTTCACCTGTACTATCTTCCATAAGTAATTGCCTGAGTATATTTTCGTCCATGGCTTTGTAACAATTGGAGAGAAAGGAGCATTCGATTGCTACCAATTTTACACGATCAGTGCGGAAATATCGAACTCCGTTTACTTACACTACCTGATTTTGGGATTGCGCAACGTTATGACGAAATTTCAGTCCAATATTGCATCATCTTTCAAAAGTAATATATATATATATATCATTAGGTAGGGGTATATATGGACCCCCATGGTAATAACTGTTATATACTAATGTTTTTGTAATAAGAAACAAATGCATTTTTTTTAATACATACTATGTCAAAACAACTCAATAAAACATACAAAGTCATGCAACCACAGGCTCTTCAGTAAATTATTTAAAAATCTGCAGCTTCATAAAGACCTACTGGGGTCCATATGGACCCCGTTGGGAGTTTGAGGGTTAATTTATTAAATGGTAGAAAATATGTACAAAACGGAACCACTGTCCATTAAATAAGTCTTAATGGCTATTAATAGGCCTTTACACAATACAGATATACACCTTTACACAATACAGTTGGTGCTAACATATGGGAACCTTTTTTTATCTGTCTGCATACCGTTTTATCGTTCATTTCAGTGTCGCACAAATCGAATAGTTTAAAAAAAATTATAAAACCCTTCCCACGTGACATGTGCATGAGAAATGAGAGGGCGTACGTGCCGCACGTGTTGCTATAATATCCTTGAAAGCGATACGGATTCCATACAATCTCAGGTACATATATCTGTTCGATAAACTGTACAACCATAGAATTGTTCCAGGGCTGAGTTCCGAGTGAGTCAAAATAGTACATTCTTTCCCTATTTTTAAAATAGATTGCAAACCAATGAATCCCCTCACCCCCCACAATGTCGGTGTTAACGATAACCCCGTACCAGTTTCTCGCAGTTGGCAATTTTAATATTTCTTTCTTCGCAAACACAACGGAGCATAGCACACCCAGCTAATCTTACTTTTGAGCTGTAAACTAGCGTACTCACTTTTAATTATTCCCTGAGATGTCTTAGCACACCCAGCTAATCTTCCTTTTGAGCTGTAAATTAGTAAACTTGCTATTAATTATTCTCTGTTTCCTTCGTGGTTATTTCGTCATATATATACAGTATATGGAGTTTTATTTGCACATTTCTTGATAATTTAAAAATTTACAGAAAGTTGTACAGGTAGGATTTTAGAAATATTAAAAACTTACAATAGAGATATTAAAAACTATTAAGAATTGTCTGCAGGTTCGAGACCCGTTGCAGGCAGACGAAGCGTAGCACACCCAGCTAATCTTACGTTTGAGCTGTAAATTAGCGTACTCGCTTTTATTCCCAGAAGAGTCCCTTGTTCCATGCATGGTCTGTGTGTGTCATAAAAAACCTCAGGGAACCATTCTTAGTTCATTCTCAGAGTTTAAGTACACCCTGAAATATTGATAAATTTCAAATTTTGCTTAAAATTTTTTATTTATTAACTAAGTTATCATGATACAAATTCATAAGTACAAACATGGGAACTTAAATAACAACAAATCAGGACAATTTACCAAAAGCAAAGTCTAAATTTTAGATTCATCAAAATAGCCTCCTCTAGCAGCAATTACAGCAGAACAAATTCGAGGCATGCGCTCAACAAGAGAAAGAAGATAGTCTGGTGAAAGCTGCTGTCAGCACTCTTGTAAGAGTTCCCAGAGCTTCTGAGCACTGGATGGCTGCTTGGCTCTCACTCGTCGATCCAGTTCTTACCACACTAGCTCGATGGGTTTCAGATCCGGGAACTGTGCTGGCCATTCCATAAATGTGAGCTGACGTTGCCGTTCTTTCCGCTTCAGGTAATTTTGACACAGCTTGGAAGCGTATTTAGGATCGTTGTCTTGCTGCATTATGAACTTTTGGCCAACTAGTCGCAGTCCAGATGGGATGGCATGGCGCTGTAGAATGCTGTGATAGCCACGTTGGTTCAGTATTCCAGTGACTTTGTGGAGATCTCCAACTTGCTCCCCTGCAAAACATCCCCAGACCATCACACTTTCTCCACCGTGCTTCACTGTTGGCACAACACACTGCTGTGTCATTCTTTCACCCGCTCTACGCCGCACAAATACTCTGCGTTTGGATCCAAAAACTTCGAACATTGATTCGTCAGTCCAAAGGACAAATTTCCACTGCTCAATAGTCCATTTTTTGTG
This sequence comes from Bathynomus jamesi, assembly GCA_023014485.1. Lineage (NCBI taxonomy): Eukaryota > Metazoa > Arthropoda > Malacostraca > Isopoda > Cirolanidae > Bathynomus > Bathynomus jamesi. The sequence continues at coordinate 196,510 of JAJOZX010002538.1, read as the reverse complement.
TTTTTTAGCCCAGGTTAGCCTTTTCTTTTTGTTCTGGGGTATCAGCATTGGTTTCTTTGCTGCAGTTCGTCCTTTTAATCCTGCCTCTCTTAGTCTTCTCTGAACAGTTGATGTTGAAACTGTTGTACTTCTGGAGTTGTTTAGCTGGGCTTTGATTTCAGGTGCTGTGAGGCGTCTGTTGCGCAGACTGGTGACTCGGATATACTTGTCCTCTGAGTCTGTTGTAGTTCTTGGTCGCCCTGACCTTTTTCTGTCCTTATTTTGACCAGTTTTATTGTACCGTTTAATGGCAGAAGCAAACGCATTCACATAAACTTTTAATTTTTTTGCAATTTGCTTCAGTGATTAGTCCTCATTACTCAAAGTTACAATCGACTGTCTTTTTTCTGTTGTTAACTGAGCTTTGGCACCCATGTTTGCTTTTTGAAACACAGAAATATACCTTAAACTACACAGTTAGCTCCTCTGCAAGAATTTTATATGTAAACACCTGCAGCGCATGTTAATAACTGAACACATGTATTAACATGCTCCTGAAGAAACACACTATCCCAGTAAAGACTTTTAAACTGTTTTTGGACGTTTGTGCAGAGCTAATGACATTAATTTTAGGTTGCATACTAAACGTAAATTAACACAGTTTGAAGGCTATTTTGAAGAAGCTTCTCTGTTACAACACACTGCATCGGGCAGATGCACTGAAGCATACTATATGAAAGCCAGGTAAGTAAATTCATCTCTAGTACCTGTTAAGTTTACATTTGAAGTTTAAGTCATGAGCTAAGCAGCAAAACATTGGACATTAGTAGGTGTACTTAAACTTTTGAGTGGTAGTATATATATATATATTATATATATATATATATATATATTATATACACACACAGGTACTTACTTACTTACTTTAGGTTACTTTAGGTGAGCTTGAACAACGGTTCAGGATCGACCTGCGGTCGACACCTCTGCAGCATCCCGCCTCATTTGCGGGATTTGGTGAAGGAAGGAATTGCTGTCTGATCTCCTCCTGCCCTCGTAGCCAGCCACGCATGGCTGGTCAGGGACTTTCCACAGGAATCTGTTCAGCTGGTTCTTGAAGTTATTCAGGTCGGTGTGCTGGAGATTCCTCACTTCTTTTGATAAGACACTGAAAAGCTTTGGGCCTCGTATTCTGAGAGTATTTTCCATCCTCGTTTTCATGGCCTCTTCTCCCACCGCAGCTGGAACAGTACAAAATCTGCCTCTTCTCTCATTCCAGTTTGTTTCTATTTCATTTCTAAGGTTAGAGACAGAGCCCTCAAGTATTTTCCATATGTATCATATATTATTGTGTACCGCTCGTGCCTTCTTTCGAGAGAGTAGAGTTCTAGGGATTGTAGTTCGGACCAGTAGTCTTCACCTTCCGTTTCCTCTATCTCAGACGTAAAAGTCCTTTGTACATATACTTCAATGTTCGCAATGTCTCGTTTTCTGGATGGGCTTTTGAGTACTAAGCAATATTCATTTATTGGTAGGACTAGACTCTTCAATAATTTGAGCATGATATTTGCTTTTCTGCTGCTGAAGCTCCTCCAGATGATTCCCATTATTTTTCTAGCCGTTGTAATTTTGATGTTATAATACTCTCTGAATTCTGCATCTGACGACATTATTACTCCAAGATCCCTGACTTGTTGGTTTGGTGTTATCTGTTTAGCTTGCAGGGTTTTGTACACTTTTTTCTGTAGCTCCTTGTTATTACCATATCTTAGAAGTTGGAATTTTTCTTCGTTGAACTTCATATTGTTGTCTTCTCCCCACTGGAATAATGTTCCAATGTCGTTTTGTAATTTTCTTATGTCACCTTCGTTCAATATTTCCTTACATATCTTTGTATCATCTGCGAAGCATGATGCAATACTGTCCTTAATATCTGCATCAATATCTGCAATCATTATTATGAACAGCAAGGGAGCTAATACTATCCCTTGTGGGACAGAGCTCACGACTTCCGAGACTTCCGATTTAACTCCGTTTATCACCATTCTTCGTGTTCTTTGCGTCAAGAAATTAAATATCCACTTTCCCAGTTTTCCAGTAATTCCTGTATTCTTAAGTTTGTGTGCTATGATTCCATGGTCACATTTATCGAAGGCTTTAGCAAAGTCTGTATATATTACATGCATGTTTTGTCCTCGACACAATGTTTCCAGTATTTTCTCCTGGTGGTCTAGTAGCTGTGATAGGCATGATCTTCTAGCCCTGAAGCCATGTTGATTTGGGTTGTATAAGTCTTTTTCTTGTAGGTAGTAGGTAATTTGGCCTCTAATTATACGTTCAAAACACTGGCCGATAATTCTTCGGCATTGCTCTGTTACCACCTTTAAATAGAGGGGCAATGTTCGCGTTCTTTAAGTAGAGTGGAATTAGTCCTGTGTCGAGTGATTTTCTCCATAGTAAGTATAGTGCTTTGGTAATATTCTCTTTGCATTTCTTCAGAAACGTGGCACTCCATGTGTCTGGCCGTAGCGCTGAATTGTCTCGCATATGTGATAACGCCGTAATTACATCTCCTTCCGTGAACTCGAAGTCCATTAATAGGTTTGTGCCGGAGTTTGTTCTTGGTTGATTTGTATCTATGTCGAAAAATTCGTCTGGGTTTTCCACTTCCATCTCAGACTTAGGGGTGCTAAACACAGAGTTAAATTGTTCCCTAAGCAGTTGGCTTATTTCTTTCGGGTAATTTGTGTATTTGGCCTTCCCGTCTATCAACGGACCAATACCCTCCTTACACTGCATTTTTCTTTTCGCAAACGTGTAGAAGTATTTTGGGTTATTTTTTGTTTTCTGCTACCTTGTTTTCCTCCTCGTTTATCTTATGTATGAATGTTTGCTTTAGGTCAATTTCTATTTTGCCAAGTTTCCTCTCTAGTTTGAGTCTCTTTGCATCAATTCTGCATCTGTCGAGATGTTTTACGGTTTGTCTTCGTTGCCTGAATAGTGTCCTGATTTTCATCTCGAGCTTGCTACGTTTTCATTCCTGTCTCTCTGGAATATGTTTCAGTATTATAGGTTTGGTTTCAGTCTCTATTATACATAGTATTTCTTGTGAAGTCTTCTCGTGAAGTAGCAATTCCCAATTTACCTCCTTTAAATCTTTATTTACGTTTTCCCAATTTACTTTCTTTGAATTTATGTTTAAGCCTTCAAATATTCCATCTGCCTTTCTAGGATCCATTTTCGGACCTCTGAGTGCTAACTTCAATTGTATATCGATTAGGTTATGGTCGGAGAACTTTGTGTGCGTTACTTCTTTATTTATTATTATCTCGTTGTTATTTGTCAAGATTAAATCCAAAACGTTCTCTTTTCTCGTGGCTTCACAGATTTCCTGGGTAAGGGCGTAATGTTCCATAATGTCTAATAGCATTGTTGCTTGGGTTCTACCATCTTTAGTAATGTTGCCATGAAACTTCTCGACATATATAACTTCGTCATTTCTTCCATGTTATGAATGGGAAATTAAAATCTCCGAAAATTAGAATATTTGCTGCTGGAGTCTCAAGTAATTTTAATATGTTTTCTATTTCAGTTGTAGCAAATTGGAATTCATTTTTTGTGGTTTGGTGGTCTGTAGATGTTCATAATGTTTAGGTTCAGTTCTTTTACTTCTAATATAATAACTTCAACTGTGCTGTTTGATTTGTTTACCTTTACTTCACATGTGTATGTGTTTTTTCACGCAGATGCAACACCCTCCCCCTCGTCTAGCCACTCTATCTGCTCTATGTATGTTGTAGTCCAGCAAAGCTAATTCAGTATCCTCGATACTGCATTTATGCAAGTGTGTTTCCGTTTGGGATATAATATCTATGATCGATTCGGTAGCTAAATTCTGTAGGTATTGTAATTTGCGGCCTGCATGGTCCGTTAGGGCTTATCATACTCTCGGTTCACGGTTGAAATTGTGGAAAAACAAAGTGGCTAATATGTATTCCTATGTAAAAATTAATTCTAAGATGGGTTTATTATCTGCAACTTTTCCGAAAAATCTCATTTTCATGGTCAAAATCGCGATTTTCTGATTTTAAGGCTGCCTAACTAACCTCAGGGCACCCAAACCAAAGCGCGGAGCTGTTCTGCATGTGATTTAGTCTAAAAGCTGCTTTTCTGACCTCATCCTTGCTTTCTTGCGTGTTTCAACACCTCTGGGTGCTGAAAAAATGTTTAGATTTCATGTAAAACTTAAGAATTTTAAGTTTCTCTTCAACGAATAAGCGCGGCTCACCAGCTCTACTCTGATCGAGTAGTGGGAGACTTGCCACCTCCACGTGTAGGTTTACACGCCTGTTCTTCCTGGATCCCTGAAAAGCGTGGCCTCATAAGATCTTATATTATGATCTTATGAGGACTTTCATCTATTATGAACATTAACGATGGCTTCAGCCTCTTCATCAGCCACTCGAACCTGAAAAGCTCTTAAGTATGTCCTGCTTCGATCTGAACACTGGGAGCATTTCTCGATGGTCTATCCTGGCTCTCACCCACCCATCTCTCCTCTCGTGACCGTACACAGCTTGGGAAGCAGTTGAGACTTCCTGTACAGCTCTCTCGCAGGACTGAGTATGAACAGAGAAAGCGTCCACTTTGAGTGGAGTTTTCCTGAGATCCTCGAACTCAGTCAAGGTCATCTTGCAGGTGAAAATAAGCTCGTAAATATTCTCTGATTCCCAGTTGATGAGATCCTCAGGTGAAGTGGCTTGCAGATTGACTTTGGGATTTTTATGGGGCCTCACTGTCATATCACCAAAGTCTCTTCCTACTCTGATCTTCTCTATCTGGCTCACAGCAAAAGCTCTCTGACGCTCATCCTCACTGCACAGGAATGAAGCCAGGATGTTCTCAGGATGTGCGTGGTAAGCTCCTCCTATCACTGCAGCAGAGATGATGTTCCTGACCTCGGTAGTCTGGTTCCTCAGCAGCCTCAGGCTTGAAAAAATGTGTGCAGGACAAAATTTGAGGTGGTGCTTCACTTTGATGTCGTAGTACATTTTGAAGTAAAAGTTAAGGCAGAACTTCACGAGGACCTCGAGCCTCCTCAACATCTCCCCCTTCAGTCCGTGCTCCCTCATCCACAACAGCAAGATGGCCTGTGCAGTAGTGAGCCACCTGGATTGGTTCAGAGGACCGCACTTGAGACCAGCCAACTGTGGACTGAGACTTCCAGACTTGATGGCTTTGATCAGAAGATAGCAGTTGTGCTGGTCTGTGGAGAGAGATTTGACTATCTCTACTGGCAGCTCTATGATATCTTCAGTTCCTTCCACTGGTTTGAAGTTGAAGTTGACCTCAAGTTCATTCACTTTCTCAATAAGTTTTCCAATAGGCCCACTGAAGCCTGACCGGGGAGTTGCAGGGCCGTCCAGCTTGATGATTAAGTGCCTCAGGGGGAGCTCGTTCACATGGAGCAGACAGATCATCCAGTGTCACTTGCGACCCAGCATCTTCTCCAATAGGGCTGTGGCGCCTCCAGACCACCCCGTGTTGGTGTTGGTAGAGTCTCCTCCAATCATTACAAGGCTCTCGTCAGCTCCGTGATCCAGAAGCCACTCATGCAGGCCCTGAGTGATCTTATGAGCAGGCTTTTCTCCTTCCTCAGGTTCCTTGAGAGTGAAATGGAAGAGGTACTTTCAGTGGTGGAATTCAAAAATTTTAAGAACCGGGTCGCCCTCCCCTCCCCTTCCCCCTTTCTCCACTCCCTTCCGTGTCAGAAATGAAAACTAAAAAATGTTTTTCTTGAAATTCTTTATTTAATTTCCTTTTAAATATTTCCAAATCGTCTCCAAATCGAACTCGAGAAATTTTAGGAACCGGTTCGCATGAACCGGTGCGAACCGGCTGAATGCCACCACTGGGTACTTTCCTTGAGGCTCTCACATGATAGTGTAATGCTCCTCGATCACTTTGCTAGGATGAAATCTCCCTGTCATTTCGTCATATTTCAACACCTTTGTGTTCCTATCCTGCTTGCCATCAAAGAATATCTCAGAGATCTTCTCCTCTGACCTCTGCGTGAGAGCTTCAACTGATGAGGCCATTACTTCCTCCTTGGTCCTCCAGACTTTCATGCCATCTATGGCCAAGTAAGCCTTGTCTTTGGAAAGATGACCGGCCTTGATGAGGTCGTTCAGGAAGCCAGTGGCAACTGCAGCTGCCGGAACATTTGCCACCCTGTACCTCAAAGCTGCTGAAGCTGTCCCTTGGATCTTCATGTAGTTTCCTGTAGCAGAAGTTGGAGTTTCGGCAGGTACTTCAGCGGGAACGTCCATAGGAGCTTCATTAGCCTCAGCATTGCCAGAGGCTTCTTTTGCAGCTTCTTCCAAGTTTGGCTCTTCGTCCTCCTCAAAGTCTTTCATGAGAAGCTCCTCATTAGTAGCCTCCTCTTTCTTCTTCCTCTTCACAGTAGAAGCTTCTTCAGCCTCCTTCCTCTTCGCTGCTTTGATCTGTCTCCTGCTGTCTTCGAAGTCTACAGAAGACATCTGGATTCCTGAAGCTTTGGAAGTTTTCACTCTCTGGTATACAGCCACTGAAGGTCCAGTTTAGGAATCTTCACCTCCAAAGGATAGTTACAGTTCACATGGGCCTTGAGGGAGCATCCTGAGCATCCACTCCCATCTGAGCCGCACAAGAAGATCTGATGCTTGCAAACGCAGACTTCACAGAGTTTATCCAGATCAGCCATCCTCTTCTCCTGGGTAGCAGACTTAACTCTCCCGTTCACAACGTCTGTCATCTCCTTCCACTTCAACAAGATCTTATATAAGAGCGATTTTTCCGCGATTGTCACAGGCGGGGAGAACTTTACATTCGACTTCCTCCACTGAGTCATCACGAGTGAAGCCAGCTCGTCAGTCATCTCTCGGATAGGGTATTTAGACCTTTGGATGTCATGAATGAGGAACTTTTCCTCCGGCTGACGAATCCCTCCCTGAAGAACAGCTCTCCAAGTCGGCACCTCGCTGGGAATGAACTCCTTTCCCGGGCCCACAACATCTGAGAGCTTTGAACCTGACATTTTCCTGGTTTTGGGGCCAGATTCGGCTATCACGTCTAGTCGGTGCTTATTCTCGCTCTTGTCCAATCTGTAACAAATTCATATCAGTATGTTTAGTGTTCTTTCGCCATAAATATAGACAAGGAATATAATTTTTGGTTATAATCGGGGTTGCCAACCGGCATTTTTAATTACCAAATTAATCTAAATTTGGTAATGAATATTTATTTTGGTAATAGAAAACTGAATTTGGCATTGCAAATTTAATTTAAAATTCGTAATAATGGTGTAACATAAGCTTAACCCTTTGTCATTCAGCACCATTTAATTTTAGCGTAGGTTCATTTTTTTACTTGAAATATGCATAGGAGGTATATATAAGCATTTTTAGCAATCTTTTTTTTTGGAAGAACATTTCTAAATGATATAATTTGTGTCCATTAGTCAACAAAGGTCTAATAAGGTAATTAGTGGGTGGTAGTTACTACTCTCTCTCTCTCTCTCTCTCTCTCCTCTTCTCTCTCTCTCTCTCTCTCTATATATATATATATATATATATATATATATATATATATACACGGTGAACCAAAAGTAGGTGGACAGTAGGTTGAATACGGTTTGTGTTATATTATATTATAACTATGGTGTTCATTATAACTATGGTGTTTTGTTATATTATATTAAATATTATAACTAAATTTATTTAAATTTTATTTTGTATTATAGTATACAAAAAAATTAAATATGTATTCTCAAAATAAACGTTATCATTTACTGTCCACCTACATTTGGTTCACCCTATATATAACTATACATAAAAACAATCGTAATGAAAAATTGATTTCATGTATCCAATTGAACACACGTGTTATCATAGACAGAAATTTACCCTATGAAAACTTTGTGTTCATTTCGAAACGAACTTTGAATAAAGTCTTTTCTTCACATTTATTAAAAATATTGCTTAAACAAAGTAAACAGGGAGCTTCCTTAATAATTCTAGAATGAAATTATAGTCAAAACAAATATAATAATGGTGATTAAACTTAAGAAAGTTACAAAAAACACTTACCGAAAAAAATGGTGTCCACTCACTTCTACTTCACAATTATAACTGGCGTAATTGCTCAGAACCATCTATTGAGAGAATGTTGAACTTCGCCGTCTGCGTCCAAATGGTTACAAAGATTCAAATGGAGTAGATTTTTTTTCTTATGTATGTATGTATTAAACCTGTGTAAAAGTTAAGTAAAGTTAATGTGTCTAAACGGCAACAAATTACGACAAAAGGTTAAAAATATGAGGTTGTGTCCAATTGAATATTCGATATTTCAACATAGAACAGAAAACCGCAATTTTGAACATGATAACGCGATTTTTGGGAAAAGTTGCATAAAAGAAACCCCTCTTAGAATTAAATTTTACATAAAAATACATATTAGCCAGAGTGAAATTCGGACTCGGAAAAGTATGATATGCCCTAATGGTCCGTGTAGAGGCCTTGAATATTTGTGTATAAAACATTTATTGGGTTTCTAATTTCCGTGTTCAGTTTTCCAATAGGAAAACGACCTGGTCGTTTCCAGGTCGATGTCGGTTCCTGTTTGGTGTTATTGTTTGGCCGCTGCATTTGGGAGAATTGGGGTTACGCCACTTGATACCACTGTGGTTGTATTACACTGGTCAACACTCATTTTATTGCCAATCATATTAGAGTGATTTTGGGGTAACTTTGTGGTGCTGATTCCGAATATGACATCGGTTTTGCTAGATTGGCTCTAATTTATGAGATAATTGGTACCCCATTGAAACACGTAAAAATGCAAAAAATTTAATGTTCAGGCGGAGCCTACTTACAAATCGTATTGAAATTGTCTCAAATCATACAAAAGTAAACACATGAAATACATAATGGCATTTTATTCGGTCTCACCATCTAGAATGTTCCGGTAGTTTCCCATATGCACGCGTTATGGTTACGTTTCCTATTAATTGAGGGTATTCATTATCTCAAGAACTAGAGCCAAATCGGAAAAACTACTTTCATTTTGGAATTCAGCAACCCCAAAATACCCTAAATTCGTACGAATTTCCTTGGCAACGAAAAAAACATTTTTTTTTGTTGACCTGTGTTATCGGTGGGTGGTGTTGGATAGAATGGTGATGTATGTAATGGTGTGGGGAATATACCTGCGGAGTCCTGTCCTTTCTTGCTAGCAGGGCAAGCTGTGATTTTATCGTCCTCATTTCCATTAAAAATATTTGTTTCCTTGCTCCTGTTGTTACTTATAATACGGATAGGGTCTGTTATTCCCCGTCCTCTTCTTTGGGTACCCTTTATGTGAAAATATGGACACTATATTTAGGCATTTTCTCTGTCAGTAACTGTCTGCACATAGGAGGGTGGAAAAAGTGGCAGTTTTGTCCGTATCTACATCTTTCATTCCTCATCATATCGAAGCATTCTTTTGGGTAAGTGTACCTGCAGTTTGCTCCATGTATGCACGACCCTGTTTTATAGTATTTACATATAGCCCGTCGTTTAATCTCCTTAAGAGCCCTATGTGATTCAATTGCTTTTTCTGTTCCGCCACCACTTCTTCCCTACTCAGTGTTTTTTTTGTCTTCGACGAGTTTTCATTAGTGTTCTTGGTATCTTCCTCTTTCTCTTTTGTATTCCAGGTATCCCCCTCTTTCTCTTTTGTGTTCCTGTTACCTCTCTCTTTGGCAGGGGATATTTCATTCGCTGAGGCTACTTTTGCATCTCCCTGTAGTGTAGCGTGCTTTCCTCTATTGTGTTGTCCTGCGCCTCGTATTCCTACTGTAGCGTGCTTCTCTGTATTACGTTTTCCTGCGCCTTGTGTTTGTTTGTGTCAGCGTTTCCTTGTGTTTTCTTGTCATCTGTCGGTAAACATGTATTGCCCATTTTCATTGCTCTCTGTACCATATTCTTATTTTTTTCCATGCATGTGATGCACAGGAAACGGTAAATGCCTATGATTTTGTTATTTATTCTATTTATCAATTTCTTGTCTTTTCTATTTAAGTTCATGCATTCGTAGTGTTTAAAGGTATTGCACAGAATGTATTTTAAGTCCGTGGCCTGGTCCGCTTCATTTTTGCAATCACAAAGGTGATGGGCAGTGCATTCCATTAAACATAATACAGCGCTATTCAGCTTTCTGAATTTACCACAGTTTACACACTTCGTATTTTTTGCCATTCTTTCCTTTATTCTTTCCTTTCTTTATTCTTTATTCTTTATTATTCTTTATTCTTTCTTATTCCTGATATATATATATATATATATATATATATATTCCTTAGTGAGGAATAAGAGGACGAGAAGGTGGTACACGTTTATTAATCAGATGTTTCGGAAATTCAATTTCCATCATCAGTGAAACATTCAAAAATTGAAGGTCGGAGTCGGCTTTTGTCCATTTTCGGTAAATGTTTTTTGAGTCCTTGTACCTCTTCAACGTGACTCGGCCAACTCTGACCTGGAAATGATGGAAACTGAATTTCCGAAACGTCTGATTAATAAACAGGTATCACGTTCTCGTCCTCTTATTCCTCACTAAGTTGCGGTTCCCCAAGAACAAACCCTTCAATCAAGTTATTATAGAAAGATACGACCGAGTCACGTTGAAGGGTACAAGGACTCAAAAAACATTTACCAAAAATGGATGAAAACAAACTCCGACCTTCAATTTTTTAATGTTTCACTGATGATGGAAATTGAATTTCCGAGACGTCTGATTAATAAACATGTACCACCTCATCCTCTTATTCCTCACTAATTTGCGGTTCCCCAAGAACAAACCTTTCAATCAAGTTATATATTCCTTATATATATATATATATACACACACCGGGTTGCCCAGAAAAAGGTAAGCTATTGCTTTTATCAACTATTATATTTACTATTGTCAAGATTTGCTTGTTTTTATAATGATTTAAATAAATAATTTGCTTTTATTTGTAGCACTTCTATATGTCTTTATAATATTTGTTTTAATATACTCTATTTATCTTTGTTGCAGATTTTTCAAAAATATTTAATCACTCATATTGATAAAACAATTACATATTGAGAAACACTATGGCGCCAGAAAAATATATCAGTTTCCACATAAACCATGGATTCGTTCTGGTGTAGAAAAAATATTAGTAAATTTGATAGAACTGGATGGGTTGCTAGAACCAAAGGTAGTGGAAGAAAAAGAGAAGTTCGCACTGATGAAAATATTGCAATGGTTGAGAAAATGGTTCTAAGTCAGGAAAAAAAGCCTGGAACGCATATGACAGCAAATGAAATTGCAGCAGAAAAAGTAATTTCAAGACATTCTGAACAACGAATTGTGAAAGATCTGCAATTGAAAGTTTATAAACGATATCCAGTGCATATCTTGAGTGAAGTCAATAAGATGAACAGAATGGAAGCATGTCAAGCTTTTCTTGAAAGATTTCCCACTGTCAATAGAATCTGGTTTAGTGATGAAAAATCATTTTCAATTCGATCGCCGATCACCACTTTTCTAAAAAACTAATGACCTCCTGCTGTGTCTCAAAACTGAATAAAATTGATGTTGTTTTTATTGAAAGCGGTGTTAAAATGAATGCTGTTTATTATTGCAACAGTATATTGGAGAAACATCTACCAAAAATTCGCGAGAAATTTCCCAAATCGATATACATTTCAGCAAGATGGTGCAACAAGTCATACTGCCCTCCTTACACTTGAATATTTAAACAAAGAAATTCCTGATTACATAAAACCTAAAGATTGGCCTGGCAACAGCCCAGATTTGTCTCCTCTTGATTATGCAATATGGGATGAACTGGAGAAAAGAGTGTATAGGAATACTAATTTCGCTAACATTGATCAATTAAAAGAAAAGATTGTGGAAGAATGGAATTCGCTACCACAAAATTTCATAAACAGGGCAGTTGATAACTGGCGCCATCGTTTGGAGCTTTGTGCCAAACAAGGTGGTGGATATTTTGAGTATTTGATGTCATAATATACAGGGCGTCCCAAAAAAATGTATACACACTTTAACAGCTGATAGCTCAATTGATGTTTCTTTCTTTCCAAGTTAAACCCATTAGAATTAATAATGGCAGTCAGACTAAGCTTTGAACAAAGGAAATTCATTCTAAAATGCTACTGGAAGTGTGAAAACGCAGTTGAAGTGCAAAGACAGTTTAGGAGGGAGTTTCAAACAGATCCACCAACGCGACTTACCATCACTCGAATTAGAGATAAGTTTGAAGCCGATGGAACTGTTTAGAATGTCCACAAGAAGCGTTCCGGAAGACCACGGACATCGACAAGCCCCACAAAGCAAGAAAGAGTACTGGAAACGTATCACCAAAGTCCAAGAAAATCTGTGCGGCAAGCGAGTCGTGAGGTAGGAATTTCAGAATCGTCTGTCCAACGCATTAGTCCATGCTATTAATGAAGATGATCCGTACCGAAGAGTGGAGTATTGCGAGTGGTACTTGGCACGATGTGGATGTGGATTGGACGAAGGGGTTTCGTAGAATACCCTCCGCGTTCACCAGACCTCACACCACTAGACTTTTTTTTATGGGGATACTTAAAAGACAAAGTCTACGCTATAAAACCTGCAACAGTCGCTGAATTGAGAGCAGCCATTGAACGAGAATGCACACAAATACCAAACGAAATGTTTCGTGATGTTTGCGATTCCATTGCTTCGCGTTATCAGCAGTGCCTGGACCAGAACGGACGTCAGTTTGAAAACAGGCGTTGACAAAACAATTAAATAATGTCTGTAGATTCTATTACAGTTTGAAAATGAAATGTATTTTAATAAACACTGCCTTTATAAGTATTTAAAGTGTGTATACATTTTTTTGGGACGCCCTGTAGACAATAAACAGGAGTATTTATTAACATGTATTATTTATTTTGTATTTCTTTCTATAAAACTGAAATAAAATCTTAAATCTTAAAATCTTACGTTTTATTTAGTTGTTGTTGTTGTTGTTGTTGTTGTTGTTTAGCCGATCAGCTCACCCTGATCGAGCAAGCGGACGGCACGCAGGTAACCGATCGCCCTCTCCGGAGTGGACCAAAGGTTCAGCGCACTAGTGATGTTGTGTTGTGTTCGTTGTTGTGCTAGAGCGGTACAGTCTGTCACAATGTGTTCAATTGTTTGTGGTGTGTCCTGGCACAGGTGGCAGGTGTCGTCTATGGAGTTGTCTAGTCTGTGTTTATATGTCCGTAAGTTGGGGTGATGTCCACATCGGAATCGTGCTATGTTAACTCGATCCGATCTGCTCAGGCTGATCTCTGACCTGTTAATGGGTGGCGGCTTCGCACCTAGGACCGCATTCGGACTGAGTCGTGTCAGTGCTTTGTGGGTTAGGTGTGTGTGTGTATGTGTTTTCTGTACAGTGTGATGTCTGTGGGGCGTGGTATGGAATGGAGTATTTGGTTATAATGTCTCTCTGGTGTTACCTTAATGGTGCGAGGTGTTGGTGCATGATTGTATATGTAGTGGCAAGGGTGTTGTGGGTTAATTGTCGCTGCTGCCATGAATTGTGTTCCCCTCATGTCTAAATGTTCCCTAACTTTCAGTATTTTTGTTTCTGTGTGCAGGTGTTCTATTGGTGTTGTTTGAGTGCATCCTGTAATGATACGAAGTGCGTTGTTTTGTATTGTCTGTAAGGTGTTTATGTGTGTGTTTGAGATAATGGGTGCCTAGCATGGGCTAGCATAGTCCATAACTGAGCGAATATATTGTTTGTATATGAGTGATATTGTTTCCTGCTGGTGTCCAAAGTTTGTGCCTGTTAGTACACTAAGCGTGTTAAGTCTTGACGTACATTTGTTTTTAATGTCCTGAATGTGGTTTGCAAAAGATAATGATGTGTTGTATGTGACCCCAAGTATTTTGGTCCTGTGAGTGTGTGGAATGTTGATGTTGTTTATTGTAAGCTGTGGAATTACCTGGTGTTCTTTTGTGTTGCTTGTAAGCAAGGTGATGGTTGATTTTGTGGGCGCTACTTTGAGTCTATTGTGTGTGAGCCAGTCTTGTATACTGTTTATGTATGTTTGTAGGTTATTTGTAGCGATGTCGATGTTGTTGGGGGTGGATATTAGAGTGATGTCATCCGCATATGATGATAACGTAAGCTTATCTATGGGTGTTGGAATGTCATGCATGTATAAGTTGAAGAGTGTTGATGAGAGAACAGAGCATTGAGGGAACCCGTTTGGAAAAAGCTTGTTTTTGGATGACTTGCCATTAAATGTGACATGTGAGTTTCTTCCTGAAAGATAGTTGCTCAGCCACCTTTTGGTGTTATTGTGCATGTTTGTGTTGAGTATTTTGTTTATGAGAGGGAAGCGTGGGATAGCATCAAATGCTTTACTAATGTCTATTATTGCTAATATTGTACGTTGAGCTGGTCGTCTGGAGTTGATGCCATCCATGATGTGCTGCGTGAGGTTAGTGAGTAATGTCGTGGTTGAGTGGTGAGGTCTGAATCCATGTTGAGTAGGCGATAGTGGAATGTGTGGGTTGGTGATTTGTAAGATTAGTCTTTCTGTTACTTTGGAAGGTCTGCATAGTAAAGTAATGGGTCTAGAAGAAGCTGGTTCTGTTGGATTTTTGTTTGGTTTGAGTAGTGTAATAATTTTACCTTGTTTCCATATGTTAGGAATAATACAGTGTTGGTATGAATATGTGCTGATATTTGTGAGAGCTAGTATTCCTTGTGGGCCCAAGTGTTTAAGGTGTATGTTAGATATGTTGTCTGGTCCAGTAGCCTTCGAATTCTTAATGTTTTTGATGATCTTGGTGGTCTGGTCTGTATTGAAGGGTGTAATGGTCGTGTCGAGTCTGTAGGTTTTCTTGTGTCTGGCTGTTTGTCTGTCTGCGTGTTTCTGGTTGTTGTCTCTGTTTAAGTGACTTATCTTTGCGTAGTGATTAACTAGAATGTTAGCTTGTTGTGTGTATATTGGGATATTATTTTGGCTGCGACAGATAGCCGCGTGTGAGGTGTGAATGCCACTGTTAGAGTGGGTAATGCTGTTTATAGTCTTTTATAGCCTGGATGTATCTGTGGAGTGGTTTAGTGTTGTTATGAATTCCCTGAATGTTTCTCTTTGTTTTTCTTTGAGTTTGTTGTTTATTTCTGTGTTGAGCTGTTGTATCTGCTGTTTTTATGGCTTCTGTGTGTGGTGTTTGTGTGTTATATTTGAGGTTGTTACGTTGCCTTATGAGGTGGGCTATTTCTCTAGTGTAATTTGGGTTGTATTTCCTAATGTTGCCCTTGGGTATGTATTTGTTTGCATTATAGATAATCTGATTAAATGTCTTGAGTGTTGTATTGATGTTTATGATGGGTGTGCTGTTTAATGTGGTGAATTGTTCCTCAGTCTGTATTTTGAACTGTTCCCAATCAGCTTTCTTGTAATTTCTGTAAGTGTGCCTGAGGCTGTTGGGGCAGAGTGTAGAACGTGTTGTAATGATGATGGGCAGGTGGTCTGATGACAGTTGTTTTTCTGTTCTCCATTGTGTATGTGTTGCTAGTGAGGGGGAACAGAACGTTATGTCTGGGGAGGAGTTTGAGTATCCTGCTTGATGTGGTATGTGTGTATGTTCTTCTGTATTGTTAAGAATGAAGAGGCTGTTTAGTTGTGTGGCTATGTTGGCCCCTCTGGTGTTGTTTTGGTTGTGTAGGTACCAACTAGTGTCTTTGGCGTTGAAGTCTCCTCCTAATATGACATTAGTGAGAGAGGCCAGATTGTGTAACTGTGGATTGTAATTGGCTGCCACCTGAGGTGAACTATCTGGTGGGATGTAAATGTTGATTAGTGTGGTGTTGTGTTTTGCGCGTGTTTTAATGTTAACTGCCGGTATTTCTATCGTGTTATCTGCTTGGATTGTGTTTGTAATGTTTTGGGTAGCATCAGTGTAACGAATACTTTTACGTATGTAAGTGATAAGTCCACCCCCGTTACCCCCAGTACGATCTTGACGGATCGCCGTGAAGTCAGGGATGGTGGGTGTTTTGTGTGTGCGTTTTAGTTTTGTTTCTTGTATAAGTGCTATGTGAATGTTTTGTTTGTGTACGAATTCCCTAAGCTCCATGATTTTGTTTGTGAGGCCATCTACGTTGTACTGTAATATGTTAATATTATACTTCTGTATGTGTCTCATGGTGCTACTGTGTCTATGTCTTTGTGTATGGTGACGTGTAAGATGTAGTGGGGCCTGGATTAGTCTTAATGTCGCCAGAGAGTAAGAGTAGTTCGGAGAGCACGCAATTGCTCCCTGTAATTGAAAAAATAGCACGCTGAGAATGGATCCGGCCCCGGGAGCCGATTGGCACACTGACCGTACCACGCAACAGGCCGTCGACTGCCAGTCTGGCCAACCGTAGACAGCCCGCTGCACGGAGATTTGAGGAATTTTGGCCACCAGCGTGTTGATGTTTTGGTTTGACGTCGCCTCTTCTTCGCGTTGACGTGTATTTAGTAGAAAATAAATGATGCTTAATAAAAATAATAATTTAGCATAAGTTATTAAATTAAAAGTGTCTAATGAATAAACGTATTTTAGAGAGTTAATTATACAGTGGAAACTTAATTACTATGGTAATAATGGAAGTAGTGAACTTTTACATCAGTTGGAGCTAATGAAGTACTTCTTTAGTGACTTCCAAATTCATTTAGTGATGACATTTGCATGATATTTGTAGGAATTGCATTCCATACATCTGTCCCTTTGAAAGAGTGTGCATTTCCTGCAGTTTCCATTGTGTAGTTTGGTTTGCGTATAAAATGTGTAGGGAGTCAACTGTTATAATGATGATGAATTTGATGGTGAGTGATTGAATGGGTGATGCATGTTGATTTTTATTATAACATGGAACATATTGACAGCAACATTGAATTTCTCTAAGTCTTTAGTTTTAAAATATTTAGCTCTTTAAACATTGGGGACGTGTGACTTTGTCTGTTGTCATTATTCGAAAGGGTTGGCAGATATTTTTTGTGAATGACTTCCAAAGGATGTTTTTATATTTATTTGAGCTACCCTATATCGTAAGTCAATATATAAATGAGGGTGGATAAGGGTAAGGAGTGCGTTTTGAGGAAGAGTCTTTTTTTAGTTTAAATACTATGAATCTAAATCTTCATATTTTGTATTTGATATGTTGAACATGACTTTTGAAATTTAGTTTGTCGTCTAAATTCATACTATGTACTTTAACTTCATTCACCGTTGCAAGAGTAGCATTCCCAATTTTTATTTGATAATTTGTACTGATATGTTTTGTGGTAATCATCATAATCATCATATAAGATGACTTTGTCAGATGCATTGAAACTTTAGTATTGCACACATCCATTTACACAAATGCTCTAATTGCCTGTTCGTTTCATTTATCACGTCTAAATTATGATGGGACGAAGTAAGTTTCATTGAGCATAATAATAATAATGTTTGAAATTGTTTAACCTCCTTCCTAACGGCAAAGGTCATGTAACTAAGAGGATATACAGTATATTAGAGTGGTCCACAATTACCTAGGAAATTTTTTGTTTTGAATCTTTGGGTCTTACTCTCTGTTCTTGTTCTTGGTGTTGAAAAAACATCCTACACCAAATTTTAGTCAGATCGGATAATTATAAGACATGTCACATGGAGCCTGAACATTTACTCAGTAATCCTATAATAGCGAATATCGTAAGTTTTTAAATTTTTCCAGGCTTACTCTATAACTGACAGTTATCATGAGGTCATACCAGGTCCCCCTCATCCAGTAAATATGTTTGTATTATTTTAGTGATTGGCTAGTGAGTATTATCCCCTCAGCAGGGGTGGGTTTATGGGGTCCCATCATCAGGCGGCGAATCTCTTCATGCAAGCTCGCTTGCTCGCCGTCAGAGCGAACTGAAACCGGAATTGGTTAATTTTGATGGCGTAGATGACGTGAGCCATCCACCTAGCGCGGTGGAAGACTACGGAGGAATCGGACTCCTCGTGGAGGAATGCCACCAAGATAAGTAATGGTCAACTCTAGCAGCTCTCGGTAGTCGTAGTGCAGCTGTATGGCGGTCAGCTGCCGCTTGCAAAAGCTCATTACTTTCTCCCGGTCGGCCACGTCGTCCTCGGCCGCTTCGAAGTGCTCCTTCTCGATGATGTTCCAGTTCTGTTGGAAACGCTTCAACAGATGTCGAGGCCAGAGTAGGGACCATGACATACAGCGAAGACTTTTTCCGCCACAATCTCTATGATGTGGTGGCGACACGCGAGATTCAGGCCTCTCTCAAGCTTCTGCTCTATAAGAGTACAAGCCCCGATTCTATGGCCGGTGTTGCTTGCAGTGATGTCGAAGGACATCCCTTGGAGGTGATTTTTGTTACCCCCAGCGTTCCAAGCAGTCGACTACAGCCTTCGCTATCGCTTTGTCTGTTCCAGGGGAAAGCATCGGAACGCCAAGGAGATTCGACCGTTTCTCTCGAGTAACAAGGACAGGGAGCCAATTGAGATGCTTCTTCCAGGTGAAATCGGGAAGAATTTTGTCATCCCAGTGGACGATGAGGGGAATGTCGGTGGAGAAGGACTCCTTGACTGCGGCAGCGTTACACTCTCGCATGGGGATCCTCATCCTGTGTATGGTGCTTCGGCTGGTCGAAAAGTTCTGGACGTTATGCCCGAGACTAGAGGCCGCTACTGGGAGAACATACACCACCTCTCGATCGCTCACAAGGGTACGGTCCAGCGCAGCAGATAGATCCGGTGTAACAATGTTGCACCGCCGAGTAAACCTTTTCCTCTTCGGTGGAGACGGTGTTGCCAGCTCTGCCTCCTTTAAACTGTTGCTGCTGCTGCTGCCCTCTTTCTCCGTTCTTGGTCTCGTTGACGAAAACGTTCGTGCGTGCTTCCTCTGCTGCTGGAGGACCTCCCGAGCTGCCAACTGCTAGTCCACACCGACCATGCGTCCCCTCCTCCCCATATCTCGCTGGGGCAGGAGGACTGCTTTGTCCCCGTCGATGTTGATCGGTTGGAGGGAGTCGGCGACGGGGATGTTGAAGAGGTCGCCCAATCCCCTCCTGAAAGGCCTTCTTTTGGAGCTTTAATAATACATTTCTCAATAATTTAAAGACAGCTCTCCAGTAGGATTTTAGAAATATTAAAAACTTTTAAGAATTGCCTGCGGGCCCGGGATCGAGACCCGGTGTAGGGACGACGTCTTAGCACTCTTACTTTTGAAAACTCTCAGGATATCTGCTTTTTTATTATAATTTTTAAAATTCGTGGCATTTTCTCTTATTGTAGCTCTTTAATTAAACTTTATTTTTGTTTAACTTTATAGGACCGGTGCGGAACTTGATCATGTTATAGCTACTTTTCGTTTTGATGAAAGGGGAATAAGTGATATGGATGCTTTACCCCACAACCAAACCAGCGACCTGAACACAGAGGTTGAGGGATTGGCTCATATCCGGTCCAACGAATGCCAGGTCATCGAGGAACTAATGTATTTTTGGGGGGTTAAGAAGAAAACACATTGTATTTTCATTTAATTTATTAAATGGTAGAAAACATGTACAAAATGGAACCAGTGTCCATTAAATAAGTCTTAATGGCTATTAATAGGCCTTTACACCTTATACATATACACCTTTACACATTTCAGTGTCGCACAAATCGAATAATCATACAATCTCAGGTACATGTATCTGTTCGATAAACTGTACAACCACAGAATCGTTCCAGGGCTGAGTGCCGAGTGAATCAAAATAGTACATTCTTTCCCTATTTTTAAAATAGATTGCAAACCAATGAATCCCCTCACCCCCCACAATGTCGGTGTTAAAGGTAACCCCGTACCAGTTTCTCGTAGTTGGCAATTTCAATATTTCATTCTTCGCAAACACACCGATAAATTTGGAGCGTGTGATTCGGTCACTTTTCATTACTCTCTGGAGTATATTCGCGTCCATTTTAAAAGTCTGTGACCACGTTCCTGAAACGATCAACTTCTATTAGTGCTTGTGATTCGACGTACACGAGTATACTAATAGGAACGTCTATAGGCTTGGCAAATACCAACCTGACTGACATATTCCCACTCTGTTGTGGACTTAAGTGCGTATTTGCGCCAGCAGACAAGTCAGGCGTAACATCAGATGAATAAATGCTAAATTCTTCGGCAAATTCTTTCTGCGTTACGCCGAACCCGAGCTCATCACAGGCACCTGTATTATGAGCCACACTACTATAAGCTCTATCGCAGAGCGGGAACACAGCGTCTGATGAGTAGTCCGTAATCGTAGTCCCTCCCAACGCTATGCCATTTACGTATAGTTATATTTTTAAGGCCGAAATTCTCGAATTTAAAAGCACTCTTTTTATATTTTCCATCCGTCGAGGCGTAGTCCTGCATTCCATTTAATATCCTTTTAGGTAGGACTCCAAGGGCCACGTTTTCTAGTTGCTTCGAGGCCAACCCGGCGGGCACCGTGTATAGATTCATCTGTACCCTGTTAAGTGGGTGTTTTACTGTGGCGTGTATTAAGTCTTTCTCAATTTCTATTTGTTTTGGCGAACTTAATTTCACTCGGCGTATACGCAAATACGCCTCCATGATGTGAATCACAACGGGTTTCGCGCCCTCTTCTTGATCAGACCCAGATTTATGCAGATCTCAGGATCGTGCGGTAAGCTTACTTCATATCATGCCGTTCATAAGCAGTTTCTCCTGGAATGTGAAATCTGTATGAAGACGTCCAAAACTCGTATATCTTTTTTTAGAATTTTTAAATTTATCCTTTATACCATTTTCATCTTTAGTCTGTAATACCCTCGGCGGTTAAAAAGGTGTCCTTCGCTCTTTTGAAAAGTTGAGGACATTTTCCAGATAGGCTCGTAGGTGATAGTACCCGTTCCTGCCGAGATGTTAACCTGATTTAAATACACCTCACACTGGCTGAATATGGAGTGTAAAAAGTTGGTTTCAGGGTACGCTGAGTAACTATCATCGCAGTCCGTTCCATCAGAATGGGCTATACGCAGTTTAGCGTACATGTGCATGCAGCTCGGGTCAAAAAAGTAAGGGCCTGAGCTGGGTATCACGAATTCTATAGGGGCACTCGGCGAACTAATTGTGTTTAATGGGTTAATTGTAATAAAGTCGCTATGCTCAATAGAGACCTGAGTGGGGGCATATCAAAGAGGGACAGTTCCGATTTACAGCATTGTGAACTACACGGATGGATGAAACGCGCCATGACGAGTCAGAAATAGTGCCACCTCTCTCGACAACTAGTAATCAGCCTATGATTCGTGAGAGTAGTGTCCTCAGCTTATATCAGTTAAAAAAATGATCAGCCATAGGTTTCATACGCTTAGAGCACTTCTTTTTTATTTCCTTTTACGTTTAGCGCCACGTGATGGTAACCCCTTCTTCCTGGCAGATCTCTTCTTTGCCACCACGCATTTTTCTCTTTGCATCTTTGATGATTTCGTCCCGTGTACGTTTTAAATTTTTTTAGAGCTTCTTTAGGCTTAGTTCCACCATTATGTCTTCTGCCGCGTTAAAACCTTTGTAACGCCTTCCTCCCTAGGTACCTAGCACCCCTCTTCAACAGTGGGACAGCGGTGCGTAGTATGGATGAAAAAATGGATCCAAGCCCACTCCCACGCTGGTATCTCACCCCTCGATAGACTGTGAATGTCCTTCGGGTCATTATAAACGACGAAAGTGTAGGTTCACTGTTGAGTTCATCACCGAATGGGAAATTTTTTCCCTCAATCATTCTTATACATATCGAGATGATGGTTAATAGATTAGTCGCAACATTCACATAATGGGGCTTGTCATATGTAATGCTCAAGCTTTTCCCTCTATGGTTGGGGATGTGTGCAATGCGCAGTAGGCACGCCTGGGTGTCCCTAACAAATTGGTGCTCTACGATATTGCTGTAAATATAGCACATGTCTGGGGGTGGAGAGCTTTCACCAAATTTCTCCATCTTCAATTGATACATTAAGCTGGACAAGTTATACTGTGCCTCGTGAAAGGTATCTCTTTGGAGAGCTGCGCTATATCGGCCCTCAGCCACAATTGTGAACAGCTCTTTATCTTTAATATTTTTACTAAGCGTTGATTTTAACTTTAATGTGCATGCAGGCGTGTCTATGTTTACAACTTCAAAAAGTAAATCGTTTGTCAGGTACGACTTTTCAAGACTCTTGTTTAACCCCGTCACAATGTCCGTGACTGTGTCATAATGCCCGATTCCTAGTGTTACATTTGTGCTATAGTACTGCACCTCACCGAACAGGACTGATCGCATAGTATTGTCTAAGGTTGTCTAATTTTTCGCACTCATCGTTTCTTCAAAGGATCAGAAATATGATTTGCTCATTTTGAAGAGTTAAAAATTTGGAGACTAACTGGAGTTCACATAAACCCACCTCATACGAATCACGCTCCAATTCAAAGTTGGCAAGGGTGTTGTTAGGATGTACAGACAGAGAAGTGGAGGACGGGAGTGTGACATAGACGTGGCTAGGCGCCATGTTGCATGCTATTTAAGCTTCATTATTGCAGGAGCTTTTATATAGGTGTTGAAGCTTTCTGGGTAACCCAGCCATTTCACCAGGTACATTTTTCTCTTTCCTGAACCTTTGCTGCCTAAAATTTTTTCAATTTTAAACACACTTTTTCCTGAATTAAATGTCACTTTCTGCAACTCCTCGCGGTAAAAGCCTCCAGCGATCTCTTCCCTCTTCAAATCTTCAACGTAATACAGCATTATTCAACGTAATACAGCATTATCTCGCCTTTAGGTCTCATAGCCCTAACTTTAGAAATCCCACGTGTCCATCCTTGCTCAAATCCCTTCACAAATTTATTTCCCGGACGTGATAGCCTTACATAATCAGTGATTTTGAAATATGTAGAGTGTGGTGGCGGTGTTCCATCTCTTCTCACCTCTGGCAGCGTACCTCTTTCTAAAACTTCGTTAGGTGTTGTGTCGATCGTACCGTGGTGGGAATGGTTGTATGATGATGCCAATGACCCGAGAACGTTCATATATCTGTATGTGTTTTTATGTGTAAAATAGCGATGCATGCGTTCCTTTATGATACGTTGAACTCTTTCAGCTAAAGAGGCCTTATGTATAGAACTGCTAGTGTAGTAACTGATATTAAATTCTGTCAGCATGTTCTGAAAAGCGCGACCTATAAATTCTTTCCCCATATCCGTACAAAAATAGCCAGGAACCCTATCTTCTTTTAACATCAACGTTTTGGTCGCTTTAGCAACTGTTTCAGGCGATTTATTTTTCAGTGGAATTAGCCACAGATATCTAGAGAATACATCTATTATGAATAGGATGTAGCGGTATCCGTCATTATACACTGAATATCTTTGCATGTCTGTTAAATCCGCTTGCCAAATAGAGTCAATCGAAGCCGCTGTTGTCTTGGCCGTTTTAAACCTTTTTCTCACCGGTTTATGAAGTGTATAAGCATCCTGTTCCCGCAAAAACCGCTCAACACTTTTTTCCCTACTCCGTAAACACCTCTGTACAGTCTATTAACGCCACCATAGGAGGCGGGGTTAGAAATGTCATAATAGCGTTTACTTAATATGTTAGCCATTTGCGTATTTTAGAGACACGTGGATAAGGTTGGCCGTTTGTTCTCTTCTTTCTTCTTCAGAGACGCTGCTGCTGGGGGCGATGGCGTACTCAGTTGTGACACATGCGAGACTTGATCCAGGTCTTTTAACCTATTCAGATTACCTATCAATGTTTTGGGGACATTTATTTGTTGTAGTCTTGCTTTAATATGCTTCCATCCTGTTGGTGAGGGCCTGTCCCACTTTCTCACCAGATCATGAACAATATCAACGATATTGGATCCTTGTACCCTTGTTCCTTCAACAATGACCTCGCCTGTATCGGCCCACTGTATGATGGGGTCCTCACTCAATAGATTATAAAGACTTAAGCCTTTATTCCTCAATGTATGTGGGAGACTGTTTTTTAACACATGTTCGATGTGTTGTGTCCGTTGTTCTTTGGTTGGTCATCTCTAACGTCGGGCCCAGGTCCTGTGTCGCCATGCTCAGCGCTACTCGCGCTGTGCCTAATAACCACGGGGAGCTCTGTGGATTCTTATAATCTTCGTACTCATGAAGAAATTTCTGCAAAGCCTCTTGGTACAAGATCCTTTTCTCATCAGGTGACTTTTCACTGTTTAATAGGGCTAGCAACTCGCTTTCCATTCTTTTAAGCCTACTTTTACGGGGTTCTAGAGCCGTGTCTGGAATCTTTGAACTTTGCAATGAAGCATACACCTCGTGCGGAATCACTACCACCTTCTTCATTATATTAATCTAGTCAGTAAAGGACCCAAAACTGAAAATAAGATGGGTAGGAATGATCCTCCTTTGTACAATAATTCGCTTTTTCTTACCCACAGTTTGACTTTTATGAGCGAGCGCTCGTATTATGTTCTTGTAACGACGTAAGCGAGCCTTCTGAGAGGGTTTCATTGGCACATTACATTTTATAACATTAAGACAGATTTCACAGATGCATTTTAAAAAGTCGGAGTCGATATTTTTAACAAACATCTGTTGCAGTGCCCGGGCAATCGTTGATAGATTTTTATTAATTCACGATATTTCTTCAGCCTATTTGTCATTCTGGAATATACACCGTTTCAGGTTCGTTTGGGAATATATTCGTTCTTAGAAGCACCCTAAACGTGTTTCGCGGGTGAAGGTCACAAAGCAAATATCCATAACGCTGACTTGTGGCTTCTTTATAAACCTCCAAAAACTCCTTACGTTGATTCGGGAACATTTGATTGGCTAATACCCCAATTTGTGACACATCTCTACGTTGTGCAAATAAGACTACATACTGTGTATTTAGCGACACATCGCGCCTGTATCTATTTTTGAAAAATAAATTCTGGTTGATGAAAAATAAGCTTATGTTAAGATGGTTGGAGAACACTGTAAATATCTCGGCAAACGTTTTATCCATTTCCAACATGAGATCGTCAATTACAATAACTGTATGCTCATTACCTTTCAACGAATTAACGTCATGTACCCTTTGTGGAATGAAATTTCATCTTGGTACTCGATGAACACTGATTGATACGTCGAATAGCACCATATTACTTTATGCACAAATTTTGAGAACATCTCCCCCTTATCTTTAATTATTTTAAGCATAAATACAGTTATTCCACATCCTGTAAGGCCAGATATAATACATGTGGAGGGGCTTGTGAACCTGAATTTTTCTACATATTCCATCTCTAAGATGTCACACCCGTAAGTGGGTCATTTACAAATATTACAAATTTTGAGTGCTATTCTTTATATTTTGTTTTTCTTCTTCCACAGAACCGTGAATGACGACGATGTACAGCCCTCATCATCGATATCACAGGCGAACCCGATGATCGTGCAGCTACAGAGCCCTTCCCCGTTGACGAGCCCTCACCAGCGACACCTGTAGCATGCGACAGTTCAAAGCGGATGCATAATGAAGAACCCTCCACATCAGGTATAAAGCGTGCCAGGATTGCGCCGGTTGTTAGAGCCCCAGTAATAAATCCCCAACCCTCTACGTCTTACGACACAACCCCACAATAGTACCTTCCTCAAATATACCCCATTATTCAGTTCCGGGTATTTCCTCCACAGCAGCTTCTCATACTGTGGAAGATGGTATAACATTCGAGTTGGTGCGCATCGCTTCCCCCACCCCTGCCCTGACTAGAAATTGGTACGTGGTGAGGGTTGACCCTAGAAACCTGTATACCAACGGACTGCGGCACGTAATTGAACGTATTGTGGACTTTGCCCTTCAGAACCGCGACTAACGTGAAGTCCGGACGAGGTTGACCTTCATGTTCGGGTCAGATGACGGGGACGATTTTTGGGTTAATACCGTTCAGACGTTTGGCGGCTGTGACATGAATATATCTTGGGCCGTATAATGCAAGCCTCTCAAAGTGGTACATCCTTCAATATGGACAACTTCATGGTAGATATTGACAGAGTATTCCGGGTTGCGGGTCATAGTGCCACACCTTATACTCTTAATTTCAATTCTCCGGTTATTTACAGAAAGCATTTAAACGTCGATCGTGGTTGTGGTTTTATAGCAATAATCTTAGCTCATATGTTCACTGTGCTAAATACTTGGACGCAAAAAATTTGGCTGCCACGGTTGTGCAGCGTGCCCGTAAACTGGCTTCAGATTGTAAGCTTGAGTTTGAGTGTAATATGGGTCCTGAAGAACTGAGAAGGGCCGAGCAGGAAATGAATGCACGTATAGTCGTATTTGGAATGGATGATCGTCGTAGGACTGTGTATGTTTTTAAAAGCAGCGTGAGAGATCGTACAAGACCTCTACTTATTTTAGGATTGTCAGGAACATCGTATCTCCCCATCCGTAACATAAGGGCTCTCTACGCCAGTTATGATAAAAGTCGAAAATATGGAAGGCATCATGATTTGTGTAAGGGTTGTCTCGAGTTTGCTGATGATATGGTGAAACATTGTAAGGATTGCTACATGGTATGTGAGCAGTGTAAAAGCCCCAAATGTGAAAGTCGTGTAGTTGAAACCGAGAAGAGGGAATGTAATGTGTGTAGACGTACATTTTTCAATAATAAATGCTTTGAACTCCATAAATCAAATGGCACTTGCAGGAAAATGAGGATTTGTAAGTGCGGTATGTTTCACATGATGGATAATTGGGGAATTTCAAACATAAATGCGATGAAATTCACTGTTCTACATGTCATGAAAAATATAAGGCGGATGGAGTGAAGCATGTATGTTATATGAAAGATGCTAAGCCTAAAAATAGCCCTTGTATAACCGTGTACTACGATATAGAAACTTACACGAACGCTGAAACCAAAGAGGTTATTCCACATTTACTCGTAAGTCAGACTATCTGTGATGAGTGCATGGAGATCGAGTGTGATGAGTGCCACAAATGTGGAAAACGGACAAACGTTTTTAAAACGAATGCACACGCAGCCCTGTGAAACTCTTTGTATCCTATATTGTCAAATTAGCGGACAAGTTCAAAAAAATGACTGTATATTCTTGCCCATAACGGGGCGAAATTTGACACACAGTTCCTTTATAAGGAGCTGCTTGAACACGAGTCGTCTGCGATATTTACAGGTGATCCCTTGAAAAGAGGCAACAAACTAATACAGATGCAGATAAGAGGTAATGTACAGTTTAAAGACACCCTGCTGTTCACACCTTGTAAATTAGCAAAGCTACCCAAGGTCATGGGCGTAGCCGCTGAAGTTTCAAAAGGGTATTTCCCTTACACATTCCTCACTAACGAAACTTTGAATTACGTAGGACTACCTCCACCCAAACATTACTTTAACTACACCAACATGAGTGATAGTGAGCGTGAAGATTTTGACCGCTACTACAACAGTTTTAATGAAGCTATCCATACAATATAGCCGATGAATGTGAACGTTATTGCGTGAATGACGTACGTGTACTTAGAGTATGCTTTCAAGCCTTTAGAAGGATGTACATACCCGTTTCAAATGCGATCCGCTGCAAGTCGCGACCACGATCGCCTCATTATGTTTTAGTGTTCAAGAATAACTTCATGCCTAAAGACACCTTAGCATCATTCACAGAAACAACCCCGCAGTTATGGGCACAAGGCTATTTACTGGCTCATACACCTACAGCAACAGACCGGGTATACATAAAACATGCCCGCAACACGGGTGAAGTACCCGTTAAGGTCAATGGTCGTGTTTTTTGGGTTGACGGCCTAAGTGAGGATCCAGCCACTGGTGAGAAGACTGTGTATTCCTTTAACGGCTGCTGGTGGCATGGATGCCCGCGGCTGAATGTGCCGTCACAGGGGACCTTTATGGAAGATCCCCGCCGACACTCGCATGGACCCGTAACCGTGATCAACTTATAGGCTCCCAGTTCACTCACAAGATCGTGTGGGAGCATGAGTATGATGTACGGATGGAAACAGATGCCCAGTACCGTGAAGAAATAAGGGTCATCAAATGTTCAATGGTGTTGGACCCCCTCAAATGCGGTGACAACTTGTTTGGAGGACGCACAAACCTATTCAAGCTATACTTTCCGCCTACGGAGGGCGTGAAACCATAACTACAACTTCTGTTCTTTATACCCCTACGTGATGAAGAACAATCCGTACCCAGTAGGTGCGCCTGAAAAAATGGTGGGTCCCACCATACCAACCATCGAGGAGTTTTCAGCTAACTTGAATGAGCGTTACTTTAGACTCTCTTTCGCAGACGTGCTAACCCCTCGCGATTTATGGATGCCGATCTTACCCGTCGTTATAGATCACAAGCTCATGTTTCCCCTGTGCATGAAGTGTGCAGAGGAGAACAACGGTGCTTGTAACCATACAACTAACCAGCGTAAGATCAGAGGTGTATATACAAGCCCTGAGCTGGCCCTAGCCGTTCGCCATGGGTATAGAATATTGAAGATACATGAGGTGTGGCGGTTTCAGAAGCTACCCAACCTTTTCACACCATATATAAACGCTTTTTTGAAGGATGAAGTAGAAGCATCAGGATATCCGGGAGGGGTTGATACCGAAGATGAAAAAACGGCTTATATTCAGCGTTACAGTGCCCATGAAGGTATACAGCTTGACCGATCACAAATTGTTAAGAATCCAGTCTAAACAGTCTTTGGGGGAAATTTGCACAGAATACCGGCAAAGGGAACGTTCATTTGGCACAAAGTGAAGACTGCGATTATGCCAACGCTCCCGATAAAAAGGTTATGGAGATCGTGAATGTAGGTAATACTTACATAATAAAGTACAACATCACCGAACTGGCCACAGATACCTCACAGGTTACAAACATACCTGTAACCAGCTTCACAACGGCCTATTCCCGCATCAAACTTTGGGGTCTACTGCACTCTCTTGGACGGAGGGTGCTGTACGCTTAAACAGATAGCGTGATATTCACAGCGAGGGAGGATGAATACATGCCTGCTATTGGGGAATTCCTCGGAGAGCTAACTAATGAGATCAAGGACGAGTATGGTGATGGTGCATACGCAGACTCGTTTTTGTCAACATGACCAAAAACCTATGGGGTACGGGTGAGGGTAGGGGATAATATGAAGTATATCGTGAAGGCTAAGGGAATCACGCTTAACCATGCGAACCGTCGAGTCGTTAACTTTGATTCGTTGAAGGATCTAGTGTGCTTGGAAGATGGGTGTGACCAGCCACCCCAACTGACTGTGGGGACGCACAATTTTCAGGCGCAAAAACTGGGGTGTGTGAAGGAACTTAGGGGCACAAAGGTATGCCGTAACACCTATAGGAAGCGTTACCAGGTGCCTGGTAGCTATGATACCGTAACCTTTGGCTACTTTAATCCTTGATTGTATTTATGTGTGTACTGTTAACGATATTTTTATTTATCACGCATATGTGCTTCAATTAAGGTTTCATTTTCTCTTTTTGCGTGCGTGCGTGTGTGTGTGTGTGTGTACAGTAAAAAGCTAAGCTCCGCCCACTGTAAGATCGATCACGTGACTCTTGCCACTACCTGAGCATATCTATCCCTGCATACCCTTGAGCTCAGATGTGTATTCTCCCACGTAGACAAAAAATAGTAATGGCTACCTTTAATATTGCGTGTTCAACGTTTATGAAGTGGTATTCGGCAAAGTGCCAAGATATGGTGAATATTGAAAAACTCCCTATTCCACCCTCCTTTGATACTTTTAAGGCTACATTGAGCCGTGCGAAGGACCAAGATGTTCAAATTCTCTACGGGTATTCTGGCGAGGGCACTGTAAGTTTTCGTTTCGTAGTACAAACGATGTATTGAAGTATGTTGTAGACCTAACCTTTATAAAGGCTCACATATACAGCGAAGTAGAAGAAGCAAAAGGTTCAGAAGATAAGCAACGGTTATGGATAGTGAGTCTTGTTGATGAGTGGTATGACAAACGATATTATGTCATATTACATCTTACCGACTACTCGCACCCTACGGTTGAGAATGTAAATCTTGTCATCATGGAGAATCTTAAGTATTTTTACCACTATATTAATATATATTATGACGAGGTTTGTAGTGAGGATGTGGCTAATGGGCTGTGTGAGTTTTTAACAGACTTTAGGGACGAGTATCGCTTGTTAAACAAAAAGGATAAATATGGGCATATGTTTCTCTCAAATAGTGCACCGGATTGTGAAGATGTTTAGTTTGTGGAAATGAACGTCTGTTGATTGAGAAAACATTAAAGCCAGTATTGCTTCATGCAGCGGAAAATTCTGTTTTTCCAGTATAATGGGCACAAGTGTTTGAACAAGCCTGTACACGCTTCAGCAGTTTATGGTGTGACGCGCTCCCCCCCCTCAGCGAGCCACCCACCCGTGTACCTCCCCTCCGAAACACAGGAGCTCGAACAAACCCGTACACGTTTCATCAGTGTGACTCACTCCGCCTGTCGAGCCGATCAGCCCACCTGTGGCTCATAGTCATCTCAGAGCTTGAACCACTAGACGTGCGAATACGATGGAACTTCCTTTAAGAAGCATTCTCAACGCCTCGTACGACGTGTCCGTGACTAAGTCATTGCGCGTATTCAGGCGCGTATTTGCAGGCAAGCAAACTCTGGTAAACGTAATGTTATTTATTTAAGTGTTGAGGAGATGAATAGAGTCTTCGTGATAGTTGAGAAGTGGGGAGAGGACCGTTATAAAATACCTGCAGGTGTAGGTACAGTGCTTACAAGAAGTCTCGCGCCTCTGTCTCGTTCCAAGCTAGTCTGTTAGGTATAAAATGGGCGTCCTTATGGCAGCGGAGGTGTGTTCGGATTGGTGCACATAATTGCTCTAACGGTGTAAGAGATACTTAAATTCATGTGTGTATTATGCCATATGATGTGCGTAATAAATAATCATTTTTAAATAGTTGGAGCGTTCAAGGTCATCTGTAATAATCTATAGACTACCCCTCAAGCCCACTCTCAACACTTAGATTCCCCTAAGACACAGGCGTCTTCAAGTAACATGAATGCGTAGAGATCTAAGGTGTTAGATTCCATATTATATAATTTATGTGCTAGGTTTAAGAACGCTGGCATTGAAGGATGGAAGGAAGGGACAGTAAAAGCGATAATAGGTTTAATGAAGGAAGTGGAATGAGGATGGAGGTAAGCGTTGCTATGTCGAAAGAAACGAGGTTGGGTGGGAATTACGAAGGGAGGAGGAAATGCTAAACACAAACTCAAATATTTATTTTAATGCCCTAGACCTAGAAAGACAAAGAGCAAAATACCTTAAACTAACAATGAATTGACAGAAACAGAAGAGTCTGGTCTTAGACGCACTGATAGGTTTAACGTATGTGGCTAGAGGCCGCCACTCAGAATTACCACTACTACCTAAGTCATAATAAGGTTATTTACTATGACAGAGTAGTCATGAGTAGTTATGGAAATAAAATATGATTATACTGTTGATGGCTGACTATATTCAGTTGGGATATAAACTATTGCTGACAATCTTTGGATCTTTGGCTTTTAAGACGAATTTTTTATGCATATGTTCAACAAAATAGGAAATTGGCTGATTATTATTACCATTCGAAGGGTTGGTACCCTTCACAACCGAAATCAATTTCAGAAGGGGTGTATGGTATCCTCATTTCCTTTATCGTCCCAGCACGCTTCACATAAGCCATTTACACAAAGTTGGAAAGGCCTCTGTCTGTGCACTACGAGACGACCCAGTCAATGCGGGGAGCAATGGTGACATTGCATGAATATGGTGTGCCAATAAGAGAAATATCAAGAGGACTAGACGTTCATCGAAGCACTGTGGAACGGTGGATTCATCGGTATGAAGCAGAAAACTCAATCGCTACTTTGCCGAGGTCTGGTCCTCCGCGTTCAACATCTCAAGAGGAAGATGCTGCGATTGTTAATCATGCCAGAGAGCATCCGTTTGTTCCAGCGACGCATATTTACAGACACCTGAACCTTCGTTGTAGCGCAAATACAGTGAACAACAGACCGAGGCAGGGTATTTTTCTCGCCGTCCAGCTATAAAACTTGCATTGACGATTGAGCATAAAGAGGCGCGGATGGGATTTGCCTTGTAATACTTGCCGCAGGAGGAAGAATTCTGGAGAAAATTTGTGTACTGTGACGAAAAAACATTTTCAACAGATAGTCATGGTTCCCTGCATTGTTCGAGGCAGCGCGGAAAACGTTATGAAGAAGGAAATGTTTTCCCGAGCAAACGTAGTGGTCACATCAATCTCGGTGTGTGGGGCTGGATGTCTGGCTATGGTGACGGAGAATTGACTCAAGTAGATGGACGCTTTACTGGACAGCAATATTGCCAGATACTGGAAGAAGTGCTGCTATCCAGTGTTCGTGCGTATCTGGTTCCAGCATCGGAACCATTTTACTTAATGGAAGATAACAGTCCCATTCATAGGAGTAACGTTGTGAGAGCGTGGTACGAAGATCACCCAGAGATTATTAATCTAATTCTGCCACCACGTTCTCCTGATTTGAATCCGATTGAAAACCTTTGGGCAATAATGATTAACGAATGGGAGCAACGCAATGAAAGAACATTTGAAGCACTTTTAGCTCACACGAGGAATAGTTGGGAGAGCTTACGCTGAACACCAAACATTCCCTACAATCTGGCCTCTTCTGTGCCTCAACGATTGCAAGAAATTATTGATGCTGGAGGAAGCTATACGAAATACTGATGTTAAAGCCATGACGTAAATGTGTATCGAATATATATTTATGTTAATATAGAATTTTATTATATTTTAATGTTTGACATCTATAAAAGTATATATTGTGACCATGAAAGAACTTTACTTATCCTTAGTTAGAATCTTTTCTTGCAATGTCTACGCTCGTGGAGATGATAATATATGCATTGTTGAAACAAACTATGAGAAGGTAATAGTTTCAGGAAAAAAATAAAAACTGGCAACATCGAGGTCATCACATGTTTATGGGAATTGTCATATGATATGCTACCAATAAACTCTTATATGCTACTATATACAGTATACTATATTACGTAATAATTACGATGAACAAATCAAATGCAAATTTCTCTGATTCACGGCCCACCAGTCTTGCTTTAGACCTGTGGTAGTCAAACCGGGGTACGCGTACCCCTGGGGGTACGCGAATGGTTTCCTGAGGGTACGTAAGCTCTGCTGCCAAACCAAGCAAGTTGGTTAATCAATTATAAAATGAATTTATACAATTATAATTATCATTTAAATTTTTTTTAAAATATATATAATCATTTATTTATAATATTAACATTTAATTATAAATTTAACTCAACATTGGTACAAGTTATTATTAAATTATTTAATATTAATTATTTTGTATTTTTATATTTTAATATTTTATTTAAATTATTATTAAATTACCCGATATTGGTACAAATTGGTACGAATCGTACGATGCTGTAAAAATAGTAAATTATATCAAGTCTCGAGCAGTGAATTCACACCTCTTTAAAATTCTTTGTTAGGAGATGGGCAAAAATCATACTCAGTTGCTTTTGCACACTGAAGTGCGCTGGCTCTCACGAGGAAAGGTATTAACACGACTTTCTGAACTTAGGAATGAAGTGAGAAGTTTACTTAACAGCCGAAATTCAGACTTATTAAAATTTATAGAAAATGAGGAGTGGCTTTGTAAACTGAGTTATTTGGCAGATATATTCACCAAATTAAACCAACTTAATCTTCAACTTCAAGGGTATGACAAAAATATATTGCAGGCACAAGAAAAAGTCAAGGGATTTTTTGGGAAAGTTTTATACTGGAGAAAGTGCATAGAAGACAATAATACCACACCTTTCCAAATATTCAGCGAATTCTGTCACGAAAACGAGTTTCTTGTCAGTGACTCAGTTATGAATATTATAAAGCAGCATTTAGTGAGCCTTCGTAAATCATTTTTGCATTACTTTCCATGTATTAATAGAGATTCCCCACAAAGTGAATGGATAACGAATCCGTTTTCGAACCTTGCTGTGTCTAATGCGGAGCTTCCCGCTCGTTTAAAAGAACAATTGACTGAATTGGCAGCTGACAGCTCACTTAAACATAAATTCAATGACTTTTCTGTCTCTGAGTTTTGGAAATTGGCCCATATTGAATACAAAGAATTAAGTGAATTTGCTATCAACAAACTACTTCCATTCCCGTCCACCTATTTATGTGAAAAGGGATTTTCGGCACTGACAGCTATCAAGTCGAAAGAAAGAAACCGCCTACATCCAGAAGCTTGCCTCATAATGGCACTCACAAATGTTCATCCGCGAATAGAACAACTTGCTAGTGACAAACAGTCCCACCCATCGCATTAATTACTTGTAAGTATTTAAAATATATTTTTTAAAAGCTCAGACGATTTCTAATTAACTGTATTAGATTCTAATATTTGCCTGAGTTAAAATTTGTGTAAATTGCTTGAGTTGTGTGAAATGTAAATTGTATAATTAAAATGCTATGATATATATTCATCTAATAATTAGGTGGTCGTAAATAAAAATCGTTTGATAGCTTCATATTCTGTGTAAATTGTATAATAACATTTTTAGTTTGAATACCACTGCTTTAGACTAATGACTTTCATAAGATGGAATAGGTTTAACATAGTTCGTTTAATAGGTTACCACTTAAAACAATGGATAAACTATATATTAGTGAGACGACCGTGACTTCCTCGAAATGCGAGCGCGTGAGAGGTTCACTGAGGAATTTGGTCATTAGATTCTTCACGTAGGATATATATCACAAACAACAATATTGACAACAATTCTCAACAATTACTTAATATCAATAATTGCATTTGAGCAAATAATTTAGACCTGCCTCAAAATAACTTAGGTATCATGCCCCGATTTGGGATATTTGCCGAATTAGTCGTTCTCTATAGTCTACACTCTACAGTATATATTGAGACGGTATAATGTAATGCCCAGCTAATATTATGATGACTAGGATTGCTCCATAACCATCCCAACATCCCGAAACTTGCTCCATTCTGCTCCTTAACCTCTTTTGGACGACTGGGTCGAATATGTAACGTTTCCAATACACACACTCAAACTTAACCTAACAAAAATTTCGGTCATTAAGAGGTTAATGATTTGTATTTTAAACACTAAAATGTAGCAGAAGTGACGTAATAATGGACGTCATTGATTGGGTTAGAGCAGTTATGTGCACCAATCCGAACACACCTCCGCTGCCATAAGGACCGCCCATTTTATACCTAACAGACTAGCTTGGGACGAGACAGAAGCGTGAGACATCTTGTAAGCACGGTACAAGGAGAGAACAGATTAGTGATCCCCCCTCATATGCCGTTGTTTGCACGTTGTGTATAAATAACGATCAGCCATGCATTATTATACGACTGATGTGAAAGAATACATCTGATAATAACGTTCTTGTCCCTACGCGAAACCGTTTCATCCTCGACAGAATGTTTGAAATCGTCGGATTCCGCATGCTGAAGCTATATTAGACGCTCGTGTTACGGATATGATTTATTTTGACACGGTTCTTGAGTATGCATACACCGCTATGCTCGACGGATTTATCGAATGTAGGAATGAACACGGCGAGAATGGTCTAGAGCTGGATGCATATTTAAAAGGTTTAGACTCTTCGAAATATTCAGAACTTTGGTACAAAGCATTTGAGCGGTACAGGGCAGAGCTTGCCTCCACTGTTCACCCTGAAGAGCTGTACCTTTATATAATGAATAGCTGTCGTTACGACTTGGAAGATTATTTCAATTGCCGCTATGCAGAGTGAAGAAGAGTTCACGATTAAAAAGTTCGGGACGGTAAGAAAAAACCCTCGATTGGAAAGGAGTGTTTATAAACTTGTATTTAATAATGATGTGGTTAACGATGACCTCTTTGTGCGTGCTTCTGATTGTATTCTAGCTGTGTTTAAAGATAACTTGCCAACCGAATGTAAAGTGAGCAAAAAAAGAGTATTGAACGATATGAAAGCCATTTATGTCGATTATAGGCATCCGTATAACTTGAGCGGTGAAGTAATGCTTGGACGGTTTTACCGTCTAGTGCAAAGTAATAACGATGTGAATGTAGACTCGATTACTTGTGAGTTTATCGTTTTGCGCAGTAGAACATAAAGTATTTTGATGTATATTTATTTATTTAATTATTTAATTGTGTGTATGTATATATACATATATATATATACAGGGTGAGTCAAAAGTCTCCATACGTAGGCAAAATGGTCATGATAAATAAATGATTATTTATTTTTTATTTTTTTGCAGGTGATGTGCTGAGATGCCTTTGTCCGAAGAAGAGCGTATAGAGATTATTCTTATGGCAGGATCAGGAAGCTGTCGTAAGGTTGCCGAGGATTTTAACAGGAGACACGCCCCGGGCACGCACATCACACACGACACCGTTGCCAAACTCATTGAGAAGTTCAAGAAGACTGGAAGTTTTGCAGACCAACCGAGAAGTGGCTGTCCACGAACAGCCACCGATAAAGGCACAGCGACCATGGTGCTGGCAGCGTTCGCAAAGAGTCCCCAAAAAAGCACTCGACGGATGTCTGCAGAATGCGGTGTCAGTCAAAGGAGTATCGTCCGCATTATGAAAGAGCACAGATGGCATCCATACAAAATGCAAATGTTGCAGTATCTTGGCGAAGACGACCAGGACAGGCGG
This sequence comes from Bathynomus jamesi, assembly GCA_023014485.1. NCBI lineage: Eukaryota > Metazoa > Arthropoda > Malacostraca > Isopoda > Cirolanidae > Bathynomus > Bathynomus jamesi. The sequence goes on along the minus strand of JAJOZX010002538.1, from coordinate 159,638 downwards.
CTGGAATTCTGTGAATGGGCAAGAACAAAAGTGGACGAAGACACGGAGTTCTCGGCTGGCATCCTGTTTTCAGATGAAGCCAACTTTTATGTTCATGAAGAGGTTAATCGTCAAAACGTACGTTATTGGAGTGATGGCAACCCGCACTGGATGAGTCCCTCAAAGACGCAAAGCGCTGGAAAAGTGATGGTGTGGTGTGGGATATGGGGCAACATAATTGTTGTCCCATTTTTCATTGACACCAACCTGAATGCCGAAATGTATCTAAACATGCTGCAAGACACAATCATGCCGTCCCTGCTGAACGAGGACGGGGGATTTCCAGCGTACTTTCAGCAAGACGGGGCGCCACCCCATTACGGTATCTGCGTGCGCCAGTGGCTGGATCAGCAGTTTCCGGGTCACTGGATTGGCCGCCGTGGTCCCGTGGAGTGGCCTCCGAGGTCCCCAGACCTCATCTCCCTTGATTTTTACTTGTGGGGGCAATTGAAGGAGATGGTGTATCAGGTGAAAATACAAAGACCGACCACCTAAAGCAGGGGTGGGGAAACCCTCGCCCGCGGGCAAAATTTCGCCCACGAGCTAATTTCAATTCGCCCGCTTAGGTGTTTATTATTTACTAAAAATTATTTATTTACAGCCCAGCAAATAGCTTTTTAAAATACATCTTATATACAGCGTGTCCCAAAGAAATGTATACCCACTTTGTTCGATATTACCAGCTATGAGGATAATAAATATATTACTTTTTATATGTTTTTTAATAAAGAATTTTCTCCTGAATCTAAATATGTAATTATTTTTATTAAAAATTGAAAAACAAAAAAGTTACAGATGTTTAAATTATAATTATTATTTTCGAGACTTCATGTGCGATATTTTCTAATATTTTTGCACGTATACGAGATAAGTTTGAAACCGACGGCACTGTGCAAAACTTACAAAAACAACGTTCTGGAAGACGTCGAACATCTTAGATAAAGTGTCATTTAACAATGGAACTTGTAAATTTTTTGAATTAACTAATAATTACAACATTTATGTTTCAATATCAACACTAAACATAAGTATCTCAAAACAGTCAGTTAAAATATTAGAAAATATCGCACATGAAGTCTCGAAAATAATAATTATAATTTAAACATCTGTAACTTTTTTGTTCTTCAATTTTTAATAAAAATAATTACATATTTAGATTCAGGAGAAAATTCTTTATTAAAAATCATATAAAAAGTAATATATTTTTTATCCTCATAGCTGGTATTATCGAACAAAGTGGGTATACATTTCTTTGGGACACGCTGTATATAAGCTTAAAATTTGCCAGACGCCCGCGGAGGTATTTATGTTATCGATTTTCGCCCTTGGTACTGAAAAGTTTCCCCACCCCTGACCTAAAGGAACGCATTCGTGATGCGTGTGCACGCATAACACCAGACGTGTTAGCGCGCGTTTACCATGACTGAGAGGAACGCATCCGTTTCGTATGTGCATTCAGTGTAATGGTGCCCACATAGAGCATATTTTGTGACTTACAAGTGATTGCATAATAAAGTGACCATTTTGCCTATGTATGGAGACTTTTGACTCACCCTATATATACAGTATATATATATATATATATATATTTTTTTTTTTCCTGTACTAATATGCAATTGATTATACGTTTTGTATATTATTATTTTCAATATATTTAATTATTTAATATAACTATGTATATATATATATATAATATATTTTTTTTTTCCTGTACTAATATATTGATGGTTATAATACAACGTTTTGTATATTTTTTATTATATATTTCTCGCTCGTATTTCTTATGCTATTATTAATTTTTGATCATATATATTCCATTGTATATTTATTTTGATTATATATTCATCGTTCGTATTTCTTATGCTATTATTATTTTTTATCATATATATATATATATCATTGTATATTTATTTTCTATATATTTCGTGAAATTGAATCCATTAATTCGTCTAAATAAACAGAAAGATGTAATGGTGTTTTATTTAATTCTTTTGGTTGTACACGACATTTAATTACAGCAAATGGCTCCCTTCTAAAACGGATTTCTAAACCAACTGCCAAATATATCTGGCAACCCTAATTATGTACCCCTGAACAAGCCAATTACGACTTCTAAGTCAACTGGCTGGTTAAGCCAGAATATATGCTTCAATTAAATAAATAAACGCAATCTGGCAACTCAATTATGTAGACCTGAATAAGCCATTTACGCCTTCTAAGTCGAATGGCTGGTTAAGCCAGAATATATGCTTTAATTAAATAAATAGTGCAATCTGGCAGCTCATCCAGATAAGCCAATTGGCTGATTAAGCCAGCTGGCTGATTAGAAACATATTAAGACAACGGCCGCTCGGCTGAAGTTTTAATATACGCTTGGCTCCTGCAAGGCGAACACCTCTCTTCCTCTCTCCAGGGTTGCCGAAGTTGGTACGTTCGTACCAAATGTGGTACTTTTTGCCTCCTCTGGTACGTTTGGTACGACGGCCGAAAATTTTGGTACTATTTGAAGTTTTGTCGAAACAAACAAAAACCGCTATGTATGTATAAAAACTATCCTTTAGAAAACTATAATTTGGTTCATTATTGAATGGAAAAGAAAAAAAATTATTATTGATGGATTTTAATTTTCGTTTCGTCTCGTAGTAGAAAGAATGGTCGGTACAGGGTACATTCGAATTACAATATATTATAAACTACGATCTTGGTGCAGGAGCACTTTAGGATCAAAATGGCCAGAATTATCCTGGAAAATGCCTTCATTGTTCAAGTCGCCAAAATAAAAATCTTGTTTTAATTGCTGGATTTTAGTTTTATTTTATTGTCTCAACTTATCAAAATATATCGTCTTTTTATATATAAAAAAGTGTTTTTGTGAACGAAAGTTTTGGATAATGGCCGAAACGTGAGATTGACCGTTAAAAAATAAGGTTAGTTTAACATCTTTATATGTTTTAAAGCATTTATTATCATTTTTCAATTATTTGGTACCTTTTTGCGAGATTTGGTACCTTTTGACTTAAGTTTTGGTACACTTACCAAAAAAATTTCGGCAACCCTGCCTCTCTCTCCTGCTCTCTCTCTCTTGGGGGATAACTCCGCCTCCAAGTTGCATAATCCCTTGTTGCTCTTGCAACATTCCCCCCTCCACATATGTTGCATAACATCTTGCAACATCCCTCTCCCCTTTGTTGTATGACATTATGCAACATTGATCAACATTTGCAATTGCACTGCACTCTCTCCTTTTGCGCCCACACTACTTAGTCCTACCAATAATTGAGTATTTCTCAGTACTCACAATCGCTTACATAAAACGAGACATTGCGAACATTCAAACTATACAGAGGACTTTTGCGTCTAAGATAGAGGAAACGGAAGGTGAAGACTACTGGTCCGAACTACAATCCCTAGAACTCTTCTACTCTCTCGAAAGAAGGCACGAGCGGTACACAATAATATACATATGGAAAATACTTCAGGGCTCTGTCTCTAACCTTAGAAATAAAATAGAAACAAAGTGGAATGAGAGAAGAGGCAGATTTTTTACTGTCCCAGCTGCGGTGGGAGAAGGGGCCAAGAAAACGAGGATGGAAAATACTCTCAGAATACGAGGCCCAAAGCTTTTCAATGTCCTACAAAAGCAATGAGAAATCTCCAGCACACCGACCTGAATAACTTCAAAACCAGTTGGACAGATTCCTGTGCAATGTCCCTGACCAGCCATGCGTGGCTGGGTACGAGGGCAGGAGGAGATCAGACAGCAATTCCCTCCTTCACCAAATCCTGCAAATGAGGCAGGATGTTGCAGAGGTGTCGACAGAAGGTCGATCTTGAAGCGTCATTCAAACTCACCTAAAGTAACCTAAAGTGTGTGTGTGTGTGTGTGTGTGTGTGTGTGTGTGTGTACAGGGTGTTTCAGGAGGAAAGGTCAGTACTTCAGGTGGTGATAGTATCGGTCATTGTAAGAAAAAAAGTTCATATGAACATGTGTCTAATTCTGAATGGTTACGGAGATAGAGCTGTTTGAATCTGATGCGCGCGTAAGCTATTCCTACCCCCTTTCCTCCCATATAACCTTGAACTATGTAAGCTGTAATGGAAGCATGTAACATAAGCCAATCGACAGCTGACTGTTGTGAGTGACATTGTTTGGTGTTTGAAGCAGTGTTAAGAATGCCACACACCTTCACACATGCCCAATATGTAGATATGGTGTATGTCTACGGTTTTTGCGATGGAAGTGCAACAGCTGCTGTTGCAGAATACCGTCGACGGTTTCCGAACCGCAGAATTCCGGATCGAAGAGTGTTTACCAGGGTTTTCAACACATTGCGTGAGATTGGTACACTTCCCAGCGCTCAGTTTCATCTGAACGTGAAGGTCAAGATGTGGATGAAGTGGAAAACATTCTTCAGTTGGTAGAGCGTAGTCCTACTACTAGCTCACGAAGAATTTCTACACGTCTCGGTGTACCACACACAAGAGTATGGCGAACATTACGTGAGGAAGGCTTGCATTCATATCATGTACAGCGTGTACAACACCTTCAACCAGAAGACGCTGCCATGCGACTGGAATTTCTTCATTGGATAAATGCTAATCGCCGATTGCTTCGATTAAAACTGTTCACCGATGAAGCTACTTTCACCCGTGACGGTATGAACAACACTCGTAACTCTCATCGGTGGTCAGACGAAAATCCAAATGCGACTGTGGAAACAAATTTTCAACATCGCTTCTCTGCCAATGTGTGGTGCGGTATCATCGATGATCAGCTGATTGGCACTGTTACTTTAGAGAATCGTCTTACAGGACAAAGTTACCTAGAATTTCTGAAAAATGAATTGCCAGGACTATTGGAGGATGTTCCTTTGGCTACACGCGCTGGTATGTACTTTCAGCATGACGGAGCTCCTCCACATTCTACCCGTCTGGTGATGCTATACCTAAATCAAATTTTCCTGCTCGATGGATCGGCCGCGGTGGTCCCATAGAATGGCCAACAACGTCTCCAGACCTCTCTCCGTTAGATTATTGTTTGTGGGGATGGACGAAAAGTCAAGTTTACAAAAGAAAGGTGGATACACGAGACGAATTGCTCGCGCGCATTTTGGATGCTGCTGCCCGCATAAAGGAACGTCAAGATCAACTCAGATGAACAACACACGATCTTCGCACACGAGTTGCACAGTGCATTGAGGTTGACGGTGGGATTTTCGAAAACTGTAATAAATTTGTCATTTCTCTATCTGATACCATTCAAAATGCCAATGTTTAAACATTAAATGTTAGAAACAGTAATTGGTTTATGTTTCTTGATTACCATTAACAATGCTTTTGTATTTGTAGATTCAAACAGCTCTATCTCCGTAACCATTCAGAATTAGACACATGTTCATATTAACTTTTTTTCTCACAATGACCGATACTATCACCTCCCGAAGTATTGACCTTTCCTCCTGAAACACCCTGTATATAGCTATATATATGTGTGTGTGTATTTATATAATATATATATATATACACGAGGGCCACTCGATATATTATGCCCCACCTTTTTTTTCTCTCTAAGTTTCCTTGTAAGTTTCAAAAATTTTGTACACAAGTAGTTACATACCTTTTTTACAAGTTTTTATTTTTTCACATAGTCTCCATCCTTTTCTACGGCTTTCCTCCACCTCGAAACAAGGGCCTTTATTCCTTGCTGGTAAAAGTCCGCTGGGTTCCGCTGGAGCCACCTCTTAACCTCCTCAACAACCTCATCGTCACTTTGAAACTTTCTTCCACGAATAGCATCCTTCATTGGCCCAAACAAATGGAAGTCTGAAGGTGCCAGATCCGGGCTGTATGGAGGGTGGGATAACACTGTCAAGCACATTTTTGTGATAGCCTCTCTTGTTTACAAACTGTTGTGTGGTCTTGCGTTATCGTGCAAAAGAAGGACGTCTTCCAGTTTTCTCTCCGGTCGAACTCGCTTTATACGTCTCTGGAGTCTCTGTAGAGTAGCAATATATGCCTCTGAGTTGATTGTTTGTCCTTTCTTCATAATGTCCACCAGAATCACCCCTTTCATGTCCCAGAAGATGGTGGACATAACCTTTCCTGCAGAGGTAGCCGTTTTGAACTTTTTTTTGTGTGGGGAGTCTGCGTGATGCCACTCCATGGATTGGCGTTTTGTTACAGGTTTAAAGTGGTGTACCCAAGTCTCATCCCCAGTCACAATTGCTGAATTATCGTATTCACACCTCCTTCACTAATTCCTTTGCTCCAGTGATAGCTCCTTTTATGTGACGCGCCGATTTGATCGAATGATGCTGTTAGCACGTTGCACAGTGTGAGATGTCACAGCCGATGCCGGGCGACCGCTGCGTGGCTCATCATCGAGGCTGTCTCTCTCTCTCTCCGATGATCTCACACGTTTAGACCAGCGTCCAACTGTGCTTCGATCAACAACAGCATCTCCGTAAACGTTTTGTAGACGTTTGTGAATATTTTTAACTGTTTCCTTCTCTGCGGTTAAGAACTCGATAACAGCTCTCTGCTTACGACGTACATCACTGTCAGACACCATTTTCGAAACTGCGTTAACTATCGGTTTTATACAAGGGTGTTTAAAAGCGGTTTTATACAAGGAGGGGAAGTTCAAACTATAAAAATCCGGTTTGTGAAGCGCAGAAAGTTCAACTTACGGCCCAAAAGACATTTCAGCCCCATGGCCTATTATTTAGCTAAGGAAAAAGGGTGGGGCAAAATATATTGAGTGTCCCTAGTATATATATATATATATATATATATATCACCTATCGACTGGTTGCGAGGAAAGCACAGTCTAATAATAAATGGGAACACCAGAAAGACAAAGAACATCCTTCAATTTTTAATTACTACCAACGTTTCAGAATACACATATTCTATCATCATGGCTAAATAACACTGAATTATAAAAAAATTAGGTTACAGTGTACATATTATAATATAGTTAAGATTACACGACTAAAAAGACCAAGAATGAAGTGGTTAGAATAAATGAATAACTAAATATCTTAACTGGAACAGAGTAGGTCATTCGACGATTTATTAAAATTAAAATTCAGTTTGAGTTTGTAAATAAAAAAAAATTCCATTTCACGAAGGTCAAGCTTGTCGCCCCTCCTCTCGAGTTGGCATAGGGAAGTAGTGAGTTCGTTTCTTGTACTCGCTACCTCAAATTGCCAGGTACGCCCGGCTCATCGTCGATATATAAAAATATATATAGTCCCACGATCTGTTTCACGTTCGAGACGAGATATTTTCCTATCATCCCAATTCATGCAGATAAAGTCGTGCAGTTTTTGACAGAAATCGCATCTTATTGCCGCATTTTCAATTGTTTCCAGATTACACAAATTGCAGATTAAGTGAGAATTTGGACCCATGGTCAATGGTCATGCTATTCATTAATTAGCGTAAAAAGAAATACACACAAATTATTTAGCCTATTTATTTATTTATTTATTTTTTCCTTTCTTTCTCTTTTCTTCCCTTTCGATGGTCACGAGGGTTTTCTGACCTTTGCGTTTTATGACCTTTTTACTGCCTTGTTTCAAGATTTCTCGAATGCCAACCGTATTACGGTTTAAATATGTACGATAAATTGGTGATAATTTATGTAAACTGTATTGCATTTTCTTAATTTTACTGAATTTCACTTAATAGTTTATATGCACGGATTCACTGACACTTTATTCACTTTTGGGTGTAAACAGAATAAACAGCAGAGTAGTTTATTCCCTTCTTATTTGGGTGTAAAGAAAGAGGCATAACACATCCATTCCCCACAAAGGGAAGAGAAAATGCACACACACACACACACACACACACACACACACATATTTATATATATTTGCTTGTACCTTATGGGGAATGGGCGTGTTGTGTCTCTCCCTATTAAGACCTAAATAAGAAGGGAATAAACTACTCTGCTGTTTATTCTGTTTACACCCGAGAGTGAATAAAGTATCAGTGAATCCGTGCATATAAACTATTAAGTGAAATTCAGTAAAATTAAGAAAGTGCAATATAGTTTACATAAATTATCACCAATTTAACGTACTTAATGAAACCGTAATACGGTTGGCATTCGAGAAATCTTGAAACAAAGTAAAAAGGTCATAAAACGCAAAGGTCAGAAAACCCTCTTGACCATCGAAAGGAATGAAGAGAAAGAAAGGAAAAAATAAATAAATAAATAAATAGGCTAAATAATTTGTGTATTTCTTTTTACGCTAATTATTGAATAACATGACCATGAGTCCAAATTCTCACTTAATTTGCAAATTGTGTAATCTGGAAACAACTAAAACTGCAGCAATAAGATGCGATTTCTCTCAAAAACTGCACGACTTTATCTGCATGAATTGGGATGATAGGAAAATATCTCTTGTCTCGAACGCGAAACAGATCCTGGGAATCAAATTTCTGTGTGACGCATGTACACAGACTGTAAACTCCTTCGCGGTATTTAAAGAGATGGAGAAAGCAAACTTGAGGGTAACAAAAAAGGATAAAATAATGAAAATTCAGGTGGATGAGCTACGACACTAGCAATTCTATACATGAGGCCTCTTTAGCTGAAAGAGCATGCATCGAAATTTCACACACAAAAACACATACGGATATGTAGACAATTTGGAATCACTGGCCTCATCATACAACCGTTCACACAATCGCACGAGTGGGACAACACCGAACGAGGTTTTAGAAAGAGGTACGCACACAAAGCGTGAGGTGAGAAGAGATATTCGTAGATCTTTCAAAATCAATGATTATGTAAGACTGTCGTGTTCGGTTAATAAATTCGCGAAGTGATTTGAGCAAGGATGGACACGTGAGATTTTTAAAGTTAGGGCTATGAGACCTAAAGGCGAGATAATGCTGTATTACGTTGAAGATTTGAATAGGGAAGAGATCGCTGGGGGCTTTTACAGCGAGGAGTTGCAGAAAGTGACATTTAATTCAAGAAAAAGTGTTTTTAAAATTGAAAAAATTTTAGGCAGCAAAGGTTCAAAAAAGTGAAAAATGTACCTGGTGAAATGGCTAAGGTACCCAGAAAGCTTCAACATCTACAGAGTGGGGCACGGGAATCAAGTGTTTTTGAATAGCTAGTAATCGGCCATTAGGAATGGGAGGGGCGTGCGGTAGGTAGCATTCCATTCCTGGGTTCATAGCATTTAACTTTAACTAACACTCACCTTTATCTTTCAGGTGCCATCATGGAGCAGTGGACGTTAGAACACCGCATGTTCGCGTATGATCATTTTGTTAGGAGTGGCGAGTCAGTGACAGCAGTTCAGCGTGCGTTTCGCCGCAGATTCAACATTCATCGAAATGACTCTGTTCCCGCTCGTGACACAATCTTACGTTTGGTTAACAATCTTCGAACAGGAGGCTCAATAATGAAAACAAAACCGAAGGGGCCGCAACGCACTGTGCGTACTCCAGAGAACGTTGAAAGGGTCAGACAAGCGATGTTGCAAAGCCCAGGCCGCTCTGCTCGGAGACATTCAGCTGCACTCGGAATCAGCAATCGTACTGTTAGACGGATTTTGCATGAAGAATTACATTTTCACCCATACAAGTTAGCGATGGTGCAGGAATTGAATGTAAACGATTGCCCCCAACGACTGAAATTTGCACAGGAAATGCTTGCACTTTATGAGCAGAATGAAAACATGATGGTGGTAATGAGTGATGAAGCCCATTTCCACCTTAATGGGGCCGTCAACAATCAAAACTGTCGGTATTGGGCTGCTGAAAATCCGCGACAACTCCATGAAAAACCGCTGCATAGCCCTAAGGTTACAGTTTGGTGCGCGGTGGGAAAGTTTGGCGTCATCGGTCCCTATTTCTTCGAACAAAATGGGGTTACCGTTACCATAACATCTGGGCGTTACATTGAGATGGTGAACACCTTTTTCATCCCTGAGTTACGAAGAAGGCGTATTGCTCGTCGACATTTGTGGTTTCAGCAAGATGGGGCCACGCCACACACCGCCAGAGCGTCAATGGCTGTTCTTCGCCCCCTGTTTCCCAACCATCTCATTTCGAGATTTGGTGACATTGCATGGCCCCCTCGGTCCCCTGACTTGTCCACATGTGACTTCTTTCTATGGGGGTACCTCAAGTCACGTGTCTACGAGGACAAGCCCCGTACATTAGATGCATTGAAGGAAGCGATCCGTCAACAAATCATCCAAATCAACAGAGACCTGCTGGGAAGAGTGGAGGCCAATTTTCGTAAACGCCTTCAACAATGCGTCGACGGCCAAGGACATCATATGCCAGATATAATTTTCGGTACATGATTATTATGACATGAAATGCTATGTTCTTACGAATGTTGTTCTACCAATATATTTTCTTTACAAAAATAAATATCATTTTCCTGATTTTCCAAAAACACTTGGTTCCCGTGCCCCACCCTGTATATACAGTAGAAGCTGCTGCAATAATGAAGCTTAAATAGTATGCAACATGACGTCTAACCATTTTTACGTCACACTACCGTCCTCTTCTTCTCTGTCTGTACATCCTAACAACACTCTGGCCAACTTTGTAACAGAACTCCATGAGCCCATTCAATTGGAACATGATTCGTATGAGGTGGGGATCTGCGAAATTCAGTTGGACATCCTCTTTTTAAGTACTGAATATAAAGGACCCGTTTTTACAGTTCTTAGAGACCTTGAAGAGTGTGTAAATGCCGGGGTAACTCGGGATGAAATCATGCGTATCGCCCGGAGTGGGGATGCACGGTATTACACTAGAGCAGTGCTCTTCAACCTTTTTATGCTTACCGCCCACTTTTGTAACTTTTGAATCTCCGTACCGCCCACCAAAATTAAAAATGCAAAAACTCAAACTAAAAGTTATATACCCTGCATAAAACAATAAAATTAATTGCAATTACCTTTAGATTAATGAGATCCTTGAGCCACTATTGGGCGGTACCGCCCAGGTTGAAGAGCACTGCACTAGAGTATAACACTGGGCCCGGGCCGTTATGGTGCTGCTTAGGATGCTCTGAGAGACTTAGACGTTGGTTTAAAAAGCTCATATCTTACGGCTGATTTAGTATAGGAAATCGTAAACAAAGAAGCCCCTGTCCATACTCTGACCCTAAAATCACAAGATAATAGAAATATTAAAGACAAAGGACTGTTCAAAATTATAACCTAGGGCCGATATGGAGCAGCCATCCAAAGAGATACCTTTCACGAAGTACAACAGGATTTGTCCAGCCGAATGTATTAGATGAAATTGGAGAAATTGGGGGATGGCTATACACCCACAGTCATGTGCTATATTTACAGCAATATAGTGGAGCATCAGTTTGTTGGGGATACCCAGGCATGCCTGCTGCGAATCGCTCACATCACCAACCATAGAGGGAAGAACTTGAGCATTACATATGACAAACCTTATTATGTGAATGTCACAACTAATCTATTAACCAATATCCCAATACATTGCTTTCGCACTTATTAAGCAGATTACATTTTCTCCAATGTTTTCAAAAGTTTTTCCCCGATTTCAATGAAATTTGTAGCAAATAATCACTGTATATAGCAGCATTGATGGTATTCATTTCGATAAAATATTTTTGATAATTAAAATAATTATCTCATTTTATTGAAAAATATGTAAATATTGTGTTCCGAATTATTAAGCAAGTATTCTATTTACGGATCTAAATGGTGAAAATGGGTAAGAAGAAGGATTTAACATTAACTGAGAAAAGAAAAATAGTCAAGTTACTCGCTGAAAATATAAAATCTATTGAAATTGCGAAGCAGTTTGGTAGAGCTTATCGAACTATAAACAGGTTTGTAGCGGAGGGTACCAAACTGAGGCAGCGAAGTGATAAAGGAGCTATAAGAAAAGTGACAAGGCGGCAGATATCTGTAATCAAGCGGAAATTGCAAAGCATCCATCGTCCTCAAGTAAAGAGGTTTTTGAGCAGGCTGGCATACATAATGTACCAAGAACATTTCGATGTGGAATCCTCCAAACAATTGGCAAGACGTATAAACCTACGATTCAGTCACCATTAACACCCAGGTACAAGAAGCAGCGTGCTGAATGGGCGCGTCAGTACGTGAAAACAGACTTTAATACTGTATTGTTCACCGATGAATGAAAAGCAACCCTTGAGGGACTTGATGTTTGGTCAAGAAGATGGATTGCTGAGAGCCAATTCCTACCATCGAGATTAAGACGCCAACAAGGTGGAGGAAGTGTCATGTTTTGGGCAGGATTGATAGGCAATGAAGTAGCTGTGCCATACAGAGTGCCTGATGGTGTAAAAATGAATGCCCAGTCTTACACAAACTTTCTAAAAGAAAACCTCATTCCATGGTAGAGATTCACCCTTAGCAATCCATCTTCTTGACTAACCATCAGATCCCTCAAGGGGTTGCTCTTCATTCATCGGTTAACAATACAGTATAAAAATCTGTTTTAACGTACTGACGCGCCCATTCAACACACTGCTTCTTGTACCTGGGTGTTAATGGTGACTGAATCGTAGGTTTACACATCTTGCCAATTGTTTGGAGGATTCCACATCGAGATATTCTTGGTACATTATGTATGCCAGCCTGCTCAAAAACCTCTTTACTTAAGGACAATGGATGCTTTGCAGTTTGCGCTTGATTACAGATATCTGCCGCCTTGTCACTTTTCTTATAGCTCCTTTATCACTTCGCTGCCTCAGTTTGGTACCCTCCGCTACAAACCTGTTTACAGTTCGATAAGCTCTGCCAAACTGCTTCGCAATTTCAATAGATTTTATATTTTCAGCGAGTAACTTGACTATTTTTCTTTTCTCAGTTAGTGTTAAATCCTTCTTCTTACCCATTTTCACCATTTAGATCCGTAAACAGAATACTTGCTTAATAATTCGGAACACAATATTTTACATATTTTTCAATAAAATGAGATAATTATTTTAATTATCAAAATATTTTATCGAAATGGATACCATTAATGCTGCTATATATAGTGATTATTTGCTACAAATTTCATTGAAATCAGGGAAAAACTTTTGAAAACATTGGAGAAAATGTAATCTGCTTAATAAGTGGGAACGCAGTGTATATATAAGAACGACTGAGGGAAAAAGTTTCCCATTCGGTGATGGGAGCTTAACAGTGAAGCTGCACTTTCGACGCACTGAGTTATAATGGCCCAAAGGCCTTTCACAGTCTATCGAGGGGTGAGATACCAGTGTGGGAGTGGGATTGGACCCATTTTTTCAACCGTACTACGTATGGCTGTCCCCTTGCTGAAAAGGGGTGCCAGATATCTCGGGAAGAAAGCGTTACAATCAGGTTTTAACACGGTAGAAGACATAATGGCTGGGGCTAAACCTAAAGAAGCTCTTAAAAAGCACTTAAAGCGTACACGGGACGAAATCATCAAAGATGCAAAGAAAAAATGCGTGGTGGTGGAAAGAAGAGGGCTGTCCGGTAGAAGAGGGGGTTACCAGCACGTGGCGTTAAATGTAAAAGGAATAAAAAAGAAGAAATGCTCTAAACGAGTGAATCCTATGGTTGATAATTTTTTAAATGATATAAGCTAAGGACATTGCTCTCGTGAATCATAGGCTGTTTAGTACTTGTCGAGAGAGGTGGCACTATTTCTGACTCGTCATGGCACGCTTCATCCATCCGTGTAGTTCACAATGTCAGTCGGAGCTGTCCCTCTTTGACATGCCCCCAACGCAAGTTTCTATTGAGCACAGTGACTTTATTACGATTAACCCGTTAAACACAATTAGTTCCCCGAGTGCTCCTATAGAATTCGTGATACCCAGCTCAGTTCTTACTTTTTTGATCCAAGCTGCGTGCACATGTACGCTAAATAACGTATAGCCCATTCAGATGGAACGGACTGCGATGATAAATACGTTGTATACCCAGAAACAAACTTTCTACACTCCATATTCAGCCAGTGTGATGTGTATTTAAATCAGGTCAACATCTCTGCAGTAATGGGTTATTATCACCTACGAGCTTATCTGGAAAAATGTGCTGAACTTTTCCAAAGAAGCGAAGGATACCTCTTTAACTGCCGGGGGCTATTATCGGACTAAAGACGAAAGTAGTATAAAGGACAAATTTTCAAATTCTAAAATAAAGATATACGAATGCTTCGAATGCTTGCATACAAACTTCACATTCCAGGAGAAACATGCTTGTGAATGGGATCGATATGCAAATAAAACTCACTCGCACGAATCCTGAGATCTGCTTAAATCTGGGAGCTGATCAAGAAGAGAGCGTAAAGCCCATTTTGATTCATGTTCTGGAAACATACCTTTGCGTACGTCGAGTGAAACTAAGTTCGCCAAAACAAATAGAAATTGAAAGAAATTTACTACATGGAGCAGTAAAATACCCAATTAACAGAGTACAGATCGAACTACATACGGTGCCTGCAGGGTTGGCATCGAAACAGATAGAAAATATCGCCCTAGGTGGTCTACCTAAAAGGTTATTAATTAGCATGCAAGACCACGCTTCTGTGAGTGGGAAATATAAAAAGAACGGCTTTAAATTCGAGAATTTCGGCCTTAAAAATATAACTCTATACGTCACTGGCATAGCGCTTGGAGGGAAATGGAAACGGATTATTCATCAGATGTTGCGTTCCCGCTTTGTTCGAGAGCTTATAGTAATCTTGCACATAACGCCGGTGCTTGTCATGAATTAGGGATTGGTGTAACGCAGAAAGAATTCATCGTGCAATTTAACCTTTATCCGTTTGACATCACTCCTGACTTATCTGCTAGTGTAAAGACACACTTAAGTTCACAGCAGAGTGGAAACATTTCAGTCAGATTCGAATTCTCCAAACCGCTCGTCGCCCCTATTAGTGTACTAGTATACTTCGAATCACAGGCCTTAATAAAAATCGACAGACTCAGGAGTGTAGTCACTGACTTTTAAAATGGGTGCGAATACACTTCAGAGAGTAATGAATAGTGAACGAATCACACGCTCCAAATTTATCGGTGTGTTTGCGAAGAATGAAACGTTACCAACTACGAGAGACTGCGGCGCACTTATCGTAAACATGGATTTTGTTGGTGGTGAAGGGATTCATTGAATAACCATCTATTTTAAAAATAGGGATCGACTGTACTATTGTAACCCGATGGGGACTCATCCTTGGAATGACGCTATTATTGTAAAATTTCTCGAGCAGTTGCATATCCCCGAAATTGTTTGGAATCCTTACCGATTTCAGGGATACGTTAGTAATACTTGCGGTATGTACTACCTTTCATTTCTCTTTCACATGGCACGTGGAAAGGAATTTACAATATTTTTAATATTATTCGACCTATGTCACACTGTGCAGAATGATGAAATGGTATACAGACAGATAAAAAACCGTTTCCCGTTTGTGCACACTCGATGTATTGTGTGATGTTTTACGCGTATGTATATGTAATTTGTAACGAGTAATTGTAACAATATTCTGTAAAATATGTCCCCAATAATGTTAGTTTGTGCACCGTTTAAGGACAAGCCTTGTGCTCTGTAGCTTATTTAAAATGTAATGGATGCTAATTCTGTAACTAATCTAAGTTGGATATTAAAATTGTACTATTTTATAAAACTTTCTTAAAGATTCTACCATTTAATAAATTGATGAACATACATTGCATCTTGTTCTTACCGGAAACACAAGAAAAAGAAAAACTCACATCACTTCGTCGATGATATGACAATCGCTGGGCTGAGTGTGCAGTAAAACTTCTACCTCCGTATTCAGGTCACTGTCCACGACTTGCGTTTCTTCAAAACTATCACGAAGAGTTTCTATAACACGATTTAGCTCCTCATCGGTCGTTTTAGAAAAAGGGATACGGATTTAGACAGAAACTTTTAAATTAATTTGCTTATTTCTTACGTTTTTCTGAATCTTTTTTAATAAAATCCATTTGTTTTTAATCAAAAATACACTTAGAGTATATATATATATATATATATATATATATATATACGGTTTCGAGGATGAGTTGGTATGTTTGATCAGTAGACTGTGGGAGTCAACTAGCGCGGTGGTAAGCAAGGGACCAACGGTCACAAAAAGTTTCAACACGAAATGTGGAGTGATGCAGGGATGCCCGCTCTCCCCTCATCTGTTCAATCTGTATCTGGAAAGAGTGATGAGGGAGGCTCTGGACGGTTATGAGGATGGTATATTGGTAGGTGGAGAGCGTATCACCAATCTGAGATACGCCGACGACATTGTGTTGATGGCAGATTCCGTCAATCAACTGCAGGGAATGGTGAGAAGATTGGAGAGAGTATGTGCAAAGTATAAACTTGTCATCAATGCAAATAAAACAAAGGTAATGAAGATAGGCAGGAGAAGGGAAGATATTCGTATAGAGCTGGCAACAGGAAAGATTGAGCAGGTGAATTGCTTTAAATATTTGGGAGTATATTATACCGAGGATGCCGGCTCGTATAATATGATAAGTAATAGAATCAGACTGGGACATGTCGCATTCAGGAAACTGACAAAAGTATGGAGGGACCAATCCATCTCGCGCAAATTGAAGCTTTGATTCATGAATAGCGTAGTAATACCTACTGTATTATATGGAGCGGAGTGTTGGGTGATGAAACGGAAAGAAGAACGTAAATTGCTGGCATCTGAAATGTACTGCCTTAGGAGAATACTAAATGTAAAGTGGGAACAGAGGATAAGTAATGAAAGAGTGCGGGAGATGGCCGAGCTGGATCAGAGCATCATGTAGAGAGTGAATGACATACAGAGGAGATGGTATGGTCATGTCGAAAGAATGGATGCTGGAAGATGGCCGAGGACCGTACTATACGGACGAATGCACGGTAACAGACCAAGGGGAAGACCTAGAACAACATGGTGGCGAAGCTTGAGGAACTCGAATGCACGACTCTCAGTGAGAGAGATGACGAATTTGGCAAGAGATCGGGCTGCGTGGTGGAGATACCGGCGCACCGTTATGAAGGACCCCACCTGACAACGGTCAGAAGGGACTTAAGTCAAGTAACTAAGTCATATATATATATATATATATATATATATATATATATATATATACACTAATGAATAACAACTTTAGTAGTTTTAAAACAGGTACTTTAATTTGCAGTGAACGTCTGCCGACACCGGGTCTCGAACCCGGTCGATTAGTTTTAAACTTCAAAATTAGTTTATTATGGATTTTTATAAATTAATATATGCAAGGATTCTTGATTAAGCACTGAATGATACGATGTGTGTATATATATATATATATATATATATATATACAGAGAATGCAGTCAGTTTAAATCATATTTCACAAATTAGTAAAGATTATGTAATAATTAATAACGCGTACACTTAAACTGCCTAATTTATGTCAATTGTCTACCATCCAATTGTGTGGAAGGGCAACTAGATGGGGATGCCACGCATCGCCTACAATCACCGGGTCTCGAACCCACGACCGTTGGAATTCCCTGCCTTTAAAGTTTGCAGTAATTCCAAATATGGAAGAGCGATGCGTTTACTAA
The DNA here is from genome assembly GCA_023014485.1 of Bathynomus jamesi. NCBI lineage: Eukaryota > Metazoa > Arthropoda > Malacostraca > Isopoda > Cirolanidae > Bathynomus > Bathynomus jamesi. The sequence goes on along the minus strand of JAJOZX010002538.1, from coordinate 141,999 downwards.
TTTTAAAGTCTACCTGTAAAACTTTCCATAAATTTTTAAAATTAATCTGTAATTATTTGATAAACAAAATAATTTAAAAATTCGTTCTTTAAATACTTAATAGAGTACATTAATTTACAGAGCCGGAAATACTTTTATCCTGGCTGGGATACTACGTATCGCCTGCCGGGTATCGAACACGAGACATTTGAAAAAGTTTTACTACACGCTACAGAAGCTAGTTTGCAATTACAAGTACATAAATTTTTCTACTTACATTTCAAATGTGCTTCGTTCACTCTGTTCAACGTCACAAAATTCTTCCACGGCTTGTGGCGAAAGATTTCCTTCGTCGGCGGCTGCGAAAATCTTGAGTGTGGTCCCGACAGAGGGGTCACCGACTTCAAACACCTGTGGGGAACAGTAGAGTTCTGGCTGACTGGAAGTGTCTATGCTTGATGGTATAGCGTGTTATTCACAGATAGAAATAGCAACTGTTATGGCACGATTTGCTCGTGGGTCCCATTTTTACATGTGGTAGAACGCCTATTTGTACCCACAGATTAGAAAGCCAATCACAAGCTCGCTAGCTTCCTGATTGGACATACAGTGGGTGGTGCTTAGCCTTTGCTACGATAGTCAACTCTGCGCATGAGCATGATGGGGGGAGAGAGAGAGAGAGAGAGAGAGAGAGAGAGAGAGAGAGAGAGAGAGAGAGAGAGAGAAGTTTTCAGTGATATGTATATATTTAAAGGAATTTCAGAAACAGCAAAAAGCATTTCATAAGGCAAGGATGTTTTTCAATAAACTATTAAATTTTATTTAAGTTTTCCCTATGAAATATTATTTAACATTTAGGGATCCTAATATAAAACACTCAGCCGTTTATAGTGTATTAAATATTAATATAATTGATAGTGCGAGTATCTTTATATTAGTAGGCAACTATAATATAATTCGACTCCTTCTGAAATGTAATTTTATTAAAATACAGAGGAGGCGATCTACAGGGTGTCCATAAATGATTACCCTGATTAAAGCATGCTATAACATTTAAATAAACACTCGTATTCAAACACACTTTCAATCATAAGTAGATAAACATGCAAAGTTTTGATACATAGTTAATGAACTTAATAAGCTTCCACATGTGCACCCCTAATGGCACGTAAAATATCTAAACGGTATTCACACTCACGCCACACATTTTCCAACATTTGTGGGTTAACTGTTGCAATTGCATCCGTAATGCGTTTTCGCAATGTCCTGATATCTGGAACAACTGTTGCATAAACCAAATCTTTAACATGACCCCAGAGAAAGAAATCCAGCGGGGTAATGTCTGGTGATCTTGGGGGCCATGGGATTGGCCCGTCCCTGCCAATCCATCGATTTGGAAATGTTGCGTCGAGAGTTTCACGAACAACATGCGCCCAATGAGGGGGTGCCCCATCTTGTTGGAAGATGACAGCTGGCTGCCTGTCCTGCAGCAGGGGGATGGCGTAATTGGTGAGTATATCCAGGTACACAGTTGTGGAAACAGTGTTCTCAGCGAAGAAGAAAGGACCAATTATCTGGTCATGCATTAGTCCACACCAGACATTGATCTTCGGACTGCCCCGAATATGCTCCCTTACGGCACGTGGGTTTTCCGATCCCCAAATACGCAAATTGTGTCTGTTGACTCTACCACTAAGATGAAACGTAGCCTCGTCTGGAAAGCAGACACGTAACAAGAAGTCATTATCCTCGTCAATGCTGTTCAAAATGTCAATAGCGAATTGTTCACGTTTTGGACGGTCATCAGGCTTCAGTTCTTGAACAATTTGTACCTTGTAGGCGTGTAACTTCAAACGTTTGTGTAACACCTTGTGCACCGTAGACTTCGGTGTCTTTAGTTGGCATGAAGCTTGTCTCACCGATTTCCTTGGTGACCGTGTGAAAGCAGTTTGAATGTTTTCCACCGTCCCATCGGAAACTGATGGTCTACCACTGCTATTTCCCTTTTCCACGTTTCCAGTTTCAAAGAATTTTTTCATCCACGACTTAATTAACTTCACATCAGGTGGATTCTTTCGATACTTTGTTCTGAACCTTCGCTGAACACTGACAGGAGATTTTGTTTCTGCAAGCCACACAACACATTGTGCCTTCTCTGCCACAGACGCCATCTTAACTGAACAGCTACTACAGCGCTCCTAGCGGCGAATGCGGTAGACGAAACACACCAGCACAGAAACTCTATGCGTGTATGAGATCACCTGTAAAAAGAAAACGTATGTAAGATTCGTCATTTAAACATGAGAGCATACTGTTTTCAGGGTAAACATTTATGGACACCTTGTATGTTCGAATCTTGAAAAACAACTCACCCTTATGAAACGCTGTTTATTTTCTACGCCTAAATTGATTTGTAAATGGGTTCTGGCGGTTTTTGGCAACTTTTGTGCTACATGCCATATTTACTGGGTATGCCTCAATAAAACTATAATAATTTAGAATATTCTAAGTATTATAATTGTTTTAGTTCAGTTTAAACTGCTGAATTTTAGAGTTTGGGAGAATTTAATGTAAAATAAATAATGAATTAAGTCTGGTGCTGTGTTAGTTCGACGTCTTCTGAAATGTAATTTTATTAAAGTCCACAGAGGAGACTTTTCGATTCTTGAAAAACAACCCACCCTCATGAAACGCTGTTTATTCTCTACGCTCAAATTGATTTGTAAATGGGTACTGCCGGTCTCTGGCAACTTTTGTGCTTCATGCCATATTTACTGAGTAGCCTATGCCTTACTGAAACTATAATAATTTAGAATATTCTAAATATTATAATTGTTTTATTTCAGTTTAAAATGCTGAATTTTAGAGTTTGGTAGAATTTAATGTAAAATAAATAAAGAATTACGTCTGGTGCGGCGATAGTTCGAATTCTTCTTCTAAAAATTGTGGAAATAACAGAATTAATTCAATGCATAGCGCAATCTGGCATCTAATCATGTGGATAAAGATTGTTGGTTGTAGTATATTTTGTTTTAATAATAGGGATCTATGAGCGTATATATATAGATATATATATATATATACACACAGTGGATATATATATATATATATATATATATATATATATATATATATATATATATATATATATACGAGGAGTGATCAAAAAGTATCGATAATTTTATTTCTACGGACAAATGAATGCAAATAAGAAATAACCGTTTACATATATGAGTCTTCCTGCCCTCTGGCGTCTGCAATCTGAAGCAAAATCTGCTACATTGAGTCAGTAGTTGGTAGGAGCACTTAACAGGAGGGTGCGTTTTTGCAGTACGTATAAATCTCTGAAATGGAACAACGCGCGTTCGGAGACGAACGAAATTATTAAAACAGCATTTGGAAATGATGCTCTCAGTGTAGCTAATGTTTACAAATGGCACAAAAAGTTTAAAAATAGAGAAACATTTGCTCGTACCAGAAATCGAGTCTGTTGGACATTTTCATTCGTAAGAGAAGCGGAAGGGCGGCCACAGCGTTCCTTGTCTTCAAGCGATGTTTCTCCATTTTCAGATTTTCCATATCTCCAAAGATATATTTGTGTCTTAAAGATGAATTTGTATTTATTAAGCCAGAAACAAAATAAATCTTCTTGGGTAAAAGACGAGAAATGAAATAGTTACCCCTAATTTAATTTCTATTTTGTTTTAAAAATCATATTAATGCTTTTTATGTTATAGTTTAATTATAAATTTGTATGTTAAGGTGAAAATATGTTTTTGTATTAAACTTAGTTTATCATATTGATTTTTTGTTTAAAAAATCGGCCTACACCAAACGTCAAATTGGCCTTGTAGTGGTCTTCCGCCATGAGAAGCTCAATAGTAGCGTTGCCCTTTTCTTGAGACCTTGTCGGTTTACCCCTGGCCCTATAAAAGTATTTGTTTATGCTTAATAGCTTTGGTTATTAATTAGGTCGTATTTAGAGACCTTGTCGGTCTATCAGGAGCTGGTAAGTAAAAGCCGTGGGTAAGGCAGCTTTGGTCAGGTGTTGGTAAGTAATGCCGTAGGTACGGCGGCTGTGTAATACTGTGTTACTGCTGAGAGGTCTTAAGGTCTAGACGATTGGTTGTAGCCCTCATCTCGACTACGTGGTGTTGATGGGATGAGCTCCTAAAAGTCTATACTTAGACGATTGGTGGTTGTGATGATGGTTGTGGGGAGGTATTCTTTTTGTGTAGTAGTTATTGGGGATGCTCGTATATATTTCGTTATTGGGACTTTACATGCATCTGTTTATATACGTTGTGTGTGTATATGTGTGCGTGCGTGTGCGGTTTTAATTCGCTCGGAGGTTATTAATATATACATACCCCTAAAGAAGCTATTTACGCCTTCTAAGCCAGATTAAGCCTTCTAAGCAAATGGCTGATTAAACCAACTGCCAAATGGTTGATTAAGCTAAATGGCTGATTTACACCTTCTAAGCCAGGTGATGTTGTGAAGAGCTTTCTTATGCGTCTGGGTTTCCCAGGCGAAGAATGGTCTCTCTTCTCTCCTCCTCCTTTCTCTCTCTCTTAGGTTAGGGATACCCCTTTGTGGGGTGAGGCCATCCCAACTTCTCCCCCAAAGTTGGTGTTTAGGTCACCCCTTTGTGGGGAGATCACCCTCCTCTCCTCCTGTTTAGGTGGGATTCCCCAGCTTCTGGCAGCTTGGAGGATTCCCTCTTGCTTCCTTTTTGTTTCCTTTCTTGTTTTTTGGCCCCCCGGGGGGAGGGGGAGGCACTTTGCAACAAAAGGGTGGGGGTTGGCATTGGGGTAGGGGGATTGGCACTGGCACTTGGCATCCTAGGGGGGTTGGCACCATGCAACATTGATCAACATTGCAATTGCTTAGGCACTGTACCATTTTGCGGTCATTCTACTAGCTTCGTTTCACAAAGATCAAGTTAAAACGTCCATCCCGACAAATTTTGGCCACCTGCACCCTCTTTGCATCCTTATTTATATTTCTAATATTCCACATTGCAATATGAGCTCGCAAAAACTGTCCAGGGCAGAGTTGGTGTGGGTGCTGCTCAAACTTGAAGCTTCTTTCGCCGTTCATGGAAGAGAATTTTTCCAAAGATGGGACCCCAGCCGGGTTTCAAACCTGTTACGCACAGGGAGGCGGAGTATATGATCCCATTTCTTCGGCGAACTTTTTCCGCTACTATACTTGTATGATATATATACTGTAAATCAACAATTTACGAAAATTGGAAACTGAACTGTAAAACAGCAATAAATTTTAATCAGCTGAATCAGAATTCTTGAGTTCTAAACCCAACTGTTTCCCATCCTGAAATCGGACATTTCAAGGCAGCATTTTAATTACGTTCGTCTTGAGTCAGGAAAAAAAGGACATTTAAAGTGTCTCTTTGGGACGTTTTCGGAGTAACATTAATATGCTTTCAAAGATTCCTCTCTGGATTGCAGCGCTGAAAGTGTCTGATAATTCCTAAAACTTACTCCAAATGAAAAAAAAAATACTATATACAGTATATCGTTGCAAAAAACGGGTGATTTCGTTCGATTTTTAAAAACTTTTTTCTCTCTTTACGTACTAGAAAATCCATTTACATCGAAAATAAATATATAATGTTAATAAATTAATCCTTCTATGTTGTAAAAACAAATGGACATTTTGTATGTGTACAGTATTTTAAATATATAAAATAAATTTTCTTTTAATTAAACTTAGATCTACTGGCAACAGTTTTGGCTTAGTCTAAAGATTTTCAGCTTCTTTTACATTTCAGATCAAAACTATAGATAAGATAAGTATATAGCCAATCAAATACTTCATAAATGTTATAAAAACAAAGAAAAATATTCAGCATGAGTAGAAAAATTGTAAAAGGTTTTATATTAATTAATGTGAAGCCAAGGCTCGAGAGCAATTGTTCTCAAACTGGGGTACGTTTGAGAACAGAAAAACGTCCAAAATAAAATTAAATCTCTTTATTTGTATGAAAATGTAGTGTCACAACGAGAGAGGAAGTGGACCACCCAGGTACAAACTGCGAAAGACTTGCCATTCTGTTATATACATAGACATAACAAGATTCAGAAGAGTATACTGCACCTAAGCTTCTAAAAAGTTGAAACTTCTAAAGTCTTCTAAAAAGTTGAGACTTCACCAAGTTAGAGGTAAGATTGAATATAAGTGTACAAAAGTTATTACTGTCCTATGCCTATTTTGACAGATATAAAGTCTACGAGGGCCTACAATCTGCTTCAGAGATGCTACATTGCTACAAGAATAATTACCAGGTCATGGATTAAGTAGTCTTTAAAGTCAGAAAGCCAGGCTTGTGTTTCTACGAAACACTTTGCACCCATCCCTCGTAGGCTCGTGTTTCCAAGTAACATTTGAAGCACGTTCTATTGAAGCCGCAGAGTGCAGACGCTTCAACTTTCATATTCTCCATTACCATTCAACAAGATTTTTCCGTCGACATCCAACACTTTGTACAACCTTTTCATATTACTGTTACCAAAATTTGTCTGTTGTTATGATTGTTAATAAAGAGGTTAACAATACCATAGTTTCCTTGTACTTGGTACACTCTCTCTCTCTTTCTCTCTCTCTCTCTCTTCTCTCTCTCTCTCTCTCTCTCTGAGAGTAAAGAATGGTAAAGAATTATCATTATCACTATTGTGGACCTGTAAGTCTTGTATTAAAAAGGAAAATTAATAAACTAATTAAAAGATTTTATCCACAAATTTCTGGTAAATGTATTTTCATAGTATAACGAAAATTACACTCTTTCTTTAAATTTGAAGATAAAATTCCAAAGCCCTTGTGTTCATCGGTTATCTACAGATATACATTATACAGTACATGTCAGGGCTGTATGCAGAGCATGAAAAAGTGGGGGTTACAGTGTTGGACAAAATGCGCGGACCTTCCATCTCCCATGACGGTTGACGCTGAGCTTGACTGTTGGCAACAGAAGTGGCGGCAGCACAGAAAAGATAATCTTCCTTAGACCATCACAGACACCTTACCGCATGCTGCCATGTATTCCAACATCAAACTACTACTCCGCATCCTTTGCATCCTACCAGTCACCAGCTGCACTGCAGAGCGAGCATTCAGTGGACTGAAGCGCCTGAAGACTTATCTTCTCTGCAGCATGGCCACGGAACGATTGACTGGGTTGTCTCTAATGCACATCTACTGTGACATCGCCATTGATGTAGAGACCATTATCACCATGTTTGCAAGACGCCACCCAAGACGAATAACCATGGTGCTGGATGACTGACTCCTGATTACTACTCATTCTCTATTAAGCTTAGAACAGGAGGAGATGCCAATTCATGATGCTGAGGCTATTGTACAGTTTTAATGACATAATCAAAGGCCCCCCAACCTGGTCACAGGGCTTACAGTTTAGAAATAAGATATATAATCTATATATACTTTTTTACTGGGACAACAAGGGGAGTTACAGACACCCAATAACCTCCCTTGGATAAGGCCCTGCATGTAGCGATTGCATATCGTCGTACGTTGGCATGACCACACGCCAACCCCAAGTTCGTATCGATGAACACAAGAGAATTAACAGTCACACTAAAAATAGACTTACAAACCCCTCATAATCACATATACGTTCCTACCCCATCAGTTAGACCAGAGGTTTTCAAACTGGGGTTCGCGAGGGCCCCAGGGAGTCCGCGGCAAGATGAAAGAAAGATTTTTTATACGAAAGAAAAACAATATCAAAAAAATATTTTTGTTACCCATTTGTTTTTCACTCATTAACGGTTACCCGTTGGTGCCAACCGGCCAAAAGCTAGGCCCACCTGGGAGCCGCCGAGAGACCACTTTTCAGTCAGGATTTGAATGCCGCGGGGTATGTCGTCATATCTCGCCACCTTGTACTTAAATCTTATTGGCTAGAAGCAGGGCCGGCGAGAGGGCATGGAAGCCGGGATAAATCCCCGGGACCCGGACCTCTAGGGGGCCCGGAAAGAGGGGGGATAAAATCTAAAAATATTAATAAAGCAATTGATTAAATAACAGAGAGGAAATATAATTAATGAACATACGTTTTATAGAGATTATCGTAGTCAAACTGAAACATAAAATATTATCTGCGGTCCACCAATGCCCAAGACCGACTGACAGATCTGGGAACCATTGTAATTGAAAGCCAGTTAGCCCGTACTTTAAATTTCATCAGAATCACTTACCACTTCGCTAGAGAGAAGGCAAAGAAACTACACTTCTAATTCTGAAAATCTTGCAGTAAACAATTGTCTTGCCTGCATGGACTGGTACTGCATTTGTAAATTGTATGGTGATAGAATTATCATAGTATAATTGATTCGAAAAATAAAATGGTCATTTTCTTCTGAGTTGTTTGAATAGTGACTTGGACATATAATCAGTTTGCTTGTTATGTACACAAAAAACATTCATAATAAAATACTGAATAAACAGGGGGCGCCCATATACCAATCCTTCCCCGCGGCCCGGGGCAGCTCTCAGCCGCCCTGGCTATAAGTTTGGAGGTGTTGCCACTGTTTCTCGTATTCTTGTCATAGGATTGGTTAGCTCCTGATGATGTCATCATCATATTCACGAGTCTTTTTTCTCTCCCTTTCTCTCCCACGCCACCCCCACTCTCCAGTATCAGTACGTCCATCACCCTGGAGGGGTGCCGAACGAAAGATTTTGGTTGTTTTCGTTCACCACAGTCACCACTATTATACGACTTTTCCCATCTACAGGTTTGTTACAAATGATTATGATGCATGTTTTTAATTACAGGGTATCATAATAAAATATTCGTACGGGTGAAATGCAATAACCAATAATCAAATTAAATAACCAAACTAAAAGTGAATGAATCATGGCATTATTTGCTTAGCCCAGCCCACCACTATGAAACAATAATAGTGGTGAAAATAGCGATGTATATTTGTAGATCATTTATTTTCCTTTCAGGAAATGGACATTTTACTGAATTTAACAGCATAAATATTGCGTAAAAACAAAATAATCTGGATACTATCCATTTCATTTAGCAGCGATCAGTTTTACGCGAGTTTTCTTTATACGCCGCTTGTTTTTATATCGGCACCAGCGGGTAAAAAATTTATTTTTTATGCTTGCAGAACTTGTGTTGGCTAGCTCGATAGCAAGTTCAAGATGGACAGGTTTTTGAAACGTAAGTCATTTGATGAGCCCTCCAAGTGCCCTCCAACGAGCCCTCCAAGTGAAGCAAGCAGCTCGAGCACAAATGAGAGAAAATCAAAACTGAGGAAGTATGAGCCCTCTTATATTGCGTATGGGTTTAGCTTTGTGGTGAAGAAAGATGCAGTGGAGTGCCCCAAATGTGTTCTCTGTCAAGAGATCCTCTCCAATGAATGTTTGAAGCCATCGAAACTACAAAGCCACTTACAAGAGAAACACCCCACTGAGGCCAGAAAATCTGTTGATTTCTTCAAGCGACAAGCATCATCTCTAGCTGGACAGACGAGTACATTCAGACAGCATGCCACAGTTCCAGAGAGGGCATTAAAAGCATCCTTTTTAGCTTCCTTTCACATTGGCCGCGGTAAGAAACCACACGATCGGGGAAGATTTCCTGTTACCAGCAACCAGAGACATTGTTCGGGAGTTACTTGGGGAGGATGCTGCCAAGAAAATTGATGCGGTGCCCTTATCGGACAATACTGTGAGTAGAAGGATAGGTGACATGACCGAAGACGTCGCCGTACAACTTTTGGAGCAGGTGAGAGCCAGTGAGTACTTTGCATTGTAGTTGGACGAGAGCACAGATGTCGCAAACGAAGCACAGCTGCTTGTGTACATCAGATTTCTCAATGAGGGGAAATTTATTGAGATACTTTTCTGCAAAGCCATCGAGGGTAGAACTACCGGACAGGACATTTTTCGGATCTTGGATGAATACATGGAGGCTAATTCATTTGACTGGTCTCGTTGTGTGGGGGTGCTGTACTGACGGCACCGCTGCTATGACAGGCAAAAACACCCTCATAAAAGCAAAACCCCCACTGTCGTCGACACACACTGCATGCTCCATCGCGAGACACTTGTTATCAGGTTCTGCGGGATGTTGTGAAAATAGTGAACTATCTAAAAACACACCCCCTGACACACAGACTGTTTGTAATACTTTGCCATGAAATGGGCGCTAACTTTGAAGGCTTGCTGCTCCACTCTGAATTACGCTGGTTATCGCGTGGGGCAAATTTTGAATCGTGTGTTTGCACTGCCAGAGAGCTGGCCGACTTTCTTTTATCCGAAAAGTCAGACCTTACCAGCTGTTTCGAGGAAGAGTCGTGGATGCTGAAGTTAGCATATCTAGCAGACGTCTTCAAGCATCTAAATGGACTTAATCAGAATATGCAAGGCCGTGAAGTCTGAATTTTGAATGTGCAAAACAAAGTACGTGCATTCACGCAAAAAGTCTCCCTGTGGGGAAGCAAACTCCAGGAGGAAGTTACTGAAATGTTCCCACTTTATCACCAGGAACGTCTGACGTCCAGTGCAGACAGCATCACGCCCCTTATTTTTTCCCATCTGGCGCATCTGCAGGGCTACTTCAGAGACTATTTCCCCGACCTTGACAACTCCCACTTGAACTGGATTAGAGACCCCTTTGCAGCCGGGATAGGTGCACATCTCGATCTGAAATCGCAAGAGGAACTCATTGAAATGTCAAATGAATTGGGTTTGAAAATCAAGTTCTCTGCCCTTCCACTGTCAGAGTTCTGGATCTATGCGATAAATGACTATCCTGCCCTGACTGAGAAGGCTCTGAAATGCCTTCTACCATTCGCCACAACCTACTTGTCTGAGGCAGGATTTTCTACACTCAAAGTACTGAAAACCAAGCACAGAGCACGCCTGCAGGTGAACAATGACATGCCCATCCATCCCACTAGAGAGGAGAAACCTGATAGCCTGATTTGTTTTTAGTTATGCACTTTTTGTTATGAAGGTAAATTTTTTATTTTGTTTCTGGTGGTGCCACATTATTGTGTCTAATAGAAGCTATATTGCTTTGAATTGCAAACAACAATAAAAACATTGAAAGTGAAAAGGGCCTTATTTATTACTTCATGTAGGCCTAAGTAATATTATATGTACAGGGTGGATAGATATTTTTTTTATTTGGGGGTCCTCGGCCAGTGGCTCATCATATTTAGGAGCCCTTGATATGAAAAAGTTTGAAAACCCCTGAGTTAGACCACCCAATTAGAATTAGATCTAATAATTTTTCAATAATTGCAAAAACTGACAAACACGATCTACCTCTTTTAGAAACAATACTCATTTTCAAACATGAATCAGATATAAATCATTATACTCCCATTCCATAATTTCAATATCCTTAGTAGTGTGGGCGCAAAACGGGAGAGTGCAATGCAATTGCAAATGTTGATCAATGTTGCAAAGGGGTTATACAACAAAGGGGAGGGGTGTTGCAAAGGGGGCGGGGGAATGTTGCAAATTGTTATGCAACAAAGGGGAGGGGTGTTGCAAAGGGGATGGGGGAATGTTGCAAGTTGCGCTATCTACTTAATTAAAGAATATATTCTGACTTAAACCGCCATTTGGCTTAGAAGGTTCAGTTGCCAGTTTGCGCTATTAATTTAATTAAAGCATATAGTCTGACTTAATCCGCCATTTGACTGAGACGGCTGAGATGCCAGTTTGCGCTATTTATTTAATTAAAGCGCATATTCTGACTTAAACCGCCATTTGGCTTAGAAGGTTGAGTCGCCAGATAGCGCTATTTATATAATTAATGCATATATTCTGGTTTACAAATCCGCTTTAGAAGCCAGCCAATTCATATAATTAAATACCGTGTACAAGCAAAAAGAATTAAATTATATAGAGGTACAGCTCTTCAGGGTGAACAGTGTAGGCAAGCTCTTCCCTATACCACCCAAGTGCTTTGTACCAAAGTTCAGGATATTTCGAAGAATCTAAACCTTTTAAATATGCATCCAGCTCCAGAGCATTCTCGCCTTGTTAATTCCTACATTCGATAAATCCATCGAGCAGAGCGGTGTATGCATATTCAAGAACCGTGTCAAAATAAATCATATCCGTAACACGAGCGTCTACTATAGGCTTCAGCATGCGGAATCCGACGATTTCAAACATTCTGTCGAGGATGAAACGGTTTCGCGTAGGGATAAGAACGTTACTATCAGATGCGTTCTTCCACATCAGTCGTATATCAATGCATGGCTGTTCGTTATTTATACACAACGTGCAAACAACGGCATATGAGGGGGCATCACTAATCTGCTCTCCTCTTGTACCTACACCTGCAAGTATTTTATAACGGTCCTCTCCCCACTTCTCAACTATCACGAAGACACTATTCATCTCCACAACACAAATAAATAGCATTACTTTTACCAGAGTTTGCTTGCCTGCAAATCGTTTCAAGTACATAGTTAATGGTGCCGGTTTCACGCCTGAACACGCGCAATGACTTCGTCACGGACACATCGTACGAGGCGTTGAGAATTCTTCGCAAAGGAAGTTCCATCGTATTCGCACGTCCACTCGGTTCAAGGTATGAGACGAATATGAGCCACAGGTGGACGGATCGACTTGACGGGCGGAGTGAGTCAGTCTGAAGAAACGTGTACGGATTTGTTCGAACTTGTTTCGTGAGGTACACGGGTGGGCGGCTCGCTGGGGGGAGCGAGTCACACCATAAACTGCTGAAGTGTGTACATGCTTGTTTCAACACTTGTGCTCTTGGACAATCAGAATTTTCCAGTACATGAAACAATATCGACATTAATGTTTTATCACTCACCAGACGTTCATTTCCACAAACTAAACATCTTCACACTCCGGCGCACTATTTGAGAGAAACATATGTCCATATTTATCCTTTTTTTTCAACAAGCGATACTCGACTCTAAAGTCTGTTAAAAAATCACACAGGCCATTAGCCACAGCCTCACTACAAACCTCGTCATGGTATATATTAATATAGTGGTAAAAATACTGAAGATTCTCCATGATGACAAGATTTACATTCTCAACCGTAGGGTACAAGTAGTCGGTATGGTGTAACATGATATAATATCGCTTGTCACACCACTCATCAACAGGACTCACTATCCATAACCGTTGCTTATCTTCTGAACGTGTTGCTTCTTCTACTTCGCGGTATATGTGAGCCTTTATAAAGGTTAGGTCTCTAACATACTTCAATACATCGTCTGTACTACGAAATCCTACAATGCCCTCGCCAGAATACCCGTAGAGTATTTGAACATCTTGGTCCTTCGCACGGCTCAATGTAGCCTTAAAAGTGGCAAAGGAGGGGGGAATAGGGAGTTTTTCAGTATCCACCACATCTTGGCACTTTGCCGAATACCACTTCATAAATGTTGAACACGCAATATTAAAGGTAGTCCATTACTGTTTTACTTCTACGCGAGAGAATACACGTCTGAGCTCAAGGGTAGGCAGAGGTCAACTGAGCACGCAGGGATAGAGGCATGCTCAGGTAGCGGCAGGACTCACTTTGCGATCTTACAGTGGGCGGAGTTTAGCTTTTTACTGTACACAAACACACACACACACACACGCAGCACACGCTCCCATATGACTTTGTGAGTGAACTGGGAGCCTATAAGTTGATCGCGAGTGCTGGTCCACGCAAGACTGTCGGCAGGAGATCTACCGTGGATATCTCCTAAGACTCCACACTCAGGACGGGGGCATCCGTCCCACCAGCAACCGTTAAAGGAGTAGACAGTCTTCTCACCAGTGGCACGGTTTTCACTTAGACCATCAACCCAAAAAACACGACCATTAACCTTAATGGGTACTTCACCCTTGTTGCGGGCATGCTTTATGTATACCCCAGTCTGCTGCTGTAGGTGTACGAGCCAGTAAATAGCCTTTTGCCCATAACTGCGGGGATTATTTCTGTGAATAACGGTTAAGATGTCTTTAGGCATGAAGTTATTCTTGAACACCGTAAAACATAATGAGGCGATGGTCGTTGCGACTTGCAGCGGATCGCATTTGAAACGGCCTATGTACATCCTTCTAAAGGCCTGGAAACATACTCTAAGCACGCGCACATCATTCACGCTATAACGCTCACATTCATCAGCTATATTATAAAGATTAGATTCATTAAAACTGTAATAGTATCGGTCAAAATCTTCACCTTCATCTGTACTCATACATTCATAGTTAAAGTAATGTTTGGGTGGAGGTAGTCCTACATAATTTAAAGTTTCGCTAGTGAGGAATGAGTAAGAGAAATATCCTTTTGAAACTTCAGCGGCTACGCCCATCACCTTCGGTAGCTTTGCTAGTTTACAAGGTGTGAATAATAAAGTGTCTTTAAACTGTACATTACCTCTTATTTGCATCTGTATTAACTTGCTACCTCTTTTCAAGGGATCACTTTTAAATATCTCAGATGACTCGTGCTCAAGCAACTCCTTATAAAGGAACTGTGTGTCAAATTTTACCCCGTTATGGGAGAGAATATAAAGTCATATTTTAGAACTTGTCCGCTAACTTGACAATTTAAGACTCAAAGAGATTCACAGGGCTATCGTGGGCACTCGTTTTAAAAACGTTTGTCCGTTTACCACATTTGTGACACTCATCACACTCGATCTCCATGCAGTCATCACAGATAGTCTGGCTTACAAGTAAATGTGGAATAGCCTCTTTGGTTTCAGCGTTCGTGTATGTTTCTATATCGTAGCACACAGTTATACAAGAGCTATTTTTAAGATTAGCATCTTTCATATAACATACATGCTTTACTGCAACCGCCTTATATTTCTCATGGCATGTAGAACAGTGAATTTCATCACATTTATGCTTGAAATTCCACCAATTATCCATCATATGAAACATACCACATTCACAGATTCTCATTTTCTTGCACGTGCCAATTGATTTATGGAGATCAAAACATTTATTATTGAAAAATGTGCGTCTACACACATCACAATCCCTCTTCTCAGCTTCAACAACACGGCCTTCAGATTTGGAGCTTTTATACTGCGCACACACCATGTGGTAATCTTTACAATGTTTCACTGTATCATCCGCAAACTCGATACACCCCTTACACAAATCATGATGTCGTCCATATTTTCGACTTTTATCGTAAGTCGCGTAAAGGCCCCTTATATTACGGATGGGGAGATACGTTGTCCCTGATAGTCCTAAAATAAGTAGGGGTCTTGTACGATCTCTCACACTGCTTTTAAAAACGTACACAGTCCTACGACGATCATCCAGCCCAAATACAACTATACGAACATTCATTTCCTGTTCTACCCTTCTCAGCTCTTCACAACCCATATTACAGTCAAACTCAAGTTTACAGTCTACAGTTAGTTTACGGGCACGCTCCACTACCGTAGGCAACCAAATTTTTTGGATCCCTGTATTTAGTACAATAATCATACGAGCTAAGACTACTGCTATAAAGCCGCAGCCACGATCGACGTTTATATGCCGTCTATAAATAGCCTGAGAATTGAAGTTAAGAGTATAAGGTGTGGCACTATGACCCGCAACACGGAATACACGGTCAATATTTACCGTGAAGTTGTCGATATTGAAGGCTATACTACTTTGAGAGGCCTGCACTATACGGCCTAATATATACTCTATATCTTCAGCTGCCAAACGTCTGAACGGTATTACTACCCAAAAATCTTCTACATCTCCGTCATCTGACCCGAATCCGAAGGACAGCCTCGTCCTGACTTCACGTTCGTCTCGGTTCTGAATGGCAAACTCTACAAAACGTTCAACTTTGCGCCGTCGTCCGTGTTCAACACCATTGCTATACATGGACCTAGGATCAAGCCAGGCTATATACCGATTTCTAGTCAAGGCTGGGGTGATGATAGCGGTGCGCACCAACTCGAATGTTATACCATCCTCCACAGTATGAGAAATGGATGTGGAGGAAGTACCCGGATCTGAATAATGGGGCATATTTGAGGAAGGTACTATTGTGGGGGTTGTGTCGTAAGATGTTGAGGGTTGGGGATCTATTACTGGGGATCTAAAAACCGGAGCAATCCTGGCACTCTTTATACATGACGTGGAGGGTTCTTCATCATGCTTCCGATTTGAACTGTCGCGTGCTACAGGTGTCGCTGGTGAGGGCTCGTCAGCGGGGAAGGGTTCTGTAGCTGCACGGTCAACGGGTTCGTCTGTGATATCAAGGATGGGGTGTTGTACCTCATCGTCATTCACGGTTCTGTGGGAGAAGCGAAAAGCAAGACTGTAGAATATAAGGGTCATCACTTAAATATTTATTATATTTTGTAAATGACTCACTTAGGAGTGTGACGTGTTAGAAATGGATTCTGTAGGAAAATTCAGGTTCACGAGCACATCCACATGTATTATATCTGGCCCAACAGGATGTGGTAAAATTGTGTTTATGCTTAAAATCATTAAAGAAAGGGAGAGATGTTCTCAAAATTTGTGCATAAAGTTATATGGTGCTATTTGACGTATCAATCAGTGTGCATCGATTACCAAGATGATATTTTGTTCCACAAAGGTGTAAATGACGTTAATTCGTTAAAGGGATATGAACATACAGTCATTGTAATTGACGATCTCATGTTGGAGATGGATAAAACGTTTGCCGAGACATTTACAGTATTCTCCCACCATCTTAACATAAGCGTGTTCTTCATCAATCAGAATCTATTTTTCAAAAATAGATACATGCGCGATGTGTCGCTTAATACACAATATCTAGTCTTATTCGTGCAACGTAGAGATGTATAACAAATTGGGGTATTAGCCATTCAAATTTTCCCGAATCATGGCGACACAGGACCTGGCCCCGATGTTAGAGATGACCAACCAAAGAGCAACAGGAAACAACACATCGAGCATGTGCTAAAAAACAGCCTCTCACATACATTGAGGAATAAAGGTTTAAGTCTTTATAATCTATTGAGTGAGGACCCCATCATACAGTGGACCGATGCAGGCGAGGTCATTGTTGAAGGAACAAGGGTACAAGGTTCCAATTTCGTTGATATTATTCGTGATCTGGTGAGAAAGTGGGACCCCTCGCCATCAGGATGGAGGCATATTAAAGCAAGACTACAACAAATAAATGTCCCCAAAACATCGATAGGTAACACCAGTACACATTTGAAAACTTGGCGATCGATTTTTACAAACTAGTTGCTGATTCTATATAATTTGAGTGCGCTGATCTAAAAAATATAGTTAGTTTTTCCCTATCACGTATGGTTTTCTTACTACAGGGTGTGTCATAAATCCCCCATTTATCCCCAAATGTGAACCATCTTATCGAGACGAACATTGGATTGCACATGCTAAACCATAAATTTTGTTGTTATAGACTACAGTAACGCTTACATAATAATGTAGGGTAAATATATATAACAACCAGTCCCGTTCCCAGCAAAATACTCTCTCCCCTCCCATCAATGGGTGGTTAACATTTGGGTACAGATGAGGTATTACAACATCCTTTGTAGCACGAAATTTTTAGGTGATAGAGTAAAACCTAATTAAAGCAGAATTAAATAGCTCCTAGCTCTTGGACAAGCATATAGCTTGTTTATGAAAGAATAAAAAAATAACTGAAAGAAACAAAATATATTTACCTTCTTTACTTGCAAACATTTCAGGACTTATTCCAAAGACTTAAGACTACGAACGTAGATCTGACTAATGACGACTAAACCGGTGCTTCTTTGATGTTTTCTTATGCTGTGCGTTAGGCTGATCTCGTTGCAGACACCAGCAGTAATCCGCCATCATATTTGTATGCCATCTTCCTTGATATCTTCTTTCCATGGTTTTGATGTCCTGGTGAAATCGTTCCCCTTGCTCCTCACTGACATCTCCAAGATTTTCGGGAAAACGGTCAAGATGCGAAAATAAGAAGTGAACTTTCAGGCTCATGTTGCAGCCTAAGGCGCAAAACTTTTTAAGCATATTTTCCACCAGTCTTTCATAATTTTGGCTTTTGTAGTTTCCCAAGAAGTTTTCAACAACATCTTTGAAACCAAGCCATGCTTCTTTTTCTTTATTGGTCATTGTGTTCAGGAAATGATCGTCTGTCAATAACTTTCTAATCTGAGGACCTATAAAAACACCTTCCTTTATTTTCTCGTAGCTAATCTTTGGATATTTTGAACAAATGTACTTGAAACACTCACCTTCTCTATTCAATGCTTTGACATACTGCTTCATCAAGCCTAACTTAATGTGCAAGGGTGGTAGGAGAATTTTATTTGGTTCAACTAGATGTTCATGTAAAATGTTCTTTGATCCTGGGGTAAGATTCTCTCTAGGAGGCCAAGTTTTCCTCTTCCAGTGCTGGTCACGTGCTCGACTATCCCATTCGCAGATGAAACATGGCATCTTAGTGTATCCTGATTGCTGCCCAAGTAACATGCAAAGGACTTTGAGATCCCCATACAATATCCATCTGTGGTTTTGATACTGAATTTTTTCCAGAAGCAGTTTCATGTTATCATAGGTCTCTTTTAAATGAGTAGAATGGGCCACTGGGATTGATGCATATTTGTTACCGTTGTGCAGTAACACTCCTTTTAGACTGGTTTTAGAGGAATCTATAAACAACCTCCAGTCACTGGTTTGGTATTCTATGCCTAGCTTACACACTAATCATGTGATGTCCTTGCAAAATACCAAGGGACCATCTTCTTCGAAAAAAGGCACGAAGTGTTTCTCACGATTTCTGTACCAAGCGAAGTATGTGTCGGATGCCAATAAATTGTTCTCCTGCAATCTAGACCCCAAAAGTTCTGCAGAGTCCTTAGGCAGATTCAAATCCCTGACTAAGTCATTTAGTTCGGCTTGGGTTAATGGTTTAGGATCTCAGTCAGCTGTTGGCTGTTCATAAACATCATCATTGTCTGGATTTGGAGCTGAATCAGAATCTGAATTGTATTGATCCAGACTCTCGGGTGGGCGGGGAATAGGAACTTCTGGACCATGGGTTACCGGCCTTATTGCAGATGGAAGACTTGGGTATTGAAGGCTCTCTTTATTCTTTGCATTATAACCTTTAACATTGCAAGAACAGAAGTAGCAGTCGTCGGTATGGTTTCTAGGCTCGCGCCATACCATAGGGATCCCAAATGGCAAACTTTTCTTTTTACCTTTGCTCCAATTCCTTAGTGCCGCAACACACGTCAGACAAACCTTGTGTGGAGCCCATCTTTTGTCTTGATCTCCTAATTTAATTCCAAAATAAGCATGATAAGCTCTCTTAATGAAGGTCGTTACATTTGTCCTTTGTTTTACAACATACCGACCACAAATATAACAAAATATGTCTGGACTGTGGGTACATCCTCTAGAAGCCATTATTAAAATTTTAAAGACGTAATGTTAGAATTATCTATCTGAAAAATATGAAAAAACGAAATTAATTAAAGATAAAAAAGGTAAAAAATTACAAAACGCCCCAAAATTGTTTTGCTAATAATTTTAAAACTGTGGGTGATAGAAAAAACCTGGTAGCATTTTTGAATTCAGCGCAGCGAACTGCTTCAGAAATCGATTTTCATGCAGACCGGTGTAATCTGAATAAGTTGAAAGACTTGGATGAAGTCTCGCATGTGTTACAACTGAGTACGCCATCGCCCCCAGCAGCAGCAGTGTCTCTGAAGAGGAGAAAGAAGAGTGCAAACGGCCAGCCTCATCCACGTGCCTCTAAAATACGCAAATGGCTAACATATTAAGTAAACGCTATTACGACATTTCTAACCCCGCCTCCTATGGTGGCGTTAATAGACTGTACAGAGGTGTTTACGGTGTAAGGAAAAAAGATGTTGAGAGATTTTTGCGGGAACAGGATGCTTATACACTTCATAAACCGGTGAGAAAAAGGTTTAAAACGGCCAAGACAACAGCTGATTCGATTGACTCTATTTGGCAGGCGGATTTAACAGATATGCAAAGATATTCAGTGTATAACGATGGTTACCACTACATCCTATTCGTAATAGATGTATTCTCTAGATATCTGTGGCTAATTCCCCTGAAAAATAAATCGCCTGAAACAGTTGGTAAAGCGACCAAAACGTTGATGTGAAAGAAAACAGGATTCCTGGCTATTTTTGTACGGATATGGGGAAAGAATTTATAGGTCGCGCTTTTCAGAACATGCTGACAGTGTTTAATATCAGCTATTACACTACCAATTCTATACATAAGGCTTCTTTATCTGAAAGAGTTCAACGTACCATAAAGGAACGCATGCACCGCTATTTTACACAAAAACACACAGATTTCTAAACATTCTGGAAACATTGGCCTCATCCTACAACCGCTCACACCATCGCACGATTGGGACAACACCTAACGAGGTTTTAGAAAGAGGTGCGCTCCAGAGGTGAGAAGAGATGGAACACCACCACCACCACAATCTGCGCGTTTCAAAATCAGTGATTTTGTAAGGTTGTCGCGTTCGGGAAATAAATTCGCGAAGGGATTTGAGCAAGGATGGACACGTGAGATTTTTAAAGTTAGGGCTATGAGACTTAATGGTGAGATAATGATGTATTACGTTGAAGATTTGAATGGGGAAGAAATCGCAGGAGGCTTTTACCGCGAGGAGTTGCAGAAAGTGGTATTTAATTTAGGAAAAAAAAAATTTTAAATTGAGAAAATTTAGGAAGCAAAGGTTCAGGAAAGAGAAAAATGTACCTGGTGAAATGGCTAGGGTACCCAGAAAGCTTCAACACCTATATAAAAGCTGATGCAATAATGAAGCTTAATAGTATGCAACATGGCTCCTAACCATTTCTACGTCACACTCCCGTCCTCCTCGTCCCTGTCTGTACCCTAACAACACCCTCGCCAACTTTGTGACAGAACTCCACGGCCCATTGAATTGGAGCGTGATTCGTATGAGGTGGGGTTATGTGAACTCCAGTTAGCCACCAAATTTTTAACTCTTGAAAATGAGCAAATCATATTTCTGATCATTAGAAGATTCGATGAGTGCGAAAAATTAGGCATAACCTTAGACAATACTATGTTCAGTCCTGTTCGGTGAGGAACGGTACTATAGCACAAATGTATCGCTAGGAATCGGGCATTATGATACAGCCATGGACATTGTGACGGGGTTAAACAAGAGTCTTGAAAGGTCGTACCTGACATACGATTTACTTTTTGAAGTCGTAAACATAGACACGCCTGCATGCACATTGAAGTTAAAGTCAACGCTTAGTAGAAATATTAAAGATAAAGAGCTGTTCACAATTGTGGCTGAGGGCGCCGATATAGCGCAGCTCTCCAAAGAGATACCTTTCACGAGGCACAGCATGACTTGTCCAGCTTAATGTATCAAATGAAGATGGAGAAATTGGGTGAAAGCTCTCGCCCCCAGACATGTGCTATATTTACAGCAATATCGTAGAGCACCAATTTGTTGGGGACACCCAGGCGGCCGCTGCGCATTGCACACATCCCCAACCATAGAGGGAAAAGTTTGAGCATTACATATGACAAGCCCCATTATGTGAATGTTGCGACTAATCTATTAACCAACATCTCGATATATATAAGAACGATTGAGGGAAAAAATTTCCCATTCGGTGATGGGAGCTTAACAGTGAAACTACACTTTCGTCGTTTATAATGACTCGAAGACCATTCACAGTCTACCGAGGGTGAGGTACCAGCGTGGGAGTGGACTTGGATCCATTTTTTCATCCATACTACGCACCGCTGTCCCACTGTTGAAGAGGGGTGCCAGGTACCTAGGGCGGAAGGCGTTACAAACAGGTTTTAACGCGGCAGAAGACATAATGGGTGGAACTAAGCCTAAAGAAGCTCTAAAAAAACATTTAAAACGTACACGGGACGAAATCATCAAAGATGCAAAGAGAAAAATGCGTGGTGGCGGAAAGAAGAGATCTGCCAGAAGAAGGGGTTACCATCACGTGGCGCTAAACGTAAAAGGAAATAAAAAAGAAGTGCTCTAAGCGTATGAAACCTATGGCTGATCATTTTTTAACTGATATAAGCTGAGGACACTACTCTCACGAATCATAGGTTGACTAATACTTGTCGAGGGAGGTGGCACTATTTCTGACTCGTCATGGCACGTTTCATCCATCCGTGTAGTTCACAATGCTGTAAATCGGAACTGTCCCTCTTTGATATGCCCCCACTCAGGTCTCTATTGAGCATAGCGACTTTATTACAATTAACCCATTAAACACAATTAGTTCGCCAGTGCCCCTATAGAATTCGTGATACCCAGCTCAGGCCCTTACTTTTTGACCCGAGCTGCATGCACATGTACGCTAAACTGCGTATAGCCCATTCTGATGGAACGGACTGCGATGATAGTTACTCTGCCTACCCTGAAACCAACTTTTTACACTCCATATTCAGCCAGTGTGAAGTGTATTTAAACCAGGTTAACATCTCGGCAGGAACGGGGTACTACCACCTACGAGCCTATCTGGAAAATGTCCTCAACTTTTCAAAAGAAGCGAAGGACACCTTTTTAACCGCCGAGGGTATTACCACACTAAAGATGAAAATGGAATAAAGGATAAATTTAAAAATTCTAAAAAAAGATATATGAATGTTTTGGACGCCTGCATACAGACTTCACATTCCAGGAGAAGTTGCTTATGAACGGGGTGGATATGAAGTTGAAGCTTACCCGCACGATTCCTGAGATCTGCATAAATCTGGGGTCTGATCAAGAAGAGGGCGCGAAACCCGTTGTGATTCACATCATGGAGACGTATTTGCGTATACGCCGAGTGAAATTAAGTTCCCCGAAACAAATAGAAATTGAGAAAGACTTAATACACGCCACAGTAAAATACCCAATTAACAGGGTACAGATCAAACTATACACGGTCCCCGCCGGGTTGGCCTCGAAGCAACTAGAAAACGTGGCCCTTGGAGTCCTACCTAAAAGGATATTAATTGGAATGCAGGACCACGCCTCGACGAATGGAAAATATAAAAAGAGTGCCTTTAAATTCGAGAATTTCGGCCTTAAAAATATTACTCTATACGTAAATGGCATCGCTTTGGGAGGGACCATGATTACGGACTACTCATCAGACGCTGTGTTCCCGCTCTGCGCGAGAGCATATAGTAGTCTGGCTCATAATACAGGCGCCTGTGACGAACTTGGTTTTGGTGTAACGCAGAAAGAATTTGTCGAAGAATTTAACATTTATTCATTTGATATTACGCCTGACTTGTCTGCTGGCGCAAATACGCATTTAAGTCCACAGCAGAGTGGGAATATCTCAGTCAGGTTGGAATTTGCCAAGCCTATAGACGCGCCTATAAGTGTACTCGTGTACCTCGAATCACAGGCACTAATAGAAGTTGATCGTTTCAGGAACGTGGTCACAGACTTTTAAAATGGACGCGAATACACTCCAGAGAGTAATGAAAAGTGACCGTTTCACACGCTCAAAATTTATCGGTGTGTTTGCGAAGAATGAAATATTGAAGCTGCCAAGTACGAGAAACTGGTACGGGATTATCGTTAACACCGACATTGTGGGGGTGAGGGGATTCATTGGTTTGCAATCTATTTTAAAAATAGGGAAAGAATGTACTATTTTGATTCACTCGGATTTCAGCCCTGGAATGATTCGGTAATTGTACAGTTTATGCGCAATTACATGTACCTGAGATTGTTTGGAACCCATATTTTTCAAGGATATTATACTGAAACGTGCGGGATGTATTGCATTTCATTTCTCTGCACATGTCACGTGGGAAGGGATTTATAATTTTTTTAAATTATTCGATTTGTGCGACACAGAGATGAACGATAAAAGTGTATGCAGACAGATAAAAAAAGGTTCCCATATGTTAGCACCCGCTGTAATGTGTAAAGGTGTATATCTATATTGTGTAAAGTTGTATACATTGTAACTGTAAAATGTAGCCATTAAGACTTATTTAACGGACACTGGTTCCGCTTTGTACATGTTTACTGCCATTTAATAAATGAAAATACAATGTGTTTTGTTCTTAACCTCAAAAATACTTATATTAGTTCCTCGATAATCTGACACTCGCTTGACCGGATGTGAGCCAATACCTCGACTTCTGTATTCAGGTCACGGGTGGTGGCTGTGCGGAGAAGCATCCATATCATTTATTCCCCTTTCATCAAAAGTAGCTATAACACGACCGAGTTCCGCATCGGTCCTATAAGGTTAAGTAAAAATAAAGAGCTACAACAAGAGAAATGCCACGAATTTAAATGCAGATAATTCTTAAACGTTTTGGTTATTTAAAAATCCTACTGCTGTGCTGAATTATCGAGAAAAATATTAATAAAACTCCACCATATATATATATATATATATATATATATATATATATATATATTATGATGAATAAAACCACGAAGGAAAGGAAACACTGAATGATGCTCAAGTGCTTTCGTCTAATGACATCCTCAGGAACACTGAAGTACATAAAGAGTTACAGCCTATACAGGGTGTCCCATAAGTCCGGCATCATAGGAAAAATAATAAAAAAGGCAAAACTAAAGCTTTTATTTACAGAACGTGATCAATATATCCACCATTGTTTTCAATACACAAATTCAGACGTGATACCCAGTCAGCAAGCACACGGTGAATGATGTCAGGAGTAATGGTGTTACATGCCCCAATAATGCGCTGCCGCAAATGTTCAACACTCCTAATTTTCTCTGCGTATACCAGCGCTTTCAAGTGGCCCCAGAAATAAAAATCTAGTGGCGTGAGATCCGGGATTCTAGCTGGCCATTCCACAGGCCCTCGACGTCCTATCCAATGACCAGGGAATTGTTGGTACAGGTATTCCCTTACTTGGGTGCTGTAATGTGCAGGAGCGCCGTCTTGCTGGAACCATGTTGGGAAATTTCTTCTGCGTTCAAGACACTGGGAAATGCTTCTTCCTTGAGCATACGTAGGTAGGTGCCTCCAGTGACGTGTTCTTCGAAAAAGAGGGGCCTATGATGCGATCCTTCCAAATGCCACACCATACCATCACCCGAGATGCACCTTGTTCCTTTGAAGAGGTATACCAGTGAGGGTTGTTTTGAGACCAGTAGCAGGTATTCTGTCGATTTATCTCACCATTTCCATAAAAAACAGCCTCGTCACTGAACAGAATGGTGGACGAGAAATTGGCATCCCGAGCATATGAATTATGGTTTGTAGAAATAGAAAAATATGAATTTCTCCTATGATGCCGGACTTATGGGACACCCTGTATATAGATTACAGAAAAAAAAAATATATATATATATATACAATAAACGGAGAAATAAAAATAAAAATTAAACATTAAAGGATTGTGGGAGGAGCATAGAAATTTGTAAGGAAAAAAATATCGATGTTTTAGCACTTTGCTCGAATCCAACACAAGATCAAATAAATCGTTTCCAACCAATGTTATAGTTAATTAAAAAAATAATAAATTGAAAAATAAAAATAAAAATAAAAATAAAACTTAAGAGGAGCTTACAAATTTATACTGGAAATCTGCCCAGGTTTTAGCACTCTGCCCTTCTTGTCTAAGTTCGATGTATATAAAAAATAAATTGAAAAATAAAAGTTATTAGAGTAGCATACAAGTTTACCAAAGGTTTAGCGTTCTACCCTTCTTATCTAAATCCGTTCTGAAGGAATTCAAAACAACAGGATCGAATTGAAAAAGACCTTTGCTTATGCTGAAGTTATTTGTAAGTTGGATAATGGCAGACTCAAGAATATTTCTATTAACAATGTTGCTAGAGTGAAACAAAACTGTAGCATTATTCCAATCAATAGAGTGGGATAACTCTGACAAATGGACAAAAAGGGCACTGGACGACTGTCCTGTTCTAACGGAATATTGATGCTGTTTTATACGCGCAAATCCTTTCCCGTCTGACCTATGTAAAAGGAATCGCATTGTTTACAACCAATTTTATAGATAATGCCTGAATTATTGGTAGGGCTATTTTTTACTATGATATTTTTCACGATATTGTTATATGAAAATACTACATTAATATCCAAAAGTTTAAGTACATTAGCAATGCCTAAAAAGCCCGGGAAAAATGGAAGTACTAAAATATTCTTTAACAAAGTACAAGTGTTATTATTCACACGATAGAAAGTTCGTTTTGCCTTGTTGAAACAAGATTCCATAAACTCAGATGGATAACACAGATCACTTCGAATACCGTTGATTTTTTCCAATTCGGCATCGATGTATTCCGGACTGGCGATCCTAAGGGCGCGGAGAAACATTGAAGAAAAAATGGCCTTCTTGGTGGGGGTGTCATGTCCAGAGTAAAAGTGTACGTAGGACAAATTGTTTGTTTTTTCCGATAGATACTAAACTTAAAACCTGGGCTTTCCCTATGTACACGCACATCCAAAAACGGGATTGAGTTGTCTTGTTCCACTTCTAAAGTAAACTTGATGGAGGGGACTTGATCATTTAACTGAAGGAGGAAGTCAGCCAGGTCACGATTCATGGGACAGATACACAAAATTTCTTCAATGTTTCTCCGCGCCCTTAGGATCGCCAGTCCGGAATACATCGATGCCGAATTGGAAAAAATCAACGGTATTCGAAGTGATCTGTGTTACCCATCTGCGTTTATGGAATCTTGTCTCATCAAGGCAAAACGAACTTTCTATCGTGTGAATAATAACACTCGTACTTTGTCAAAGAATATTTTAGTACTTCCATTTTTCCAGTGCTTTTTAGGCATTGCTAATGTACTTAAACTTTTGGATATTAATGTAGTATTTTCATATAAAGATATCGTGAAAAATATCATAGTAAAAAATAGCCCTACCAATAATTCAGGCATTATCTATAAAATTGGTTGTAAACAATGTGATTCCTTTAACATAGGTCAGACTGGAAAGGATTTGCACGTATAAAACAGCATCAATATTCCGTTAGAACAGGACAGTCGTCCAGTGCCCTTTTTGTCCATTTGTCAGAGTTATCCCACTCTATTGATTGGAATGATGCTACAGTTTTGTTTCACTCTAGCAACATTGTTAATAGAAATATTCTTGAGTCTGCCATTATCCAACTTACAATAACTTTAGCATAAGCAAAGGTCTTTTTCAATTCGATCCTGTTGTTTTGAATTCCTTCAGAACGGATTTAGATAAGAAGGGTAGAACGCTAAATCTTTGGTAAACTTGTATGCTACTCTAATAACTTTTATTTTTCAATTTATTTTTTTATATACATCGAACTTAGACAAGAAGGGCAGAGTGCTAAAACCTGGGCAGAGTTCCAGTATAAATTTGTATGCTCCTCTTAAGTTTTATTTTATTTTTATTTTTATTTTTCAATTTATTATTTTTTTTTAATTAACTATAATATTGGTTGGAAACAATTCATTTGATCTTGTGTTGGATTCGAGCAAAGTGCTAAAGCATCGGTAGTTTTTTCCTTACAAATTTGTATGCTCCTCCCACAATCCTTTAATGTTTAATTTTTATTTTTATTTCTCCGTTTATTGTGTATATATATATATATATATTTTTTTTTTTCTGTAATCTATATATAGGCTGTAACTCTATGTACTTCAGTGTTCCTGAGGATGTCATTAGACGAAAGCACTTGAGCACCATTCTGTGTTTCCTTTCCTTCGTGGTTTTATTCATCATAAATATTTTTCACGTGTTACCTTCGTGAAATAATTTTCATATATATATATTATATATATATATATATATATATATATGCCGAAATAATCACGATGGAAACAGACAATAATTAAAAACATCATGGGATTAATTTTTACGTTAGAGTAACAACAAATTGTAACCATAAGTAGATATCCTGACAGTTTTCAAAAGTAAGATTAGCTGGGTTTGCTATGCTCCATCTGCCTGCAACGGGTCTCAAACCGCAGGCAAATCTTAATAGTTTTTAATATTTCTATTGTAAGTTTTTAATGTTTCTAAAATCGTACCTGTACAAGAAACAGAATAAACAGAATAAAAAATATTTTTGAAAACGCATTTATTACGGCCTTTTACGGTTAGGTTATATTGTTATAAACGAGAAAGAGTCCTGGGATTAATTTTTCTTTGTAGGAAAATTCAGAATAAAGCTAGGTTAGACACATAAGTTACTTACATTTCAACAGCGTCTTCATTGAGCAGATCCATCATTTCGTCACAATTTTCCGTAACGCTCTGGGTAGACAAAAGTTCATTCCGATCTGCAGCGCTGAAAAGGTGGAGCGTTGTGCGAGCATAAAAGTCTTTATCTTCAATCAATTCCGGAGAATTGTACAACGATAACTGACTCATAGTGTATAAAGCACTAAGCGAAAAAACATACGAACTGGGGCTCTGAGTTGAAATTCTCCCTTTTATAAAGGGGGCTTGTGACCAACCCACAAAACACAATCGTTAGCTTCCTATTGGCTAGCGGTGAATTTTGGGCGGAACTTGACGCGTAGGCCTGCATAGCGGCCAAATAGAGGTCCTGGGATCCGCCCACAGGGCTGTGGTTGGTTGCCCCGTGAAATCTGGGGCGTGTCAGATGTCTCCATTCGTGGATAGACGAGAAATGCTTTGTTTTTTTTATCTTGTATTCGACCGAGAGAGAGAGAGAGTTGATTTTGGAATGTGAAACGTTTTATGGCAGTAGAGGTTTGCCTGTACATTCTCGTTTGTCGGGGAAAGGAAGGGCTTTCGTGATATTGGAAGATATCTTTAGTACAATTCGCGTATGCTTGAGAAAAACGCTAACTATGGTTTATGGTACTTTGAAACATAAAAGTGAAAGATATTTGAGCGATAGAATAGATAAATTTAAAAAAAAAACAAAGACGTGTGATGTAGTGCGTCATTAAACACGCTCTCGCGCGAACTGAAATAAAATTGACCCGCATCTGTGTAGTATAATTTAAAATGCGTACCTTATCTCGAACCTTGGAAATCAGAGAACCGCCAATAAAGAAATAAACATGCATATATATATATATGTCACAGGGGTGCTCACACCCGTGCCCGCGGGCACACGTGTGCCCGCCATGGATTTGAATGTGCCCGCTGGTTTATTTTGGAATAGCCGGCCTAAATGAAATCTTAACTGGCAATATAAAAATTACTAGAAATGAATTTTTACATGCGAGCAGAGCGCTCACATACATGTTTAAAACATGTCTGAAACCATTGCTTTGCTCCGCCAATTTCTGTGTCGCTTAAAGCGACGATTCTATTTCAACGGATATAATGAATCGAGTTGGCTGATTGGGTGTTTCGTGAAAATACAACCAATCAGAAGGCATTTTAGAAACGACTCGCTAGGCTTTCTGTGTCTTTTCGAATTTTTATTGATTTTATAAAGATGAGTGGGCGGATCGATATTTAGTTCCGCGTTTGACCTGTCCGCGTGACCTTGTGTGTGGATGCGAACATGAAATGTGTCTATTTTTTAGTCGTTTATTACGTAATTTGACGTTTTCACATTTAGTATTAAAAGTTTAGCATCATGTCGACCGTTCACCCGTTCGTGTCATCTTGTGTGTGGATGCGAATTTGAAATTTGTCTATTTTTAAGTCGTTTTTTACGTAATTTGACGTTTTCACATTTAGTATTAAAAGTTTAGCATTATTTCGACCGGCAGCGTGTCCGATTTTGAAGTTTCAAGTGGTAAAAGTTCAGCCTCTGATATTAGTGGCTAGATCGCAAAATATTTTTTTTAAAAATTACATTATTTAATTTTATTTTTATTGACAGGGCTTCATAATGGCGACACGAACCAGTGATAAGACTATAAGGACGTATAATTTTCAAAGTGAATGGGAAGATATTTACTTTTTCTCAAACATAAATTCTAAATGTATATGCTTAATATGCCAATCTACTCTAGCTGTTGCCAAAAAATATAATGTTGAAAGGCATTTTAAAGCTAATCATAATCATTATAAAACAAGATACCCAGTTAATAGTGAACTACGCAGGGCAAAAATAAGATAATTGAAATCCCAACTTACCAGCCAACAATTGGTTTTTACAAAGAAAATTGAGAAATCAAAGGCAGCTACCATTGCATCTTTCCGAGTGTGTCACAGTTTAACGAAGCACATGAAACCTTTTGATGATGGTGCATTTGTACCAGTACCAATTTTTGGAGCTTATTTGCTGAAGAAAAATATCCTCTGCTGAGAAAATGTGCTATGTACTTGACCTCAATTTTTGCCTCCACATACCTTTGTGAATCAGCATTTTCCAAGATGAAGATGCTTAAATCAAAGTACCGGACTGTTTTGACAGATGAGCACCTTGATGACTGTTTAAGACTAACAGTTACCAATTACACGCCAAATTTCAAAGCCCTTGCTGAATTAAAGCAGTGTAAGCCATCAACTAGCAATTAAATGTGAGTATTATCTTCTATCACTTGTATTTATTTTTAGTTCATAAATTAGGGGAAAATTTTGGTGTTTGTGCCCGCCAAAGATAATAGTTAGCAAATTTTGCCCTAAGGTCTCCGAAGTCTGAGCACCCCTGATATATGAGAAAAGTTCAGAATGGTTTATAACCCCGTAATTACATTTTTTTCGGTTGTAGAAAGACAAGAAAAACTATGGTTAGCAGAGACACAATTGGGGCAATTCGTGTATGTTTGAGCTATACACTAAACAGCGATTCAATTGCTGATGAAGTTTTAATCTTTATGATCTCGAAATAAACTCCTGCGGAAAGAAGTTTATTTACTGGATTTTTAATTCGAAATTATCTATCGCTTCCGCAAAGCTCCGGAATTTTCAGAACGATGTTTAATATAATTATATATATATATATATATATATATATATATATATATATATATATATATATATATATATACTGTATATAATTTTCCATAAATATTTATTTCCTTCTATTGATCAGCTTTTAATTAGGAGATGTTTAGGAAGGCGAATGTTTATAGCGCTTTCACCTTTTTCCCTTTCTAATTAATTATTTGTGCTGCACATTTTAATGCAACGTGCACCATTTGTTCTGTTTTAATTGTTACAGATGAAAAAGACCGTAATATTAGACTTAAGTCAGACGGAGAGTGAGATAATTAATGTAGTTTGACAAAGATGCTAACACGAATTTTTAGATGAACTTTTTTCCGGAAATGTACATATATAGGCTCGCCTTTGCTTTCCGTACGAATTGTTCATTCTGGTGAAGCTTTACACTCCACCTTAGACCTACTTTTAAACGGGGAAGTGTATGTATATATATATATATATATATATATATATATATATATATGTGTGTATATATATATATATATATATATATATACAGAGCCGGCCCTAACAAGTGCGGGGCCCTAGGCATTTTGATTATACGGGGCTCCACTCCAGAAAAGATTTTAGTTCATAGTTAAAAGGCAAAAAAATAATCTGAAGTGCTATACATTTATTGTAGACATCTGTCTAATAATATTAAGAATAACAAAAAAAATGCTTTCATTAAGAATACTAAAAAAATACCATACTTTATAAATTTATAATATATTTTAAAGACTAATTTTTCTAACCTTCCTTTCTGAAAATTCCATTAAAAGGGGTTCAAAATTTAAACCCTTTGCTTCTTCATGTTCAATTGACAATATTCCAAGGTTAGTTAGCCTATCTTGGCCCATATTAGACCTTAAGCAGTTTTTAATTAATTTTAATTTTGAGAAGCTTCTTTCTCCTGATGCTACCGTCACAGGAATTGTTAAAAATATTCTTAGAGCAATCAATAAATTTGGACAGCAAGAGGCTATACCATTAGATGAAATGGTGTCAAGCAATTTTAAAGGCTGCCCTATTAAATCTGATGGTATCATTGGTCTCATAGCCTCTACCTCTTCACCAAGCATAGGGCCATCTATATCTGAGAAGTTTGATGTCCCAATGGAGTCATTCCTATGACAGCCGGCGTGAGTCGGGAATCTGGTGGAAGCGAAATATATAAAAAATAATTTATTTGCCCAGCCCCGCTGGCAGCGCGTGGCCCTCTTAGGCGCGGGGCCCTAGGCGGCTGCCTAGCTCACCTTGCTCTAAGGCCGGCCCTATATATATATATATATATATATATATATAATATATATACATTTTAATTCCAAACAGCACACAGAATAATTAATGTAAAGAACGACGCTTGTGTAGAAGAGCGTTCCGCACAAGATAGGGAGGGAAAACGAACAAATGAAAAATGAGGTACCACCCGGGAATCGAACCCGTGATCATCCGATTGCCGGTCAGATATGCTATCCACTACACCATGGACCTCGATCAATCAGAAGTCGTAATTCTCCTACATACGAGCAGAAACCAATGCCCTGAGTGGGCACCTTCGCATGCCGTACATATATACATTTTAACTGCAAACAACACACAGTATAATTAATGTAAAGGACGACGCTTGTGTAGAAGAGCGTTCCGCACAAGATGAGGAGGGAGAACGAACAAATGAAAATCAAATCCCTCCTCATCTTGTGCGGAACGCTCTTCTACACAAGCGTCGTTCTTTACATTAATTATACTGTGTTGTTTGCAGTTAAAATTTATATATGTACGGCATGCGAACGTGCCCCCTCAGGGCATTGGTTTCTGCTCGTATGTAGGAGAATTACGACTTCTGATTGAGCGAGGTCCATGGTGTAGTGGATAGCATATCTGACCGGCAATCTGATGATCCTGGGTTCGATTCCCGGGTGGTACCTCATTTTTCATTTGTTCGTTCTCCCTCCTCATCTTGTGCGGAACGCTCTTCTACACAAGCGTCGTTCTTTACATATGTATATATATAATATATATACATATATATATATATATATATATATATATATATATATATATATATATATATATATATAGAGAGAGAAAGGTGGAAAGATGTTTACACGAATTTTTAGATTAACTTTTTTCCGGAAATGTACATATATAGAGGCTCGCCTTTTCTTTCCGTACGAATTGTTCATTCTGGTGAAGCTTTACACTCCACCTTAAACCTACTTTTAAGCGGGGAAGTATATATATATATATATATATATATATATATATATAAGGGGTTCCAAAAAACCTTAGCCCCCCCATTTGCAGCTTACATGTTTACTTATATCGAAACAGTTTTTAGTGATTATAAAAATATATAAAATTCTTCATTTATTGCAGGTATTAAAGTTACTCTAGCTGATAAAGTGATAATATAATGGCTTCTCAATTAATTGATGATTAGATCGCATACGAGCAATAACATTTCGGCAAGCTCATGATGCTGGAGCCACCTTTATAACACGTTCGTGGGTTGCCAAAAAGTTGCGAAGAAGTGAGGACTTCGTCAAAAGAAATTGGAATAAAACTTTGGATGAATGTGAAATGGATACAACCAAATCTGGGCGCCCAAATTTGCCACTCTCTCAGGAAACAAAGGACATCATTGAAAGCTGTACGCGTAAGCGGAAAAACAGCTGTGCTAAACTTTCTAGAGAGATCGAAGTGTTGAGAGGAAAGATCGTTAGTGGTGAGATCATTCTTCCAAAGCCAAGAAAGACTCAACTTAACATCGATGACAGAATGTGGTTTGCCCATTATCTTGAAGCCTGGGATGTGGATGATTTCATGCATTTAGTTGTCTCCGATGAATTTTTTGTTTACGTAACACGTCGGCCTAACTACCAAAATGATCGAGTGTGGACCACACAACACAGATGAAATCGATGACAATGAACATTATCGCGAATTATTAAAAAGTCGACTGTGTTGGTGTGTTTGTTTTGTTCACTGCAAAGAAGCTCATGTGGGTGCTGAAGCCAAATGGTCAGAGTTGGGATGGACAGTATTTTCGTGATATTATTCTATCCCAGCATGTCATTCCTTTTCTAAGAAACCCAAACAATGTTATGGATGTCGATCAGGTCACACTTCTGCACGATAAGGCCCCCTGCTTTAAGGCATTAGCCACTCAACAGTTGTTGCGGAACCATGAGATCGATTTCTTTGGAAATGAAGAATGGCCAGGAAATTCTCCTGACCTGAACGTCTGTGAACACATTGGATCAGTTATAAAGCACAAGGTTGAATGTCTCTTGTTTCAAGAACCTGCAGCAAATCGATTTCCGAAAGATACAATGACGCAACACATTGAAACTGTTTTAGCAAATTTGCGTAACGATCAAGATCTATTCACGTCACTTTTGGCAAGCTATCGAAAGCGAATTCAGGCTGTCTTGGAAGCCAATGGCGGGAACACCAAGTTTTAATTGTTTCTCATTAAATGCAGGATTAAATTCTCTTTTGTAAGGTATGTTTAGTTTTACTGTACCTCTGATGGTTTAGGCCATGGGCTGGGGGTCTAAGGTTTATTGGAGCCCCCTATATGTGAGTGAGGGTGGGAAATAAACAAACAGATAAACAACATGATCTTGTGTTGCAATATCTGGATCCTGCCGTTTACGAACCGTGGAAGGATGTTCACACTCCACCTTGGGGGGTGAGGTCGTCCCAACTTATCCACCAAAGAGGTCTCCCCCAGCGGGGCTTCATTGCAACTTGGGGGATAACTCCACTTCCAAGTTGCATAACCCCTTGTTGCTCTTGCAACCCCCTCCCCCATTTAGGAGGGGTCTTGCAACAAAGGGGGAAGGGGGTTGGCACTATGGGTGCTTTGCAACAGAAGGGGTGGGGGTTGACACAATGGGTGCCTTGCAACAAAGGGGGTGGGGTTGTCACTCTTGCAACATTTGCAATTGCATTGTAGTCTCCCTTTTTGCGTCCATACTACTATCCTTCATTAACATTTTTACTAACCAACCAAATCAATACCTCCTTCAACAAACTGTATCCATTTTTCCCATCCTTGATTCTCTGCTGCATCTGTGATTAAGTAACTTGTACTTGTGTTTTGTCATTACTTAAAATTGCTTTAAATTCATATTTGAGTTTTAATTAAATATATTTATCATTTTATCACTGACGATGTCATTAGAATATTTCGAAAGCTTTGACTATTAAATGTTTGCATACGGATCAGTCTTTTTGTCCCTTATTCGACTAACGTTTCTACCGCAAAAATCATTTGGCTCGATTATACATATTGTATATACCTTTCAACCTTTCAAATGTTCCGTGCGATGATTCCTCATTTCACGAAGATCAAACTTGTTGCCCTTCCTCTTGAGTTGGCCTGGTGAAGTAGAGAGTTGGTTTCTTGGGCTCTCCACCTCACATAGGCAGGTAGGTCTGGCTCATCTGAAATTGTTCTGAGCCAGGCATCTAGTCTTCTTTTGAAGCTATTCACCGGTACACCACTCGTGTTCCTTTGTTCCTTGGGCAGCTGGTTGAACAGTCTTGGTCCTCTCACAACAACACTTTACCTTCAGGGTTGAAGATGTTCCCTGTCGACCCTTTAATTTGGGGATACGACACATTCTTCCTTTTCTATTTTCCACTGTTGTTTGAATAGTTACAGGGTTCAAAGAAAGATTGTTTTCCAAATGTAAATAATGGTGTACCTCTCTCTTCTTCTCTCCAATGAATATACTCGTAAGTTTAATTCACGTAACCTTTCCCAGTAATTTAGTTCTTTGCACCCATTTATCTTGGCTGTGAAACTTCTCTGAATCCCTTAAAGTTGACTAATAAGGTAATGACGGATTGATACTCAAAACTTCTTAGAAATTATTCATTACATATTACTAAAGCTAATAAATCTAATTCGATCGTCAACATGGACAAAAATAATTACATTCAAAAGATGAATAGAAGGCCGGGTCGAAAATGGGAACTTTTTTATTTCTTAAAAAGTACACTATGTGAAAAGTTTCATTTTATCACCGTAACAAAATATTGAAATATCAAGCATGTGCTACTCCTGCTACCCCTAGCACATATCCCCACCCCCTTTTTTACCCTCATATTTGCATATATTTAAACGGGAAAAAATGTTATTTCTTAAAAAGTACACTATTTGAGGTTTTTTATCACTTTAACAAAATATTAAAAAATCAAGCATGTGCTACCCTACTACCCCTATCACATGCCCTTCTCCCTTTTTTTAACTTCATATTTGCATATGTTTAATGTTTTTATATGTTACATAAGTTGTTTGTTTAATGCTTGATATTTTTATGTTTCACATAAATAGAAATAATTTGCATTTGCTTTAATTATAATTTGAATTATCATAAATTATAAATTACATATAATTTGATTTTACTTCTGAATATAAACTATGACTACTAGAAGCAAGTCCTCAAATGCAGCCTTTGGATATCCTACGGAATTCCCAGCAGCCATGACTCCTTCAAAAGCAGATGTTGTGAGACACTACCTTTTTGTGCGCCGTACGCTTCGTGAAGAAGTTAAATCCAAAGGATCAGCAACTGCTAATGATTGTTACACGGTTGTCGTAAAAGATATTGAAGACATTTGGAGGAAATTTTCTTTTCCTACGATTAACACCAAAGGTATCTATCTTAAAGTCAGTCGACTAATAGAAGAAGCCTCAAAATTGAACAAGGTGCCGTTACATCGAAGAAATGAAAGTTTTGCCTTAAAAGTAGCTCAATATGATGAAATGTTTGATATATCTTCTTGTGAATGCTATGATAAGGGAAATGATAGGAAATCTTGCAGGTGTAAAGATAAAATACCAATGGCAGAATGGGAGTCTTTTGTGGGTCAAAAACAAAGAAAAAATCAGTTAGGACCAATTGATCGCATAGCTAGTTCAACAAAGAAGAGATCTTTAGCAAGAGCCCAAGAAGCACAAAACCGTCAACTAAAAGCAAAGAGAAAAAATTACTAAAGCCACCAATGTTTTACCATAAGAATTTATAGAAAATACCGAAGAAGACATGGATGTAGATTCAGAGAGTCAGGATGAAGATTATGAGGCCGATTTAGAATTGACAGAATATTCAGAACAGGCACTCCTATAGAAACCTAGCATTAACAGTAGATCGTTATCGTGTAAGTTGTAGAGCTGCAGCTGCAATAGTCAATGCAGCTTTAAAAGATATGGGGATCCTTAACCACACCAACATGCTTGACAGAAAGAAATTAGAAAGAGAAAGAAAACGCATGGGTGAAACAAATACTTTTAGGTCTAAATCCGAAAAACTGAAGATGGAGTGCCTTGGATTTGATGGAAGGAAAGATAACACATTAACGAAAAGTGGAAAGATAAAAGAAGAACACTATGTTATTGTGAAAGAACCTGGAAGCATCTATATAGACCATGTCGCACCAGATAATGGCAGTAGAGTTGATAACTATTATTACAGACTCGAACAGCACACATACCGTCAAAGCTTTACTGTGTGATGGTACTCCTGTAAATACAGGAAAAATTGGTGGAACCATAAAACTGGTTGAAATTCATCTTAACAGACCAGTGCAGTGGTTGGTGTGCCTCTTGCATTTGAATGAGCTGCCTTTTATGCACGTCTACAAAGCCATTGATGGTAAAACAACAGGTCCAAAACTTTTGTGGATTCAATTGGGAATAAACTGAAAACAGATTTAACAAAATTAGAGGTAGTGAAATATTCTCGCGTAAAGGGAAACATTAAAGAAATTCCAGCAAATGTTGTGAAGGAGCTAAGCACTGATCAAAGATATCTCTATGATATGTGTCTGGCAGTGCAAACTGGAGACACTTCTCAAGATCTGTCCACTCGATCCCCAGGTACCCTTCATCATGCTCGCTGGCTAACTCTAGTCAACAGGGTCCTTCGATTATATATCTCAACGCCAAATCCCGATAAAAACCTTCAAGATATAGTCAAGATTATTATGCAGGTCTTTGCTCCAGGGTGCTTTTGCATAAAATCTCATCCTAATGCAACTGATGGTGCACATAACTTTTGGCATTCAATGTGCTTGCTTCGAAATTTAGATGAACAACATAGATCAATCATAGAACCAGTATTAAAGAATAACGTCTACTTTGCCCACCCAGAAAATATACTCATATCAATGGTAACTGACAAAAGACTAGAAATTAGCGAGGAAGCTATTCAGAAAATCATCCTTTCAAGAACAGGATTTTCAGGTACCAAAACTTTGAGTTGCCTCGAACCCTCAATTTCCAATCTACTGACTACACCGAGATGATCGATTGGCAAAAAGAGATCATTACTCCTCCACCGCTGCTAAACAATTTTAGCGACGATGAGCTACTACAGGCTCGATGTAAGCCACTAGAGATAGCTTCTTTTCCATGCCACAGTCAAAGTGTGGAAAGGGCAGTGAACCTATTAACGAAGGCATGCCAGGAAAGAATAGGATATGACAACCGTCAAAAGTTTATCTTAAACTCATTAGAATCAAGGCGAAAACTGTCCAAGTTTGAATGGAAGGCCCAGTGGAATGAGTAAGAAACATATGAAACAAAATTTCCTAATGACATTGAAAATTTCTTCCCTTTTGATGTGATAAGGAACAATGAAAAAGTGAATTGAATTTTAGCACATTTATTATGCCTCCAATTTTTTCTTCTGAATATATTGTACTTAATTAATTTTCCGAATACTGTAAATTATTAAATAAAATATTATACGTTAATAAAGATTTATGTCATCAATAAACCTGAATATAGAGTAAGTCTCGTATAAATGGAATATTCTTCAATATAGGTCAAAAACTGAAAAATTGTGCCAGGGGTAGGAGGCTTTAAACAGCGAAAATAATTTATGAGGAGGTTCCTGTCTTCCATTCACACTCCTCACAATATGTACCTTTTCAATATAAAATTTAGACCCGGCCTAATGAATACGTTACTGAGTGACCATGATAATTACAACCTCTACACAGAAATCCATTGAAGGATGTTAACAAAATGTTTAACAGAAAATTATGAGAAATTAAAAAAAATAATTATAATGACCTTTCTAAGAAGTTTCTAAGTATCAATCCAGCATTACCTTATTTATACGGTTTAGTTAAAACAAAGTTAACAATCCCATGAGGCTTATTGTTACTTAAAACAATTGGCATCAACGTAGTCGTTAAATGTAGTAAAGAATAGCCCGGATAATGCGGTTTGCTGTGTGTATTCGATCGGATGTACACAATATAACTCAGTTTATATAGGTCAAACGGGAAAAACTTTAGCTATCAGGGTAAAACAGCATAAATATGTGTGTAGAACAGCAAATAATTCTTATGCATTGTTTAACCATATGTATAGATATAATCATAGTATTAATAGGGGTGGGGGAATCTTACATTTTTTTAGGACGAGTGGTTTCTATGGGCATTTTGGCTGCTGAATTGTTGACCTGGTTCAGTGGGTTTTTTCAAAATGGCGGCCAAAAAAATCGATTTTTTTTTTTTTAATGATCAAAAACACCGCTACCCTTCACATGTAATATGTCTTTTCATATGTTTTCATGGTCGCTGAACTCGAAAATGAATAGATGAGAGACATTAGGAATGTGGCTAAGCAGACAGCTGACGAAAAATTTGAAAAAATGCCCGATCCATATCGAACATAAATGAAAATGAAAATGAAAATGGAAAGGTTTATTGGCAGACTATAGTCCATATTTCAAATATTATTAATACAATGACAGTTCATATACTAAGAACAGAAATACAGACGTTTTCGTACCAAGAAGTCCATAGCTTAGAGGATAAATGGCAGGACTCATGGATAGCTTGGATGATCGGGTTGGTTGATTTTTTAATTCTTTGCATTAGACTGTGTTGAGCACGTCTTGTTACCTCCGGGAAGCTCGGGACATCGCGGGTAGCAAACATTTGCGAAGCTGAGCATCTCGGGGGTAATTTATGTAAAAGTCTAAAAGACCTGTTGTACAGCAAATTTAGGGTTCTGCCAGAACCTTTTTTATAATTCACCCAGAGTTGCTGACCGTATATATTACCTCAGAAAGTACGAAAGAGTGTCTTTAGCTTCACTTGTACAGAAACGAAAGTTCTTTATGGTCATATTCGCTTTAGCACACAGGCTTCGAGATTGTTTTCTTATATCCGAGTCATCACTGAAGTAGCTGGTAATAGTTTGACCCAAATACTTAAACTCTTGTACTTCCTCAATTACTTCACCATTCATTTTAAACCTTATATCAGCTGGCTGATTACGGCTTTTAGGATGAAATTGCATAACTTTAGTTTTTGTAACATTAAAAAGAATATCATGTTTCTGCGAATACACTTCGCAGACATTTAGTAGCCGATCCAGACCTTTAACAGAGGGACTTATTAACACCATATCATCGGCATAAACTAAGTTATTTATCCTTGTGTTATCTATACAACATCCCACTGTTGCCTCATTAAGTGAAGCAATTAATCCGTCAATATACACATTAAACAACATAGGGGAGAGCAAGGAGCCTCGCCTCACCCCCGCAAGAGGAGCCAAAACACTTGGATACTACATTGCCCCACCTAACAGTGAAAGATTGGTGGGAATACCAAAATTTCAATAAATTTAATATGTATATGGGAACCTTCCTGTCTTCTAGTTTTGCAAATAAAATATTGTGGTTCACCCTATCATATGCCTTACTTATATCAAACAGCTATAAATGGTTGAATTACTGTCAATGTATTTAGATATTGTTTCTTTAAGTACATAGCAGGTCAGTTGAGTGGGACCTTTCAAAGCCAAACTGATTAGATGTCCATAGGAAATCATTTAATCGGAGTAACAAGATTTTTTCTAGTAGTTTCGAGAAGCAGGAAGCGACAGCAATAGGCCTGTAATTATTGTAATTATTGTAATTATGAGGCCTCCCAAACCCCTATAACTGAAAGAAAAAATAATTAGTTGATAAATGCTTG
Source organism: Bathynomus jamesi (assembly GCA_023014485.1). Lineage (NCBI taxonomy): Eukaryota > Metazoa > Arthropoda > Malacostraca > Isopoda > Cirolanidae > Bathynomus > Bathynomus jamesi. Next base: position 101,101 of record JAJOZX010002538.1, on the reverse strand, counting down.
CTATATTTTTAATCATGGTTATGTTCATTCTTCAATGTTGTTAAGTATTTACTGTAGTGCAGGGGCGTCCATACGAGGGGGCACCAGGGGGCCAAGCCTCCTCGTTTTTTCGTCAACTGCTTACAGATAGATTTTATCATAAACCCAAAATCCAGTCATAATATTTGAAGATAGTAATTGGTTACTATATATATTATTAATATTGTATAATTTCCCATATTGTTGATATGAAGAGAAAATCCTGCGACTAAAATTAAAAGATGTAAAATTTGTTGTGGAGAACGCGACTACGAAGGATATCTTGTACATTACTTAAAGAGCTGAGCTGAATACTGTCTTCAATAACCTTCTGAGTCCCATGACAATTATTTATATGTATATTATGTAAGAATAATAAACTTGTATATCTACGAAGTTATTGTGTATCTGGTTTCGCCCTAATATGATGGACATACAAAGGATGTCTAAAGAAATGCTTATTTTCAGTATTTGAAGGCCTATAATTTTCCCTCCTAACTGCCTCCAGAAGGCAGGAAATGGTGTCCCAGACAACGTAAATTTAAAAAATTTCCCGGAGGAGCATGCCCCCGGACCCCCGTAGAGCTGGCGGAAATACTGGTGGCCCCCCTGTATTTGGAAGTGCCCCCATACTTAATTGATCCTGTGGATGCCCCTGCTGTAGTGAATACTGATGTTTTAATTAGGCTTACTTTAGTGTTTTGGCTTGTTCTGTTGTTTGGCTGCTTTCTCTTTTGTGGTTTTTTGTACTGTTAATGTTGTGCTAATTTACTCTAATAATAATTGTATAATAATATATATGATACATCTAGCATGACTATAATTTGTATTACCTATCATATTTCGGTGTTATATGCTGACTAATGGGGTCTGTTAGTGGTTAAGAATTTCTCGAGCGCATTGTCACAGGATACGAAACATGGGTTCATCACCGTACTCCAGAAACCAAACATGCCAGCATGGAATGGAAACACCCTAAGTCCTCACGACCAAAGAAGTTTAAGAGTATGAGGTCCGCTGGCAAAGTGATGGTTACAGCGTTTTGTTCGCTGACTTCATGCAAAAAGCCAGAACAATCAATGCAGCTGCCAGGGGCGTCCGCAGGATTTTTCGCAAGGGGGGGCAAAACTAACTTATTAGTTCTTAATTCTTATTAGTTTTTTATCAGGTAGAAAAAAAATGCACTGCGACCACTACGAGTAAAAACCGTCATCTCCCCTTATCATAGCCTGCTTTCGGTGCTAAATTTATGTACTTAGTAATACTAAGTACATAAATTTTGCACCGAAAGCAGGCTATGATAAGGGGAGATGACGGATTTTACTCGTAGTGGTCGCAGTGCATTTTTTTTTCTACCAGTCAAGTCTATTTTTTATGTTATATGATACTATGATTAACTATAATCGTGTAAGTTTCAGTGAAATTGACCAAAAGGTTTTCGAGAGAAAAAAATAAATAAAACACTCAATATAATGATCTTTGCAAATAATTCCATTACTATATCTTTCAGTATAGTTTATTTAACACTTCTAAGTTCAACGACACGGCACTTCGGTAAAGTAAAGGTAAAGTAAACGACATTTCCTTGAATGTGGAAACACTGACTGAGCTGCAGTAGAATTATAGAAGTCGTTGCGTGGGCAAACACAAATTTCCAAGGGAGGGCAACTGCCCCCTCTTGCCCCCCCTCCGGACGCCCATGGGCCAGCTGCATATTGTTCAACACTGGAACGTTTACGAGCGGCCATTAAACGTAAACGTCCTGGACTGCTCCGTATAGTAGGGCACTGTTCTAGTCGAGCTGCCATGTTCAACGACTCATATAACCAATGTATAGTAGATGGCAGCCGAATCGACGTGCAGTGTTGCCAACAATGATTAACGAATTCACCTGATACAAACATAATCAATGTAGGTCCTTTAGTTACGAAATTATACGCTCCGTGTAAACTTATTTTCTGACCGCCCCTCGTATTTCCGAGCCGCAGATCAATAATGCAATACTTGGAAGATGCTTCATAACTTACTTGAATCTAGAGTGTGTCGCTCAACAAATCCTCAACAAAGAGGATAACGTTGTGAGTGTAGGACTTGACGATACAACCAAGGCTGCCGGCCTCCGGTTGTACGACGTGAAGGCTGACCACATCACCATCTCTGCAGGGGCGCATTTACAGTGTGCGGGGCCTTGGGCAAACTATTTGTCGGGATGTATTATTTTAGTGTGTTAATGAATGACAATATTTTGTAATGCACATAACAGATATATTTTTTTAACACACACAAAACACACATGCGGAAGCCATTCGGCTTATTGATGTGATATTAAAGACTATAACTTAACTCTGTACACATACAGTGTATACAGCTACACTAGTAGGCTACATAGTTGTAATGCACTTAATAAACATCTACACAGTTATTGTAATGCACTTAATAAACAGCTACACAGTTGTAATGCACTTAATAAACAGCAAAACTGTACAGCTTACTGTACTGTAGATAGAGTGTAGATTTGTAATGAATATTACATAGGACGCTTCCTGGCTTTTTGTTTGAAAAACTGCGTGATTGTGTCCTCGAAACTCACCGACTGCAACACCTCATGCTCTATACTCAACAGCGCCAGGGACGAAAGGCGCTCCTGGCCCATTGTGGAGCGAAGGTAATTTTTGATCAGTTTGAGTTTCGAGAATGAACGTTCACCAGAACAGTTCGTGACAAACATACGAAGGTATATTCTCATTGCTATTTCCATGTTTGGGAATGTTCCTTTCAGTTCGTTTGTGTTCATATGCCGATAAAATCTGTTGCACATGTCTTCACGTTCCGTCTGGGATTCTATTTCACTTTCGGTGAGTTTCGTTAGGGCAGCGAACTGCACAACTTCTGTTACCAGCTCTTTTGCCAGATCAGCCGGATAGCATTCTACTAGATGTTCAGCTGACCGTCGAAGACTGTCGATGTCCAGGACTAGAACGAAATACAAAAATCCAAATCTTTTCTGCAGGACAGCGTACCCTTCTAGACGAGTGTTCAGAGTGGTACACAGTTTATCAATTATCGGTAGAAATGCAGTGGTCCGAAATGAATCTCTTGGTGTCAGGTTCGTATCTTCGGCAGTTCCGATTTCGTCATGATGGCGCTTTCTCTTCTTTTTGCGTTGAGTCGATTCCTTGTATACTCGATGACCACACTTTCCGATGCCCTGGCCCTCGAATTCGTCAAATCTTAATCTGAGATCTTCAACAAATTGCAGTAGTGATTTCAGCAAGAGGGTGGCTGAGTCTAACGACATTCCTTGTTTTTGCAGAGATGCATCCTTTTTTTTAATTCGAGAATAGTATTCCATAAAACCAGTAAAATGGTTGTTTCGAGTTGTTGAAGCTGTTTAGACAATCCCCTGGCTTCGATCCTGGCTTCCGCAGTTTGGCTGGTATCTGCTGCTAGCTCATCCAGTACCACGATATTCTCGGCGTAGCCTTCGGTTAAAGTTTGGACGGCATCTGATCTGGCTGACCAGCGGGTGTCGACGCCATCGGTATGTCGAGGAGACGAGAAACGTGTAGACATTCTGAATGAGCACAAACAATTCAACGGTTGCTATGCAACTGTGAACTGTCCACTGCTGATTTACCCACAAGATTTAGTGAGTGGCACATGCATGGCACAAACTCAGCATACGAAGATTTTGACTTGATGTGGCTCTTTACGCCGTTGTATTTCCCTGCCATATTGCTTGCGTTATCATAAGACTGTCCTCTGCAGTCTCCAATTCGAATGCCATTGGTCTCCAGAAAGTTGAGGACCACGTCGGTGATTCTTTTCCCTTATGTGTGTTCATAGGTATGAACTGTAGTAATCGCTCGACGGACCCAGACTCAACCACATATCGGACGGTGAAGCACAGTTGATGGGTGTGGGAAACATCAGGCGTAGAGTCGACGGATAGAGAGTAGTATTTTGATTGCTGGATTTCTCGGATAATCGTCTGAAGTACTTTATCGGCCATCAAGAGTATGAGTTCCTCGCAAATGAAATGAGAGAGATAGAAGGTGTGTCCGCTACCTTTGTTGGCATGCTCACTTATATGCGCAGCTAGAAAACTGTCATACTTACTTAAAGGTTCCAAAATTCCGTAATAGTTGCCGTTGTTTGGTGAACCGAAACGGGAGTCGTGTCCGCGAATTGCTAGTCCTCGTGACGTGATATACTTGATAACGTCGACACAGCGCCGCAAAACTTCCTGCCAGTAGTTGCACTCCTTTTCAAACTGGTTCACCAGTTTCGAATCAACACGGCCGGAGACAGACTTTCTAACCAACAAATATCTCATGAACTCCATATGTTGCTCACATTTTCTGTGTGCTTCGATCGATTGTCTACCATGCTTCCAGTCGTTGAACTCGATTGTGAACTTGCTGTCCGCCCTCGACATTAATTTACAGATAAAACAGTAAACACAGCCTGTGGACTCAAAATAGCACAGCCATGACACCTCAATCCTCTCATTCGTCAGGCTATGTTTCTTAACAAATAATATCTTCGTACATCGGCGTGTTGTACCACTTTCAGTAGTTGAAGAGTTACTGAAGTCGCTGTCATAATTTCGGCAATCTGATGTTCCCCGCTCTATCCAGAACTCTCTAAAGTCATCGGTCAGAAATTGTGGCCACAAACCAATGTCATTAATTGCCTGTCCTGAAGCTGGTGGGCCTGCTGAACGCACTAACGTAGACGGGTCTTCTGAAGACGCAGCTGCTGATGTAGCGGAGGCAACTGGTGGGCCTGCTGAAGGGGTTGACGTAGACGAGTCTCCCGAAAATGCAGCTGCTGAAGTAGTGGAGGCAGCTGCTGGGCTTGCTGAACGCACTGATGTAGACGCGTCTTCTGAAAACGCAGCTGCTGAAGTAGCGGAGGCAGCTGGTGGGCCTGCTGAAGGGGCTGACTTAGTTGCTGATGATTTAATCCAATTAGTCAGTTTCGGCACCGTCGCAAGAAACTCTTCTCTGCGCTTCTTATCCTTGTGCTTTTCACTACCGGGTTTATATTTCCTCCTTCGATCCCGGTCACGGCTCGTTTCCATGTTGCACGTATTACAATGCCAACAATAAGAACATAAATCATGAATCTGCAACAGAAACAAGAAGTAAGTTAGTAACAACATTAGAAATGAGTAACACTAATAAGAACAACAAATTAAACACCATTAAAGCGGATACTAGAATGCCTGATGCCATGCCGCCTGCCGGAAAAAGTAAAACTCGTCGCAGATTGCAAATACGTTACGTTTAATTTTTTTCAATTGAAATTTGCGAGGCCCATCGGGCGCGGTGCCTTAGGCATTTGCCCGGTGCGCCACCCAGTAAATGCGGCCCTGCATCTCTGGTCCATCTGGCATGAAAAAGTCGCTGAAAACTGGATATCTGGAAAACGTTCGCCATTCCGGAGAGGATGCAGCCAGAGCTTACGAATTCAAATTGAGTTGTCTAGCCGTACTAACAAATTCTACCACTGACGAACTAAAATCTCAAATAGACTTCTGGATGTCTGACCGAGCTAGTGAATGTGGAGAACTTTTACAGCATCTTGGAGTCGAATCAAACAAGATCTTGAAGTGCTACGCCCATATCATTTTAGGAGTAGATCACGCCATAGACAAAGTGTTTAAAAACACGGAACAGAAAATCGGAGTACATAATCTACTTCACGTTATGGCAGGAGAAAAAGTTTTCTGTTTTCCTGGTTCTTCCATTCATACTTTGGGACTCATTGCAACTGCTAAATTGCTCTCTCCCAGCCACGCCTCCCATTCGGTATCCCTATATAATGACTATAATTCTTGGATGGCGGATAATGGACTCAAATGTGATGAATTCAAAGGATTCGTGGCAAACCGGTTTGGGAGAATCGCCGAATCAGCAAAAGAATATTTGGCGAGGCGAGACTCCATCCAAGCTTTCTTTGATGCCGTAGTAGATGTCAACAGTAACAAGCTAGTTCTCGCAGTGTCAACTTTCATCGAAAGTCAGTGGTTCATGTGTTGTTCCCAAATTTATGCAATGATGTGTGAAGTGATGATTTTCCCTATGATGGAACTTCTTGGAATTGACAAGGGTGACGAGAAAAGTGAAAGAACTTGGTCTGGAGTAAAACGTTTCTTTGAAGGTAAGATGGTTGAATTGAATGACTTGATGGCTGTAAGGAATGAACAAGCCAGATATGGTAAAGATAAACTTGAAGTTCTAGTTCTAGAGGAAGTCATTGATACTGTAAATAATCAGCTGTCTTTTATGGACTATTTAACAAGATCAGATGATGACGCTAATCCAGGCTTGATGTATGCCTCTCTGACAAATTTAGGATGCAAATCAGAATTTTCAAAACTTGACAACCGAATCAGGGTCAATGGTGGTAGCAAATCCATTCAAACGCACTCGAGAAAAAATTTTATTGTGACTAACGGACTTCTGATAGACTCTTCGTTCGAATCAAAGTCTCTTGAGGATAGGAAGGCATCCTGGAAATGGGCTAGGGGTTTAGAAAAAGTCAAGAAAGTGAGGAAATTAGAGGAAGATTTTCTAGCTACTGTGCATGCTGCAAAGAAATTGTCCCTACTGAAAAAAGAAGAGCTCAAAAGGGAAAAAACTGGCAAAATATTGGCGGTTTTGGAAAATTGCAAGAAACATGGAGGCCCTATGACTTCAAACAATCTCGATGACTTGTACAAACTGAACGAAAAGCAGCTCCTCACAGAAATTGCCTATTTGAGACCCACCATCACACCAGATATTCGTCAAATGAGATGTGTTAAAGTGAGAGACGAGAAATTCTAAATGGAAAAATTTAGTGTAGATGAACTGAGAAATTCTATTAAAAATGCCTTACGACCAGAGGACAATGTTACTAGTGAATGATAGTTTACTGAACAATGTGTCGTAAATATGGAACTGATATGAATGCCTTGTGTTCTTCTGTGCATGATTTTTTAATAAAATAATACCTTTCTTTTCCATTTTTTGCCTATAACCGCTAAACCACGCATCGAATGTCTCTGATTTGTTCATTTTCAACTTCAGTGACCCTGAAAACATATGAAAAGACACATTACATATGAGGGGTAGCGGTTTTCTTAAGCATAAAAATGCGAGAACTATTTTTTTGTCCGCCATTTTAAAAAAAAATCCACTGAACCAGGTCAAAACTTCATTTTGGTTCACCCCATTCTATACCATTTCTATCCCCATCCATTTCCTCAAATACAATTCCCATTGTATGTCATTACCATTCCAGACAATTTTCACTCTATGCTAGTCCTACTTCATGTCATTTTCATTCCCATCCACGACCTTTCCCACTTTGGTCCGGGTTAGGTTACGATAAGTTAGGTTTTCATTGGGTTGGCTAATGTTAGGTTAGGTTATGATTGTTTAAATAAATTAGGTGAGGAAATATTAGCCATTCCCATTTGGCGCCGTTTCCACGACGGAATTATTGTGTCCCAAATAAAGACTTTTTTCTTTGTGGGTGTCTGTAAGAAATTCACATCATCTGCATTTCTAACGTTTCTGTTGAATTATAATGAATAGGAGTACGATTAAAACTCATTAACTGTATTTCTATTCTTAGTATTTGAATTGTCATTGTATTCTTTTGTCAGTTCGTATTATTAATATTTGTCACATGGACCATCGTCTACCAATAAGAAGGGTGACTGCTCTCAACCTTCCAACTATCGTCCAATTGTTTGATTTCTTGCCTTTCCAAAGTTTATCAATCTATCCTTAATCGGAAGATTCTTAAACACCTCTCTTCTCACAATCTTATTTTAGATCGTCAGTATAGGATCCGCAAGGAACGCTCTACTGGCGATCTTCTTCCATATCTCTCTGACTCTTGGTCGTCCTTCTGGATTTCGATGAAACTTTTACTATTGCGCTAGTCATATCAAGAGCTTTTGATAGAGTCTGGCACAAATCTTTAATTTCGAAACTGCCCTCCTTCGGTTTCTATCCTTCTATCTGTGCCTTCATCTCTAATTTCCTTTCTGGCCGATCTATAGCTGCAGTTGTAGATGGCCACTGTTCTTCTCCTAAAGCTATTAACAGTGGTGTTTCCAGGGGCGTACCCAGAAATTTGCCAAGGAGGGGGGGCGAACTTGGAACTAATCGTAGAAGTATAATTGAAATAGAGGTAAATAATTTTTATGTACGTTCATGATGAGCTCATCGTTCAGTTAGAGATGATTAACTAGCTACTGCTAAGACACATTATGAATAAAAATCTAAAAATTATATTATAAAAAATCTAAAAATTATGATAAAAATCTGATTACTAACATAATATTCAATGCAAACCGCAATTAAGATGCTCAGATTTGTATTAACATAAGAATAAAAAAGTGACGGATTAAGAGTTTTCGGGATCCTAAGCCATTTTAGATTTTTAGTAGTACTGTAGGGGAGGCAAGAGTTAGCGCCGAAGGCGCCGAAATTTTTTAACTTTCATTCTCACCCTATTGTAACCTAGCAATTTTACTGGGATTAACAGTACTTTGATCATCATGCTCTGTAGAACCACTGTCAGTTTTGACCTTTTTTCTTTTGAAAAATTTATAAAGGTCCATTATCTTTAGTCCTGTGACACCTGCAAATAGTACTCTACAAAGTTACAAATAGAAATAGGAATTATTACTAACCATTACATAAAAGTCCATTATAATGAAAAAAAAATCCAAACAAAATCCACACAAAATTTTGTGTGTGCAATACAATGTGAAAAATTTTAAATTAATTGAAAACTTTGAAACTAAATTTTAAAATGTGTAAAAAACTGAATACCATATTTTAAAAATAACATACTTAATGTTTCATTTCATTTATTAGTTACATGTTTGAGACCAAGCGCCTTCACAACATGATCACACACACACATTCATACACACAAAGTTTTAATCAATACTTAAAATTATCAAAATTTAGAAAGTTCACAAACTAAATATTTAAATGAATGTAAACAAAAATCGATAAAATGCGGTTGCCAGGTGCACAAATTACACGGTTCGCCGAGGGCAGCATATAGCCTAGCTCCGGCCCTGCAGGTATGTCTCCAGAGTTCTTCTTAATATCCAATACAGGGGTGTAGTTAATTCATTCTTACAACTTTTAATCATCGAGGTGTCCCCAGTTGTCCGGACCTGCAGTTGAATTTGACTTCATTTATCTTATAGACCTTGCTGTATCTTCTTGGGCAAAGTCAAAATCAGTTATATTCTCTGTTTGGAGCCTCTCTTCAAAGTAGGTATTGTGATCAGGGACCACTTTGTCACTTTTTGTGGTACTGAAAACTGATTCATACTGAGCTCTCAAATTTTCAGATATTTTAAGTAGTCGGTTCGGTCATTATTTTCATTCTTTAAGGGCTCGATAGCGACGCGAGTTCCTGTTTTTATTTTCGCAAAGTTATACAATTATTTTTGGTTTTCCTTTATTACTTCTGCATCTTCCTCTTCCCTCTCTGAATGACCCTTAAAGAGAGATTGTATTTCCTCATCGATTCTCTTCAGCCCTTTTTGTATCACTTTTCTGTCATTTTTGTCGTGCAGTTTATTAATTTTCTAGCTACTTTCTTTCTTTTGCGGAATATTGTTCGCTTTTGTCTTTCGAAATAGTTCCTCTCTCCTTTTCTTGCTCTTTTTTTTTGACATATTTTCCAAAAATTTCCTTAGTCATTTCTTTAAAGATTATTAACGTCACTTCATTTGTTTTGTCCTTGAATACTGTTTTACACTCTATTTGAGATCTAATTTCTTCCCAATTTATAGTCTTGGAGCATGGGTAAAAAATCTCAAATTCTCTTCTTTCTTCTTTCTTTTAAGGATGTCGTCATATTAGTAGATATTTCGATAATGTTGTAATCAGATATAATCGTTGGGGTTATTTTTACGTCACCAATTAGGTTGTTGTTGTTCATGAATACCAGATCTAAGCAGTTATTTTTTTCTGGTGTTCTCTGCTGTTTTTTGTGTTAACATAAATTCATTCGTTAAAGCCTGGTTCTCATATTTGCTTCCTCCTGGTTTTCTCTTTTGCCCCCTTTGTCTTGATTTATTTCTACATTTCTTCCTACCCTTTGTACTTTATAAATGGGAAATTAAAGTCTCCGCATATCATAATATTGGAGGTTGGGGAATTTAAGGACTTCATTAGGTTTCTCATATCAGCAATGGCATCAGAGAATTTTGCAGTTGTAGTGTTCGGAGATCTGTAACTGACTATTAGTATCGCTTTTAGTTATTTCATATTTTACTGCTAAAAGTTCCACGCAGTTGGTTTATTTACTGCTTATTTTTTGTCATGTGACTCTCCTACATGTATATAGCACAGCCACTTCTTTGGCTTTCTGTTCTGTTGGCTAGTAGTATGTTATAACCATCGATTTGTATTTTTTTTTTATGTATTATACGTGGTTACGAGATACCGTTGGTATCTCTCTCACTGCTAAAATAAATAAATAAATAAATATATATATATATATATATATATATATATATATATATTGAGGTTTTGAGTGAAGCAAGATTTGAGTTGTACAGTATAAATTTGGCTTGGGAATTCGATACCGAAAGAGAAAAGCTTTCATCTTCAAATTTTATAGCTTATTTTCTGTACTAGTGAGCACAAAATCGTCTGTCTGTGGTTCAGCTAACAAAATAAAATTACAATAAATTTAAATATAAGTATGGTCGCAAATTACAATTTATTGCTGACAAATTTTGTTGAAGAAAAAATATATATACTAGCGTGTAGCGCCATGAGCGATCTGGAGGCACATTTCAGGTTTTGTACAATCAACCTTGCTGATTTCAGAAAAGAAATAAAAATATTTCTGCAACAAGCAGAACACCTCCTTTTTCGCATGTAAAAAATACAAAATTCTTGTTAATTGCAGTTGGCAACACTGACTGACATGGTACTTCTGGCAGCTTTCTAATTAGTCTCAGTGAGTCATCCCCTGGAATTTCTTAGTTCTATGCTAGCTCGCTTGAGAGAAACAAGTGTTTTTTCTGTGGATGGGGTGTTCAAAAACCCCAAGGTACTAACGAAAGGTGCGTTTTGTGATATATACATTATACACATTTCTTTGTTTTGTTGTGTTTTACATTGTTTATAAGTTTGTTATATGTCTTAGGGTATAATATATACCTATGGATATTTATATACATAATACATATGTGTGTGTGTGTGCAGTATATTTTTATATATATATTGGTAAACTTATTGTTTACCAATAAACCAAGCCTTTTATATATATATACTCATAATCATACATATTTTTTTTATTTATACATTTGTGTTTTTGTTTCAGTGTTCCTGTGTGATACTTGTTGAGTTTTGCTGGTACAATGAGCACGCAAAGAACACGGGGATCTGCCAGCCACATTGTCTTTGGTTCTCCACTGTCAGAGCTTCCTCTGTCTGAACTTCCAACCCGTATACAAGTTGCAAGGCATTTCCTCTTCTTGAAGGAGAACAAGTACCCCAGCAACAGGGAGATTCTTCCGGAGGTATGCCAAACGCTCATTGACCTTTGGAATCGTGCTAACATTCCATCACAACCAATCAAGACTGTGAAGACCAAGCTGCTCCGATTGATGGAAAAAGGCTCACAAGCATCGAAGCAAGGCAAGCAGGCCACAAAATTCAAGAAGTTCGAGGAAAGCCTAAATCAATTGTTTGATATAGCTGTCTGCCAATGCGATGATCTGTCTGCATGCCACTGTGAAAAAGAAATGAAAGTTCCACGACGAGAGTATGTCTTTCTGATCGACCAGAGAACCACGCGGATCATGCAGATCAGTCGGGTGGATACGAATGTGACTCAGATGATGGAGAGAAGGAAGTCAAGAGAGGATCGGAATCAAGAAAGACAAGAAGAAGAGAATAGAAGAAAAACGGAACGGCAAGAGGTAGCATCCTCTGCAGATGTGTCGAATCAGCTCAAGCAGAAGCAGACTCCAGTGGTGAAAGTGTTGGTGATGAGTGGATGGGTGATAGTGCCCAGGAGGACAAACATCACACCGATTCCCACTGTTGCTTTGGAAGCTGACCGGTATGGTGTATCGAACAGGGCTGCTGCAGCTATCAGCACTGCAACTTTGGTTGACTATGGCATCATTAGTTCTGATGATGAGATAAACGTAATTGACCACCACAAAGTATGGAGAGCACGGCAGAAGGTACGGAGGGATCTGAAGGAAGCAGTAACTTACCACGATGTGGAAGTCACTGCTTTATTTTTTGATGGGCGGAAAGACATGACACTTGTCAAAGAGAAAAAGGGGAACAAATGGTACCTCACAAAGAAAGTTGAGGACCACTATGTGCTGGTCGGAGAGCCTGGAACATTCTATCTAAGCCATCTGACACTGGAACGAGGAACTGGCACTGTCATTGCGGATGGACTTCAAAATGCGATTGAAGAAATGGGTATTGCAGACAAGATAATTGCAGTGGGAGCCGACAGCACAGCCACAAACACAGGGCACAGAAGTGGAGCAATACACCTGCTAGAGTGCCGCCTGTGTCGCCCTTTGCACTGGTTCATCTGTAGTCTTCATTTAAATGAACTCCCACTGCGCCACTTGTGCAAGGAACTCATCGGCCCAACAGAATCTGCAACTCAATGGAAAGGATCAATTGGCAAAGCTTTGGCCACATGTGAAAGTTTGCCACTTTCCTCTAGAGGAATTCAATGTATTGCTGATGGCCACACTCTCCCGGATGTTGACCTTACTGAATTGAGTCGTGACCAAGCCTACCTCTACAGAATGATGAAAGCGATAAGGACTGGTGTCATTAATGAAGATCTTCTACGAGAGAAGCCTGGACCAATCTCCCATGCAAGATGGGTTACAACTGCCAGCAGAATTTGTCAGCTATATGTAGCGATGGCGCAGCCAAGTGATGAACTGTATTCACTCACACAGTTTGTCGTGTGCCACTCTGGACCAATGTGGTTTAGCATCAAGTGCCATCCAAGGTGCACAGATGGCCCAAAACATTTCCTGGAGCAAATCAAGCTGCTACGATTACTGCCACCAGCTAGCAAGACTGTCACATGGCCTGTGATCCAAATAAATGCATATTGGGCTCACCCTGAAAGTGTTCTACTGGCAATGCTTGAAAATGCAGATCAAGCAAACCGGAAATTGGCCATCGATGTAATCAAGCCATTCGACGAGCTCCCAAACCTGCTCAACAGCAAGTAAGAGAATTTCGGCCACCAAAGATCAAACAAAGTGCTCAGAATTTGAAAGATTTACTTCCACCAGTGGAGGAGTGAGTGCACAATGGAACCACCACTCACGAAGCAGTTCTCTGTCGAACAACTCGATAATATCACTGAAGAGCCCCTTGTTGTCCGGATACCATGTCACTCCCAAGGTGTAGAACGCTGTGTTAGGATGGTAACTGAAGCGTCTGGGGCATTGTATGGAAAGGATTCAAGAGATGGTTACATTAGAGCAATACTTAAATCCCGTGACTTTATGCCGTCATTCAAAACTAAACAAGATTTTAATGTATCATTTACTAAATAAAACTATCTAGTCTACCTACCTACCTACCTACAGTACAGTGTATAATATTATGTTTATTCCAAAAATAAAATTTTTCTTTTTTCCTGAAAAGCAGTACATTGTAAGGTGTCAAATGATAGCTCAAACCCTAGGAAAGCAAGTGTCCAAAAGTTATGGGTAACTAGCAATTTTCAAGATTTTCACATGCGAAAAAGGTGCACTTGTCACAAAAAAATTTTGTTTTCATTTTTGAATTTAGGGAGGTCAATTGTACAAAACCTGAAATGTGCCTCTTGATCCGTTACACTTTGCCCAATGACGCTACACGCTAATATATACTATTTATTTAATAGAAAAATAAGAAATTATTACTTAAACGTAAAATTAATTCCCGTTTTTGAAATATAGCATGTGTAGTGTTTCGAACGGAACACGTAAAAGAAGACCAAAAAGGATTCAGTGTTTCCTTCTGGTTACTTACAAAGATCATATTTAGAGGGGAGAACAGCTGCATTGCTCTCCGGTAAAATCGTAGTCTCTTGACAAATAGTAAACAATTGTTTCGCGAACAAGTACAAAATAATGAATAAACGAAGTGAAATCTGGATTTCTGCACAAACAAGAGAGATCAGTAATATTCAAACAAAATTGTTTATTAATTACACTCCACGCTTTCAGCCCCAATTTTTAATTTCTTTTCCAACGGTACTGCGGAGACTGAGGGGAACCCCTTTTAAGTTGGATTGTGCTTTAGCGCCAATTCACTCACATACGAGTTGAAGACAATTAAAAAAAAAAAATAAGTAACTGTAGAACCGGTAGGGAGTATCGACAACTTTATGAACCTCCTGTGCATAATGAGACTTAAAAAAGGCATTCCAAGCTTAATTACTAATTATCAATTATCATCTTCATGAGTAAAATAAAATATCAAATAGTTAATTGTAGTTTTAACTCTCCACTGAGGGAATCGAACAAACGAGTCACCATTCACCATTTGATCTTACACAATTTGTGCATATTATATATATACAGGGTGTCCATAAATGTTTACCCTGAAAACAGTATGCTCTCATGTTTTAATGACGAATCTTACATCCGTTTTCTTTTTACAGGTGATCTCGTACACACATAGAGTTTCTGTGCTGGTGTGTTTCGTCTACCGCATTCGCCGCTAGGAGCGCTGTAGTAGCTGTTCAGTTAAGATGGCGTCTGTGACAGAGAAGGCACAATGTGTTGTGTGGCTTACAGAAACAAAATCTCCTGTCAGTGTTCAGCGAAGGTTCAGAACAAAGTATGGAAAGAATCCACCTGATGTGAAGTTAATTAAGTCGTGGATGAAAAAATTCTTGGAAACTGGAAACGTGGAAAAGGGAAAGAGCAGTGGTAGACCATCAGTTTCCGATGGGACGGTGGAAAACATTCAAACGGCTTTCACACCAATTACGCCATCCCCCAGCTGCAGGACAGGCAGCCAACTGTCATCTTCCAACAAGATGGGGCACCCCCTCATTGGGCGCATGTTGTTCGTGAAACTCTCGGCGCAACATTTCCAAATCGATGGATTGGCAGGGACGGGCCAATCCCATGGCCCCCAAGATCACTAGACATTACCCCGCTCGATTTCTTTCTCTGGGGTCATGTTAAAGATTTGGTTTATGCAACAGTTGTTCCAGATATCAGGACATTGCGAGAACGCATTACGGATGCAATTGCAACAGTTAACCCACAAATGTTGGAAAATGTGTGGCGTGAATGTGAATACCGTTTAGACAGTTTACGTGCCACTATGTATCAAAACTTTGCATGTTTATCTACTTATAATTAAAAGTGTGTTTGAATACGAGTGTTTATTTAAAAGTTATAGCATGCTTTAATCAGGGTAATCATTTATGGACACCCTATATTTTCATTTTCATTTTCATATATATATATATATATATATATATATATATATATATATATATATATATACATTTAACTGCAATGACCGCGCAGTATATACCAAAAATATACCAAAAATATACCAAATATACCAAATATACCAAATATACCAAATATACCAAAAATAAAGTTGAATAACGTTTTTGTTATTTGAGATAGCAACATAAATTGAAGATAAATACATACAGCAGGCCTGTAAGAATTAGGTTATTTAATTTTGTTAAGGTATCATTTACATTGGTTTGATTAATTAATGAACTTCTACATGATGTCGTCCATCATTCGCTAAATCAATCTAATTCTGCGTTCAACTTCTGAGAAAACACTTTCGAACACAGCTGAAGAGATGGATGAGACAGCATCACAAATACGATGTTTCATTTCTTCAATGTCCTTTGGTTTGTTATGATAGACTTTAGTTTTCAAGGAACCCCAGAGATAAAAATTGAAAGGTGTTAAATCAGGCAACGAGCGGACCATTTCAGAGGTTCTCCCCGAACAATCCAACGCTCTGGAAAAGTTTGGTTTAAAAACATCTTAGCAATTCGAGTAAAGTGGGGTGGTGCTCCATCCTGTTGGAAGAAACCTCTTTGTAACAAGCCGGGATTTTCTTGGCGTTGTAGGCTAAAAACTCTCGTAGCATGTTGAGGTACGAATTGCTGGTGACAGTTCGTTCAACAAAAAATACGGTCCAGAAGTTTACTTTAGGGGAATCCCTTTCGTGTTCATACAATTCATGGGGATTTTCTTCACCCCATATCCTGCAATTGTGACGATTAACTTTGCCTGATATGTGAAATGTAGGCTCATCACTAAAAAGGAGGTTTGATAAAAAGTGTTCATCTGATTCTACCTTTTCAGTTAATTCTTGACAAACATTTACTCTGGTCTCATAATCCTCTTCTAAAAGTTGATGAACTACCTGCATTGTACTGTATAACATTTGAACCTCAATTCTTTATGAAGGATATCATGGACAGAGCTTCTCGATGTTTAACTCAGTTGATGCTCTCCTAATTGACTTTTTAGGGCTTCTGAAAAATGCTTCCCTAATTGTATTCGCCCTTGCCTGAGACTTTCTTGGCCTTCCGGTAGATTTCCCCTTCAGTACAGATCAACTAGCCTCAAATTTGACTACCGACCTTCGTATGCTGTGTCTTTCAGACGCTGGTTTGTTCAGCTCACGTCGGAAATGCCTTTGGGCTTTAATGATTGAGCCACTTTCATGTAAAAATCTCACAAATTTTTGCCTTATCTTGAGTTGTCATTTTATTAAAAACTGGGGTTTCTTCTGAAACAGAAACAAAACAAAAATTAATATGTACAAGAAAACAAAACTTATACGTCTACTGCATGTATTTATCTTCAATTTATGTTGCTATCTCAAATAACTAAAAAGTTATTCAACTTTATTTTTGATATATTCATTTTCGGACACCCCCTGTACAGTATATATACTTTACTTACTTTACGTTACTTTATGTGAGTGCGGACGACGGTTCAGAATGGACCTGCGGTCGACCCCTCTGCAGTATCCCGTCTCATTTGCGGGATTTGGTGAAGGAGGGAATTGCTGTCTGATCTTCTCCTGCCCTCATAGCCAGCCACGCATGGCTGGTCAGGGACTTTGCACAGGAATCTGTCCAGCTGGTTCTTGAAGTTATTCAGGTCGATGTGCTGGAGATTCCTCACTTCTTTTGGTAGGGCATTGAAAAGCTTTGGGCCTCGTATTCTGAGGGTATTTTTCATCCCACCGCAGCTGGGACAGTACAAAATCTGCCTCTTCTCTCATTCCAGTTTTTTCTATTTAATTTCTAAGGTTAGGGACAGAGCCCTCTAGTATTTTCCATATGTATGTTATTGTGTACCGCTGCGCCTTCTTTTGAGAGAGTAGAGTTTCAGTGATTTTAGTCGAGACCAGTAGTCTTCACCTTCCGTTTCTTCTATCTTAGATGTAAAAGTCCATTGTATAGCTTCAATGTTCGCAATGTCTCGTTTTCTGTATGGGGCTTGTGAGTACTGAGCGATAATCAATTATTGGTAGGACAAGACTCCTCAATAATTTAAGCATGATGTTTCCTTTTCCGCTGCGTTAGCTACTCCAGATGATTCCCATTATTTTTCTAGCCGTTGTAATTTTGATGTTATAGTGCTCTCTGAATTCTGCATCCGACGACATTATTACTCCAAGATTGTTTGTCTTGCAGAGTTTTGTACGCTTTATTCTGTAGCAACTTGTTATTACAATATCGTAGAAGTGTGAATTTTTCTTCGTTGAACTTCATACTGTTGTCCTTTGTCCACTGGAATAATGTTTCAATGTTGTTTTGTAATCTTTCTATGTCACCTTAGTTCAATATTTCCTTGCATATCTTTGTGTTATCTGCCAAAAATAATACAATACTGTTATTGATATCTGCATCAATATCTGCAATCATTATTATGAACAGCAAGGGAGCTAGTACTGTCCCTTGTGGGACAGAGCTCTCTACTTCCGAGACTTCCGATTTGACTCTATTTACCACTACTCTTTGTTTTCTTTGTGTCAAGAAATTAAATATCCATCTTCCTAGCTTTCCAGTAATTCCTGTATTCTTAAGTTTGTGTTCTATAATTCCATGGTCACATTTATCGAAGGCTTTAGCAAAGTCAGTATATATTACATCTATGTTTTGTCCTCGATACAATGTTTCCAATATTTTCTCCTGGTGTCTAATAGCTGTGATAGGCATGATCTTCCAGCCCTGAAACCATGTTGATTTGGGTTGTATAAGTTCTTTTCTTGTAGGTAGTAGATAGTTTTGCCTCTAATTATACGTTCAAAGCACTTTATAAGGTGGGAGGTGAGAGCTACTGGCCGATAATTCTTGGACACTACTTTGTTACCACCTTTGAATAAGGGGGCAATGTTCCCGTTCTTCAATGGAAATGGAATTTGTCCTGTGTCGAGTGATTTCCTCCATAGTAAGTATAGTGGTTTGGCAATACTCTCTTTACATTTCTTCAGAAACGTGGCACTCCATGTCTGGCCCTGGTGCCAAATTGTCTCACAGCTGTGAGAGAGCTTAACTACATCTCCTTCCGAGAACTCTAAGTCCATTACTAGATTTGCACCAGAATTTGTCCTTGGCTGATTTGTATCTATGTCGAAAAATTAGTCTGGGTTTTCTACTTTCATCTCGGACTTAGGGGTGCTAAACACAGTTAAATTGTTCCTTAAGCAGTTCGCTCATTTTTTGGCGGTCGTTTGTGCGTTTGGCCTCCCCGTCTATCAACGGACCAATACTATCTTTACACTGCATTTTCCTTTTCGTAAACGTGTAGAAGTTTATTCGGTTATTTTTTATGTTTTCTGCTACCTTGTTTTCCTCCTCGCTTGTCTTATGTATGAATGTTTGTTTTAGGTCCATTTCTATTTCGCCTAGTTTTTTCTCTAGTTTGAGTCTGTGGAGATGTTTTACGGTTTGCTTCCGTTGTCTAAATAGTGTCCTGATTTTTCTCTCGAGCTTGCTACATCTTTTTTGTCTCTCTGGAACATGCTTCAGTAATATAGGTTTGGTTTCAGTTTTCATTATACCTAGTATTTGTTCTGGAGTCTTCTCGTGAAGTAGCCTTTTCCAGTTTACTTCCTTTAAATCTTTATTTACACTTTCTCAATCTACTTTCTTTGAATTTATGTTTAAACCTTCAAATATTCCTTCTGCCTGTCTGGGATGCGTTTTCAGACCTCTGGGTGCTAACTTCAATTATATCTCGATTAGGTTATGGTCGGAGAAATTTGTGTCCATTACCTTTTTATTTATTATTATCTCATTGTTATTTGTCAGAATTAAATCCAAAACGTTCTCTTTTCTAGCGGTTTCACAGATTTCAGATTTCCTGAGTAAGGGTGTAATGTTCCATCGTATCCAATAATATTATTGCTTGGGTTCTATCATCTTTTGTAATGTTGTCATGAAACTTCTCAACATATATGACTTCGTCACTTTTCTTCCATGTTATGAATGGGAAATTAAAATCTCCGCAAATTAAAATACTTGTTGCTGAAGTTTCAAGTAATTTTAATATGTTTTGTATTTCATTAGTGGCAAATTGGAATTAACTTTTTGTGGTGTTTAGTGGTCTGTAGATGTCCATAATGGTTGGGTTCAATTTTTTTACTTCTAAAATAATAATTTCGACTGTGCTCTTTGATTTGTTTACCTTCAACTCACATGTGTATGTGTTTTTCACATAGATACAACACCCTCCCCCTCGTCTAGCCACTCTATCTGCTCTGTATATGTCGTAGTCTTGCAATGCTATTTCAGTATTCTCGATGCAGTTTTCACAGCCTTTTTCACATTTATGTTGTAAGTGTGTTTCCGTTAGGCATATGATATCTATGCTGGTTTCCGTAGCTAAATTTTGAAAGTATTGTAATTTGCAGTCTGAATGGTGGTCAGTATAGAGGCCTTGTATATTTATATATATAATACATTTACCGAGTTTCTAATCTTCATGTCGTTTCCTGGTCGATGTTGATTCCTCTTTGGTGTTATTGGGTGGGCCGCTGGATTTGGGAGTATTGGGGTTGAAGACCTTGATACCACTGTGGTTGTTGTATTATTGGTGGGTGGTGTTGAATAGAAGGGTGATCTACGTAATGTTGTGGTACATACTGTATATTTGCGGCGTTCTGTCTTTTCTTGTTAGAAGCGCAAGCTGTGCTTTTATTATCCTCATTTCCTCTAAAAAATATGTTTCATTACTCTTGTTATTACTTCTATTTCGGATATGATCTGTTCTTTCCAGTTCTCTTCTTTGCGTACCCTTTATGTGAAAATACGGGCACTCTATGTTCAGGCATTTTTTCTCCCTGCAGTTTGAGCCATATTTGCACGAACCTGTTTTATAATATTCGCATATGGCCCGTCGTTCAAATTCCCTTCGAGTCTTACGTGATTCGATTTCCTTCGTCTGCTCCGCCACCACTTCTTCCCTACTCAGTGTTTTTTTTGTCTTCGGTGTGTATCTGGTATCTCTCTATCATTTGCAGGGAGTATTTCTTCATCTGAGACTGCTTTCGCACCTCCCTGTAGTGTGTTGTCCTTAATCTCGTTTTCGTTTTCAGTTGTGTCGGCGTTTTCTATTGTTTCCTGGTTCTCTCTCGATAAAACTGCTGCACTTGGTTCTTCTATTTCAACATTTTGTATTCCCCTTTGTACTAATTTCCTATTGATTTCCATGCACTTAAGGCAGAGGAAACCATAAAGGCCTATGATTTTGCTATTTATTAGCGGTGCACCGATTAATGCGTAATGTTGTGGTACATACTGTATATTTGCGGCGTTCTGTCTTTTCTTGTTAGAAGCGCAAGCTGTGCTTTTATTATCCTCATTTCCTCTAAAAAATATGTTTCATTACTCTTGTTATTACTTCTATTTCGGATATGATCTGTTCTTTCCAGTTCTCTTCTTTGCGTACCCTTTATGTGAAAATACGGGCACTCTATGTTCAGGCATTTTTTCTCCCTGCAGTTTGAGCCATATTTGCACGAACCTGTTTTATAATATTCGCATATGGCCCGTCGTTCAAATTCCCTTCGAGTCTTACGTGATTCGATTTCCTTCGTCTGCTCCGCCACCACTTCTTCCCTACTCAGTGTTTTTTTTGTCTTCGGTGTGTATCTGGTATCTCTCTATCATTTGCAGGGAGTATTTCTTCATCTGAGACTGCTTTCGCACCTCCCTGTAGTGTGTTGTCCTTAATCTCGTTTTCGTTTTCAGTTGTGTCGGCGTTTTCTATTGTTTCCTGGTTCTCTCTCGATAAAACTGCTGCACTTGGTTCTTCTATTTCAACATTTTGTATTCCCCTTTGTACTAATTTCCTATTGATTTCCATGCACTTAAGGCAGAGGAAACCATAAAGGCCTATGATTTTGCTATTTATTAGCGGTGCACCGATTAATGCGTAATGTTGTGGTACATACTGTATATTTGCGGCGTTCTGTCTTTTCTTGTTAGAAGCGCAAGCTGTGCTTTTATTATCCTCATTTCCTCTAAAAAATATGTTTCATTACTCTTGTTATTACTTCTATTTCGGATATGATCTGTTCTTTCCAGTTCTCTTCTTTGCGTACCCTTTATGTGAAAATACGGGCACTCTATGTTCAGGCATTTTTTCTCCCTGCAGTTTGAGCCATATTTGCACGAACCTGTTTTATAATATTCGCATATGGCCCGTCGTTCAAATTCCCTTCGAGTCTTACGTGATTCGATTTCCTTCGTCTGCTCCGCCACCACTTCTTCCCTACTCAGTGTTTTTTTTGTCTTCGGTGTGTATCTGGTATCTCTCTATCATTTGCAGGGAGTATTTCTTCATCTGAGACTGCTTTCGCACCTCCCTGTAGTGTGTTGTCCTTAATCTCGTTTTCGTTTTCAGTTGTGTCGGCGTTTTCTATTGTTTCCTGGTTCTCTCTCGATAAAACTGCTGCACTTGGTTCTTCTATTTCAACATTTTGTATTCCCCTTTGTACTAATTTCCTATTGATTTCCATGCACTTAAGGCAGAGGAAACCATAAAGGCCTATGATTTTGCTATTTATTAGCGGTGCACCGATTAATCGGTATCGGCACCTTTCATGCCGATTAATCGGCATTTTAACGATTAATCGGCCATGCAAGGTATTTTCATGATATCGGCATGGCCGATTAATCAGCATGCCAGGTGCCGATACCGATTAATCGGTGCACCACTACTATTTATTCTATTCATCATTTTCCTGTCTTCTCTCTAAGTTCATGCATTCGTAGTGTTTAAAGGTATTGCACAGAATGCATTTTAAACCTGTGGTCTGGTCTGCTTCATTTCTGCAATCGCAGAGCTTGTGCGCAGCGCATTCCATTAAACATAATCCAGCTCTATTGAGCTTTCTGAATTAACCGCAATTTCTATATTTCTTCGTATATTTTGCCATTCCTTCCTTTATTTTACCTCTTTTCTTCTCACATCTCAAATTTCATCTCGAAAACTCGACCGTCCCGTTTTATGGCTCTTCCCAATTTTGTCTGACCTTCCCCTCTACAGGCCTAATGTACAAGTCTCAGGAGCTGTTTTTCCGTTCGAATTGTTTTCAATTTATGCTTCAATTTATGTTTTTTATTTGTGCAAGCTATATGCCACCGGCTTTCACTCAATAAATTATTATCGCGAATTCACTAATATTTAATACACAAACTGGTATAAGATAGAATTTACCGCTGAACTTATAAACCCCAGTCATTTCGATATTACACAGAGCGGAAACAAAACGTCCATACACCACGAGGTAAAAACAGACATACACATACAGTATATGCGACTCGGTGATGTAGTGGTTAGCGTCGCTGACTACGAATCCATCGGCCCCGGGATCGAGACCCGGTGACGGCAGCCGGTGCGCAGCAAAACCCAGCTGTTCATCCTTCCACGCAATAAAGAAAGTGGTTGGTAGATAAATGGGTACCCTGGGTGACCTAGACGCTGGGCTGTTGGTGGGGCGTGGTTCGGATTCCACGTTAAAATGTAGGTCTAAGATGGAGTGAAAAGCTTGACCGTCGTCAGAATGAACAATTCGGGCGAAAGCAAACCAAAGGTGTGTATATATATATATATGTGTGTGTGTGTGTGTGTGTGTGTGTAAAAATGAATAATGAATAAGTCTTACATTCATTTTTACATATAAAGTCCAAACTCGCGTGACACTCTAACTGTATATAAAATGCAAGTTTGGAAAAAATTTTGATTTTTTTTTCTGTTTTGTTTTTGCTAAATAACTGATGAATGATTTCATTTTTAAAATTACTTAATCATTTTTTAGATTAAGCTTAATCGTGTAATCGTGTTAAATTCTGCAAAGTAGGGAATCGGGGTAGCTGGATGTAGGTAGCGGTGAGGGGTATAGTCGAGGGGTAACGCGGTATAACGGCGTTATACTTCCTAAAATTTCAGTGAAGTAGCGTTATACTACCTACTGTAGTAGCCATAGCTGAACGCTCAGCAATTACGGACTTCTATCCGCTATATGTAACTGTAGTATCTACTATATCACTATGAAACTGCATTATAGCGTATACATACGACTGATACGAGTATCTACAGTATATGCGTGTGTTTTATTCAAATTAAATGTAACTAGAGCATGTATTGTATATGTAGTTTTATTTACTGAATATATATTTTTTATTTTCGAATTAACTTTTACTATTTTTATACAGTAATTGTTCTATGAAACGCTCTATTAAAGTTTTGCCTGTAGCGTTACCCTTCCTAAAATTTTAGGACTACACCACTGATAGCGGTGTCCCTCAGGATTCAGTGTTAGGCCCATTGCTATTCGTAATTTACATTAACGACATAGATGTAGGATTGACCAGTAACGTGTCAAAATTCGCGGACGATACTAAAATAAGTGGTAAAGTTCTTAACGTGGACGATAGAAATAGGCTCCAAGACGATGTAAATAGGATTATGGAGTGGAAGGACAAGTGGCAGATGCAATTTAAGACTAGTCGCAATTTAATGTAGACAAATGTAAAGTTTTGCATATAGGTTCTCGTAACAATAATTATAATAATGTTATAATGTTATAATGTTTCAGACCAACAAAGACCCTAGGATCCACTCATGGCTGGTCTACCTAACTGTGTTCGTAATCGTGTATTGTGTATGTCCTCCGTGGTGGCGGAGGGGACCTACAATTTTACGTGGGTTCCGAACCACAAGAACATAAGAAATTTATGTAAAAACTGCCGGTAAATTGGCAACGACCAATTTTTACGAAACTAAATAATTATCAATTTAAAACTAATTAATTATCGATTTAAAACTAAAGATAGAATCTCTGGATCCAGAGGATCAAGTCATAATAAACTACTAGCCACAAATATGTTACACTCTATATCTATTTATAACCGACATGCAAATATATCAGATCCAAAGAATCCAGTCAATTTCGTTACGGTATCCATCAAGTCACGGTCCATATCGATTGCGGACGAAGTCAAAATTTACAACCATATACATTACAATATATACACTTAGGAAAAGTGTAGGTGTGGCTGTAAAGACTGTACAGTAATGTAGAAATGTGTGTGCACCCATTTTGGGTCTCCCATTTAAAGGTGTTTGTGGGGCGAGTGAAGATCATGAGTTTTTCAATACCTCACAGTACTATGGGGGGCACCGCTCGGCAGAGGAATCTCTTTAAATGGGTGTGTAAGGACAGAGAGTATCGCCTAACCCAAGACGCTGCCTCCCTATATCCCACAACACTTGTGTTGAGCTGTGGGATCTATCCCCAGAAAGCCTTAATTTTACTACCTTAAACTATACCCTTTCTATCAACATATGCGTCTAATCGATTTTTAAACATGTTTATAGACGTGCTACTAATTACTTCTACCGGCAAACTATTCCAGCTATTTACTATTCTATGCGTAAAAAAGTTTTTCGCAACTGCTGTCTCGAACCTTCTACTTGTCAACTTACACCCGTTATTTCTAGTCCTATTATATTGAGATATTTCGAAAAAGCAATCTCTATCTACGTTATCGAACCCATTCATAATTTTGAAAACCTGGATTACATCACCCCTTAACCTCCTAGTCTCGAGTGTTGTCAATTTTAACTCCTTAAGCCTATCCTCGTACGACTTTGACCTAAGCGACGGAATCATCTTAGTTGCTCGTCTTTGAACTCTTTCGATTTTGTCTATATCTTTGCGCATATGCGGATTCCAAAATTGGACCGCGTACTCCAAATGGGGTCTAACTAATGATTTATAAAGTGGAACTATAATATCGCGCGATTTGTACTCAAAATTTCGACCTATAAAACCTAAAACTTTGTTCGCCTTATTGACCGCTGCTGTACTTTGTTTCGCTACTTTTAAATCACCAGTGACTATAACTCCTAAATCTTTTTCCTGCTCTACGCTTGTTAAATCTTTCCCTGACATACTATACGCAAAATTACCGTTACGCGAACCTATATGCAAAATTTTGCACTTATCAACGTTAAATCTCATTTGCCATGTGACTGACCAATCAACGATTTTATTCAGATCTTCCTGAATTTTACCACTATCTTCGTCTTTAATCGCCCTACCACACAGCTTCGTGTCATCCGCAAACTTTGAAACTGTACTGACTAGGCCGACATCTAAATCGTTAATATATATAAGAAAAAGCAAGGGGCCCAATACAGAACCCTGAGGAACGCCACTCGCTACATTAGCCCAACACGACTCCGCTCCATCAACGACCACCCTCGGTTTCCTGCCTCGCAACCACGCTTCTAGCCAATTTATTACTACACCCCTGATTCCATGAGCCTTAGTTTTTTCAATGGGTCTTTTGTGCGGCACGGTGTCAAACGCTTTTTAAAAATCTAAATACTCTACATCAACCGCCCGATGTCTATCGTAAACGTCAACCACGCTTTGGAAAAATTCTAAAAGATTAGTTAAGAAGATTTGTTTCGCCTAAATCCGTGCTGCGTGGAGACTCTAGGAAATTTCGCCGTAAACATTTTCGCCGTAAGACAAATTCGCCGTAAGGACATTTCGCCGTAAAAATTTTTAAAAATAATCAATGGATGATAAAGGGTATTATATCAGCATTAAAAAGGCAAGTCTTTATTCAATGGTAAAAGTCAGTGATAAAACTTCTTAAAAATAATGTAATGATGTCATTTAAAAAGTGTGCAAATTCCAAGCGATGCTGCGGAAATAATTTACTTTTTGCTGCGGATTGTATCGAAGCACTTGTCGCTGAAGTCTTGCATTAATATCGCTACACTTTTTCTTCATCTCTGCTTTGTCTCCTCGATCTGCATCACACTTTTTCTTCTTCGCTAAACTCTCTTCCTTCATCAAATTGGTTATGAGTTTCCAGATACTTGGATGCATGTTAGTAATAGAGCTTTGTATTGCATTGTGGAAGCCTTCTATACTGTTGTTCGTTCTCGGCATATTATTATGAGTTCTTTCGACAACATTCCACAATTCTATAGGAAATGTTGGCTCCATTCTTCGCCTTCGCGCGCCTCGCCCTCGTTCTCCTCCTATATAGTGAGTTTCAAAGTAAGATACAAATTCTTGGGCAAATCATCATCATCAGTCAATTCAATAAAGCCATCAATAACATCGCTAACTGAAATGCTAATGCTGTGAAGCATTTAATTTTCGTGTTAAATTCAGCGTCTGTTTGATAGCGCAACTTTAAACCGATATCAACAATTTTGCGATAAATATTCTTTGCCATATGAAATAAACAACCTGTAATAGTTGTTGTTGTGAATATGTTAGAGAAAGCGTTGATAGTTGCTCTCTCGAAGTCAACCATTAAGGTTTCGGGATCCAATGATGGACGTAAGCCCTTTAAGGCAATGAAAAATCTGCTGTACGTTACTTCGGATTTACCGAGAAGCAAAACAAAAAGACGAGGGATGCTAATACTTCTTATTACTATATGTAGCGTGAATAACTGATAATATATATCTGGGCTGCATTTAAAAGTACCGTCGCAAGCCCAATCCTTATTATTTTCAAGGTCATCTAACCCCGCTTATGCACTTCTAAGTGTTCGACTATACGATCCCTAATTATTGATTCCAGTAGCTTACCTACCACAGACGTTAAACTGATTGGCCTATAATTTCCCGCCGCACCTTTATCGCCTTTCTTAAAGATAGGTGTTACGTTTGCTAACTTGAAATTATCTGGTACGCACCCCTTAGAAATAGACGAATTAAAAATCTTTGTTAGCGGCACAACACTGCTATCTTTTAATTCTTTTAGTTGTATGGGATATATGGAATCCGGCCCCGGTGATTTACGCGTTTTCATTTTATCAATATAGCGCGTTACCTCCCCTTCACTAACCACTATATTATCCAAAATATTACCATTATCAAACGGCATTATATCCGTGACCGTAGGGATATTTGTTACACCTTCTATAGTAAAAACTGACGTAAAAAATTCGTTTAGCAAGGTAGCCATTTCCTTTTTTTCAGAAACTATATCTCCGTCTACATTTTTCAAAGGCCCCAAGACGCTTTATACTGGATTTCTATTATTGACGTATTGAAAGAATCGCTTGGGGTTTTCTTTACCGTCACGAGCTATGGAGATTTCAAATTCGCGCTTGAACTTTTTTTTTACACTTTTCGCTTCACGCCTTAGAGATATGTAGTTGTTTCGTAACCACAAATTGTCTTTATCGCACTTATGTAGCCTATAAGCCCTATCTCTACTCTTTATAATGTTTCCTACTCTAGAAGTAAACCACAAGGGCTTGTTGTTTACTTTCGCACGCTTAATTTTGTACGGTACACATTCCTCATTTATAGTCCTAAATACTGTTTCGAACGATTCCCACATTAGTTTTGCGTTGGAGTTCCCCATCACGTTTTCCCAATTGACGTGTGACAATTTATTTCGAAATTTACTAAAGTCTGCGTGCTGAAGTTAGGAATTTTAGTCGAGTTACCTGGTTTCGAGTGACTTACTGAGAGGACAAACTCTACCACATTGTGATCGCTATTGCCCAACGGTTCTATTATTTGAAGATCAGTAATTAGCCTATCATCCGTAGTTATTACTAAATCTAAAATACTGTCCAACCTCGTAGGTTCCCCAACCTTTTGAATAAGAAAGTATCCTCGAGAAAATTAGCTAAATGATTACCTTCCGCGTCTCCCTGCATTGTATCGTAATTTACGTTAGCGCAATTAAAGTCACCCATAACTAAAGCCTGCTCACTACCGATTATTCGCTTTAGTTCACGATATAACGCTTCGTCCGTATCAGCTGTTTGATTAGGGGACCTATATATAACTGCAACAAGTTTGAAATCGTTCAATTTAAGTTCTGCTATAGTCGAATCTATCGGTTCTGGAATTGTGTGCTTTACTTCTATAACGTTCCCTATATTATCTTTGATATACAACATAACACCGCCTCCTCGCCTACCTATTCTGTTTTTAACAAAAAGTCTATAACCTTTAATTTGATACTCCCCTACAAAGTCACGAGTTTCAGTGCTAAGCCACGATTCATTTATCGCAATTATATCATAGTCTTTACAAGCAATTAAAGAAAAAAAATTGTTTATTTTATTTCGTAGGCTACGAGCATTTAAGGATAGAACCTTCAAATTGTTTGTAATTGCGACAACTTCGCGAGCGCAGTGGAAATTTATGGAATTTACGCTGGGACCGTTCGAGTTACGGCAGCCTGAAAAGAAGAGACAGTATTATGAAAATATGTACACAATGGATGATTGACAGTTAGCGAGCGTTGACGAGGAAGTAGATTTAGGCGTACGTGTATCTAAGGATTTAAAAGTTAGGAACCAATGCCTGGAGTCTTGCGCAAAAGCTAATAGGATGTTAGGTTTCATAGCGCGTAATTTTGGAATTTGAATGGAAGAATATTATATTGCTCCTTTACAAGTCCCTAGTCCGGCCTCACTTAGAGTATGCCGTTCAGTTTTGGTGCCCGTATTTGCGTGAGGATATTGATAGGTTGGAAAGGGTTCAGCGACGCGCCACGAAACTAATTCCGTCACTACGCAACAAGTGACTAACACGAAGTTAGATGTAGCTCGTAGCGTAAACTAACTCACTTTTTGTTATACTCTTCATACTTTTTCTTCCCCCCAATATCCTCGCTTTACTTGCATGTCTGTAGTTTGCATTGTAAGTGTTTTTTTGAGTTAAGACTGTGTTTGCATGGTTTGTGAGCGTTCTTATTTTACTTCTTTTCAGCTTTCACCCCTTTCCTACTCTCTTCGACTATTTTTCCGACTTGTCGGCAGTGGCCGGCGGTTGATGATGGTGAATCTTTCTCTCTCTCTTCTCTTTCTGAATGAATGTTAACCCACGAATGATAGGTTTTGTTACCTACTTAACCCCTTATTCTCTTCTTTTAACCACCTACTCTCTTCTTTCTCTTGGGCTAACCTTAGAGTGGATCTTAGGGTCTTTGTTAGCCTTAGCTTCTGTAGATCTGTAGATTCTCTCATAGTTGTAAAAGATGGTCATATTTTGCAGAACTCCAAATTAACACTTAATTTTAAGTTTTACGCATTTAATTTTGGCTCATATGCATGTTTAATTTTAATTCATAATGAAATGCATATTTCAGTTTCCATTTTTAGTTAGCTCGGCAAAACATAAGATAACATCAGATCTGTCAATATACTGTTTAAGAGAAAAAATGTGCTTTCATCTTAAAAAATCTTGCTTATGTCTATATGCTGTTACGGCCAAAAATTTACCTTCATCTTCAAATATTTTGCAAAAAAATTCAACCTATTGAGAATAAAAAGAGAAAGCAGGTTTACATTAAATACTAATGATGTCACCATATTTTTTGTATATAAACTCGTGTAATCTTCTCCTATGAGCCCTGCTTTCTCCAGAGAACTTATTTTTAAAATAGAATAAATAATTTTCCGATACGCTTCGAGAAGAATCGGGGAACCGTCAGACAATTTAATAAGTTTTCACAGAATCCTCCGGTCCACTGCAAGAAGAAATCGGAGTGTTGTATAAAAGAAACTACTGCAATTCCCTATACTCTACCAGCTACCCCAGAGTAAGAAATCCGTTGCTGCCACCTAACCAGAACTCCCGACAACCTTGAACCGCCCATAGACAGAGGGTCAAAAGCTGGCGACTTAGACAGGATTCTTCCAGTCTTCTTGACCCTGGAACTAGAGCCAACATTCAACGAATTGTGGATACGTCAGTTGACCGGCGTGTCACGACTTCAAGTTCTTCACGTCCATCACTTGACCAGCGTGTCGCGATGTCCATGTTCTCCACGCCCATTCTTCGTCTCGGAACAACTGGCCAGCAAGACACGTCTTCATGACACGTCTTCAAGGATTTCGCCGTAGGAATCTTGTTACGTACAGATCTTTTTTCAAATTAATTACTAAACATTTAATAAGCCAGCATAATTAACAGTTAATAAGTAGTATCAAGTCAGAATTAACACAAAACACAGTGAACACTCCATACACCAGTGATACATTTCTTTTTATTGAAACCGATTTTATATTTAGCATAGAATAATTTTATTTCAAGTGCCATTTATAATATGATTACTTGAGTGGCTTTCCTAACTACTCTACAGTATCTATGAAGTACATAATAAGTGCTCAACAAATTGCCTAACTAGGAAAAAAATTTAAAATAAAATGTACAAATGTAATTCGCGTACATTCGAGTGAATTTTTGTTAAATTTTTTTTACATTTGTTTACATTTTATTTTAAATTTTTTTCCTAGTTAGGCAATTTGTTGAGCACTTATTGTGTATTTCATAGATAGAGTAGTTAGGAAAGCTACTCAAGTAATCATTCCGTCATAGATTGAGATCGGTTAAGCAGACCAAATTAGAATACTAAATTAACAGTACCTTCACATATGAGTGATTCAGACGGTGCGCTTTCTGACATTGAAAATTCCCCTACACCCATTTTTCCACCTAACCCGAGCCCTTCGGACATACTTCCAAACACGCAAAATTCTTCAAACCAAGCACAAGCCAACATGCCTCAAACAGCTCCCCCAGCATACATTAATTTAGGTAGACTTGTAAACCTTCCCCATATCATCCTAATTTTTGAGAGAGCCATAGACAATAACTTTGTTGAACCGCGCGTAAGACCTTGGATTGAATCTCTAGAACAGCATTTCTTGCGCGAAAACATCACAGATGATGCCATAAAAATTAGGGAAGCTAACGATTTATTAACCCTAAAGAAGGAAATGCCCATGATACAGTTACATATGTCCCATCTATTAGCGAAGCTACGACTTGGGACAATTTTAAAACACACTTATTAGAATTTTACAAGGAAATAACACTCGCACAAACTTTAGCAATATTAGAAGCTGTCTTCCAAGCTAAATGGAAGAAGAACACAAAGATTTAAATAATTTTATTGCACGAACACTTAAACTTGTAGGAGAAGCCTTCCGAGCCGTAGAAAACGTATGCAACATTATATTCACTTCACAACAAAGAAACCTAATAGTAGCAGCGTCCATTTATCAAATCCTCCCCTAAGCACCTAAAAAGAAATTTCAAGAGCGTCCAGATATTGACAAACCAGTAAGCGAAGCCATACATAAAACAAGGGAACGATACCCAGACTTAGCAAGCCAGAACTACCAGAAGGGTAGAGAGAGCCCCATACACTATATCCGACAACAACAACAACCCTTTAAATCTAAGCAGATGCAGTGAACACCGCCTCAGAAACAAGCTCCACAAACCCAAAATTCACGCCCCCCTCCTCAGTGTTTTAATCGTGATAGTTTTGGGCACATGATGAGCCAATGTAATTATCCCACTCATTGCTCCCACTGTCATGAACATGGTCATCGCCGTGGCTACCGACAAAAATGTGCTGACAAAGCCCCTTCAAGGTACAGGCCCCACTTCCAGAAATCAAATCACCAACGCTCCCAAAAGCCCTCCAATTCTCAGAAACCAGTTAATTCCCAGCGTCAACAGAACCACCAACCAAATAGATCACGACCACAAGGTCAATCACACTATTACCCGTTGTCAAAACCCCAATATAATCAGCAAGGTCGGATGGTCCGGTACGTAGCAGTGCCTGTCGAAGAATTAGTTTCCCAAGAGTACACTTTTCAAGAAGACCCTTCAATGTATAATGATCCGGTAGCATATGATTCAAGTCCTCCCGTAGAAGTCAGTTCAGGTCCTTTTTTAGATCCAGCCCTGGAGGCAGCAGTTCAGTCTCCCCCCTCCTAGATAATAATAATAAACCCATGCACATCTATACACTACCCATCAAGATTATAGGAACAACCCTACTAGATTTAATAATAAATTGCAGCACAGATAACCAAGATTTAACCGCTCTCCTAGACACAGGAGTACATGCGACATTAATTAAGAAACACTGTGCGGATGAGTTACAAAATTGCACAAATTATAAATATGAAATTAAGCCACGCTCCTGTCAACTCACATGAGCTACAGGCACACCCATACCCAGGCCCTCTCAGGGGTCCAGAGAGGCCCGGGCCACTTCCAGCTTTTGAGGCCCATAGCTAAACTCAATTATTACTTTCACTGCAAAACATTATATTCAAACCTGAAAGTTTCTAAATTTGAGGCCCCCCTTAAGCTTGAGGCCCAGGCCAGATGGCCCTCCTAGCACCCCCCTTCTGATAGGCCCTGCCCATACCTACATATGGAGAAAAGGAATTATATTTAGAAGTTGTTAACGCAGTATATCCAGCCCAATGTTTTATTGTGGACGCAGTAGCCACCTTTTAGACCGATATCTTACTCGGTATTGATTTCTTCAAACGGAATCAATGGGAAATTTACCCATCAGGAAAATTAGTTAAGTGTAGAAATAGGACACACCCTGTCTATGAAAATAATACAGAGGTGCCGCAAGTTCAGCCTAATGTTAACAGAATCAATTTAGTTCGGATTTCCGAAAGAAATAGGAAACCCACGCCAGTTTATAGCAATTTAAGTCAGTTGGTTGCATCAAGAGGGACAACAGCCCCAGAAATCAGCCCCCAGAGTAATCAGTTCCAGTTGTTGAACCGGCAGGATCAACACAGACAGTTTCCAGTCAGTCATTTTCCACTCAGCCAGTTTCCAGTCAGCCAATTTCAGTTAACCCAGCGGTTGAAATTCGAACTCCAACCGAAACGGTTTTTCAGTCAATAAGGCAAATTTTAATCACCGAACCAGAGTAAAATTCGCAATTTTTCATATGCACGACGGAACATATAACACTAGCCCCTTATGAGAAGATTTGTTTCCCAGCAAGAGTTGTAAACGGCCAAGAAAAACTATTAGAGTCAGATCGCACTCTTATTACAGAAAAAAATAATTTTAAGAGAGAAGTTCTTATTGCTCAAGTTCTTAGTCATAGTCAGAATTCAGCTATTCCTGTTGTTTGTTTAAACAAAGGAAAAAGCCCTATTGAATTAACTTCAATTCAGAAAATAGGAACTGTTTTCACAGTAAAAATAGATTCAGATTTTCCCACCAGTACTATAAATCGTGTTTCCAGTTCCTTAAAGTTAAACCCTTTAGCATTAAAAGAAGAATATAAGAAATGCCTGAAGCACTCCCTTTAGGAGTCACCAGCCTTACAGGATCCCAAACTACTGGAATCACTTCTTGATTTCCTGATAAGAAATAGAGATGAGATTATCCTGAAAGGAGATCCTTTGGGCCGAACTAATGTAGCCCTTTCGAAATCAAGCTGGAACCCAATTGCAAACCCATCTTCATTCCTCCCTATGGGGTTCTACATTCCCAATTAATAACTATTCAGGAACACATCAAGGACATGTTGGAGCAGGACGTCATTCAGCCTTCAGCTAGTCCCTGGTCCGCTCCTATGATTCTTGTTTCCAAAAAGAATGGAACATCTCGCCCTTGTATAGATTTTCAACCCCAAAACCAAATTACCACCTCGGACCGTTTCCCTATTCCAAACGTGCAAGAAACAATTCTGACGCAGGGAGAGCTAACTTCTTTTCATCCCTCGACTTAGCATCAGGTTATTGGCAAACGGAGGTCAGTCCCGAATCTCGGGCATTGACCACTTTTTTCACTAAACGAGGCCATTACGAATTCCAGGTTTTACCTTTCGGAGTCCGAAATGGGCCAGCCAATTTCTCTAGGTTAATGAATATAGTCCTTCCCGACTTATTAGGCGTCGAAGCTCTGGCTTATCTTGACGATATTATCGTCTACAGTTCAGATATTAAACCAACTTCCAATGTCTTAAAAATTTGCTCTTACGTTTGAGAAAAGCACACCTTAAACTGAAACTTGCAAAGTGAAACTTCTTACAGGAATCCCTGGTATACTTAGGATTTCTATCATCATCCACTGGAATTAAGCCTGATCCAGCCAAACGTGAAGCACTGGAAAGGTACCCTGTATCTAAAACCATCGACGATGCTCATGCATTTATTGGATATGTCGGATTCTATCGAAATTTTATCCCACAATTTTCAAACACTGCTAAACCCATTACCAATTTGTTTCAGAAAAATGGTAAATTTATTTGGGAATCCAATAATCCAATCACTAACACGCTTTTGAAACTTTGATCGGTAAACTAGCCTGTCATTCCATCCTCCAATATCCCGATTACACCAAGCCCTTTGTCATAGCCACGGATGTTTCCTCCTATGGACTAAGAGCCGTCCTATTACAGGACGTAGATGGTGTGGAATTACTCATTGTTTATGCCAGTCAGCTTCTCACTGGACCTCAACGGAATTATTCCACTACGGACCGAGACGCCCTAACGGTATATTGGGCTTTGAAAAGATTTTGAAATATTGTCTACGGCAACGATATAACCATCAAGACTGGCCATAAGCCACTCACGTATCTCTTTAAGGACAAGCTACTTGAAGGACGGTTGAGTAGATGGGCTCTGCTGATTCAGAACTTCGCCGCAAAAATGTTACACAAACCAGGAAAACTTCAGGTTATTCCAGACGAATTGTCGAGACTCAAGCCCGACACCAAAATGAATAAGATAGAAACTCTTCCTGTGTTTGACCACGAATGTTTGCAGTACTCCCAACAACAAGACCTACACACCCAGAACATTCGTGCCCGCTGAAACAAAAGGAACCATCTAAGATGAAAGAACAGTATAACATAAAAGATGGGTTCGTACATTTTAGGAACGAAGATGGAAACGACCTCATGGAAATACCAAAGGATCTCGTAAATATAACCATTTGACTTTGTCACGACTCACCTTTGTATGGCCACATGGGGCCTGATCGTACCATCAAGAGTCTTTTGGAGCGATACCATTTTCCCGAAATGAACAAAAAAGGTACATAAATACATCACTGAATGCCCGTCTTGTTTAAAACATAAAGGTAACGTACCATCTACAGCTCCCATGCGTAAATATCCAATATGCCAACGGTCCTGGCAAAGAAACAGGAATGGACATATTGGGACCATTCCCCAAAACATCAAAGGGAAACCAATACATCATTGTTTCTACGGATCACTTTTTGCGTTACAGCGAAGTAGTTGCCATTCCAAACCAGACCTCGGAAACTTTGGCAAGAGCACTAGTGGAATGCGTCATCCAAAACCATACTACTCCTTCCATCCTAATTTCGGATAACGCCCTTAGTTTCACTTCCACGCTGTTCGAATCACTGTAAAATATATAAAATTAAAATCACACATATTGTGCCTGCGGATGGTATTGTAGCATACCATCCACAGGCAAACGGCTTAGTGGAAAGACACAATCAGAAAATCCTAGAAACCCTCCGCCATGTTGTCGATGCATCTTCCCGTACATGGAATGATTCCTTCCCTATGGTTCAGACAGCCATCAACAACGGCTATAACGTGTCCATTGGGAATACCCCTCATTTTGTCTTATATATATCACTACGACAAACGGCTACTCTATAATTTGCCTGACAAAAGTGACCCGAAAGTTCTAATACCTTCCGAGATGGCAGAAGCAAATCAGCAACTAGCTGAACGAGCTTTCAAAATTTTTTACATAATCCGACATGGCGACATGCCCTAGAACAACGAAACCAGCAGATGGAGCAAGAGCAACATAGGCGTCATTCCCGACAACGGATTATAATCGTCGGTATGCGCTGTTATATAAAGAGCGTGAAACTCCCAAGTGCTCATCACAAATTATGCCCAAAATGGGATGGCCCATATAGGATTATGAAAAACCTCAGAAAAACCGTTACAAAATCCTCGACCTCCGAGACCATTCCAAACTAAAGATCATTCACGCTGATAACTTGAAGATAGCTACCGAACAACACCTTCCTCAAAAATATTTGCCAGATATTCGAGCAGCCTACCCTTCGAAAGATCAAGATATAAAAAAAATCCAGCAGGAACAACAAAACAAAAGTGGTCACCGCGGAAACCACTTACCCGTGACGAAGACTGTTACCTCGTAATACCACCAGTACTCGAACCAATCTCTGAACAAG
The DNA here is from genome assembly GCA_023014485.1 of Bathynomus jamesi. Lineage (NCBI taxonomy): Eukaryota > Metazoa > Arthropoda > Malacostraca > Isopoda > Cirolanidae > Bathynomus > Bathynomus jamesi. The sequence goes on along the minus strand of JAJOZX010002538.1, from coordinate 64,498 downwards.
AAGAGGTCCCAGAACCAAGATTCACATTGGAACCAGACCCTGGAGAAACCCCTTCTAGAGGAACACTCAGTGGAACCCCTCCATCTCTATCATCTCCTCCATCTCCACCAGTGTTGGGCACTAAAGCGTTAATCCGATAACAGTTAATTAACGAAGTTAACTTTTTTAACGGACTATTAACGGAAGTTAATTTCCATTTATCGTTATCGGACCAGTTAACTTCCGATAACTCGATATTTAGTCCGTTAAAGTCCATTAACACGTTAACTGCGAGGAGTCATTCACGGAAGATCACCGCTCCGCGAATGAATTCAAACGGCCATAACTTCAGTCTGCCAATTCCGTCCTCTGCCGCAGTGGAACGGCTCTTCTCTCTCGGCAAGGACATCCTGAGGCCCAAGAGGTCAAGACTGGCAGTTGGGCCTAACTTTGAGAAGTTGGTCTTTCTGAAGGGCAACCCACATTGTGTCATAGTCTTTAATAAATGTGCCTAAAATTTAATTTTACCTTTCAGTTCCCGCCATAATAATTCTCTGGTAAATTAAAATTTAGTTAATGGTTAGTGGTTACAAGGGTTTCAAAACATGTAATCAGTACATTTTTTATTAAAAATAAAAAAAGTTATTAAGCAAAAAAGTTGCAAAACTTGATAAAAATACAGTTAAATACCTATTTATTGTTGGATTTTGCATAAATAAACATTTTCTATGGGTTTTAAAGCTTTTTTCCTTGATTTTTGTAAATGTTAGTAAAGAAATAGTTATCGTTAACGGATTATCGTTAACTTCCGTTAACTTTGTAGTAAAATTATCGGATTATCGTTATCGGGGTTAAAAATTGGGGTTAACGGATTATCGTTATCGAAGTTAACTTTTTGGTTAACGGTGCCCACCACTGATCTCCACCATCTCCTCCATCACCACCCTCACCGGTTGATGATCGACGCACGGACCCTACATACCGACCGCAAATGTATCATTCACGTGAACTAGAACCTTCACATAAAAAATGAACACGCTCAGAATCCGAGCTTAACGGTCGACCCCCACTACCACCAAAGCGAGGCCGACCACTCAGTAAACAAACACAAACATCCACGCAACCACCCCCAGCTCCGTATAATTTAAGTCGTAGATATGAATAAAACTGTCCCCCTTATAATTTTGATATTACGATTAACAACTCGTACCCTTTTCCGTCACAAACTAAATTCAAACTTAGAGTACTATAGAAATCTTTAGGCTCCCCATGAAGCCGGTAACCATCCTACCCGAACTTCATGCTCCTAAATGGAATGATCAATTGAGTCGTTTTAAAATTTTGCATGATAACCAGAATAACCTCTTACAAATACTGCAACCGGTAACAATTTCTTTTCCAACATCTGCCGTCAGTATTATCATTGTGTGTGCTATTATCCTCGGTATATTTGTAGTGAAAAGACTATTCTCATAATGGCAAAAATCAAGACATTGTACTATGTCAGACTATTTATACATGGCCAAGAGTGCGTCCTCTTACTACATGAACTAAACTTAACCAATTCAACTCATGTTGTGTATATAAATCTGTATTATAAAACCATTAGTTATCATCTAGTTAGGATTAGTTAGGATGTTATATTACTGTATTAATATCATTCTAGAGGGGAGAGACATGTAAAAATGAATAACGAATAATTCTTACATTCATTTTTACATGTAAAGTCCAAACTCGCGTGACACTCTAACTCTACGTATATAAAACGCAAGTTTGAAGAAAGTTTGATTTTTCTTTCTATTTTGCTTTTGCTAAATAATTGATGAATTATTTCTTTTTTTAAATTACTTAATAATTTTTTAGATTTAGCTTAATCATGTAAAACTAAATTATTCAATTCAATTCAATTCAATTAACATTTATTTTTAAGTTTTAAGCATATAATTTTGACTTATATGCATGTTTAATTTTAATTCATAATAAAATGCATATTTCAGTTTCCATTTTTAGTTAACTCGGCAAATCACGATAACATCAGATCTGTCAATATACTGTTTAAGAGAAAAAATGTGCCTTCATCTTCAAATATCTTGCTTATCTGTTTATATGCTGTTACAGCCAAAAAATTTTCTTTATCTTCAAATATTTTGCAAAAGAATTCAGCCTATTGAGAATAAAAAGACAAAGCAGGTGAACATTAAATACTAATGATGTCACCATACTTTTTGTATATAAACTTGTGTAATCTTTCAAATTATCATTCTGATTATTCTGATCTTCTGATCTGACCTAGAGGCTGAAGCATTACTTGTAAGATTTTGGAAGCAGTAAAATTCAGTAAGAGGATCTCTTTGTCTTCTCCTTTGAGCCCTGCTTTCTCCAGATAACTTATTTTTAAAATAGAATAAATAATTTTCCGATACACTACGAGAAGAATCGGGGAACCGCCAGACAATTTAATAAGTTTTCACAGAATCCTCCGGTCCACTACAAGAAGAAATCGGAGTGTAGTATAAAAGAAACTACTGCGATTCCCTACACGGTACCAGCTATCCCAGAGTAAGGAACCCGTTGCTGCCATCTAACCAGGTCCCCCGTCAACCTCGAACCGCCCAAGGCCATAGACGGAGGTTAACATATATATATATATATATATATATATGTGTGTGTGTGTGTGTGTGTGTGTGTGTGTGTATGTTAATATATATATATATATGTGTGTGTTTATGTGTGCATACAGAGAAAGTACATAAAGAGATATATACAGAATAAATGTGGGAACCATATTTTTTTATGCAGGAAGAAGGGGCCAAAGGCGAATGCACGCAAAAACGCCCCCCTCCCCATAGCAGAAGATGAGAGCCAAAATCAAGGTCCAGGGTCTTCGAGATGCCTAGACAAACTCCGTTTGAAAGATTCGAGGTCATAGACAGGGGGAAAGATGGACTGAGGAAGATTGTTTCAGAGTTTACCGGTTGAGTAGATGAAAGATTGAAAATACCGATTAACACTTGCATTAGAGAGTTTGACAGAAAAGGAATGAGAAGGTGTAGAAAGTCTGATGCTGCGTGCTCTCCTTAAAGGAGGAGGCTTGCAATTAGAGAGTTCAGAAGAGCAGTGTTCATTATAATAGCGATAATAAAGTGATAGTGAGGCAACATTGTGGCGAAGAGAGAGGGACTGAAGACAGTGAGTAAGAGGCGGGAAAATGATGAGACGAAAATCCTTTGCTTCTACCAGGTCAAGTACGGCTCCAATCTGAAGTATATATCAGCATTCTCTAAACTCGTGTGATAGCAGAGAAGCACGAGGACGTCCGTGTCATCAGCAATTCCCACAGTGGTAAGGTGGGTGATGTGTGAATGTCAGATTGAATAATTAAGACGTCGGCATCTCCCTTGGCTTGAGGTGTTTGTATACCCGATCTTTCCATCTGTTCACACAATGCTCTAATGAACCTCTGCTTGTTACTCTTGTTAGACAAGAATTGTTCCTTCTTCATTTTCAAAGTCATGTCTTTCGCAAACTGGACGGTGGTGCCTTCAGAACCAGTTGTGCGACGTCTGCGAGTGTAGTCCTTAGTTGAAGGTGCATCTGAGTATCCATCAAATACCACTATGCACTTCTTATACCTGTTCTTCACGTACACTACTGTACATACATTTCAAGGAGGTCACCATAAATAGATCCAGATCGCCAAGGAAGACGATGGAGTAGAGCTCCTCCATCCACCACGTACTGCACTTCTTCCTCAGTCACTGTAGGAGTGTTGTTGTCTTGCATAGTGAACAGCGCATCGAAAAGGACGGATTTGTTGGCAAGGAACATCATTCGTGCTGGTTGGAATAATGCTGGAGGATAATTGCACATCTCAAATGTGAACAGTTGTGGCAGTTCGCTACACTTCTCACCTGTTGTTACAAGGCGTTGGAACAATAGCATGGGATCAACGTGCACATTCTGACCTGCAATCTTTACAGAGGCTTTCACGTTCATTGTAGTGACTTGCTGACTCTTTTTGAATGTGTACTGTGACGCAGTGTAGCCAGTCATCTTCTGCAGCATGTCCTCCGCAACATCTTTTGCTTTGTCAACGTTGACTGACTTCTGAGCTGTAACATCTGTGGCCATATTCTATAGGTCAGGTTTATCTTTCACAAAAGAAATGTGAAAAATTATATAGTTCTTTCATACTGATGACCACAAACGAAATAGTTCGATTACATATGCGGATACCTTCAATTTGATATACATGTTCATGGGGTTTGAAAGAAATAATAATTTGATGTTCTGAAAATTGTGTGAAAAACAGATTTTGATCGCGGTTTTATGTCATCAATGAAAAAAATATAATGCTGCCATGACATATATACCGGGCCTGTCAAAAAAAACTAAGCCAATTTGAAATCTCTATAAAATGCACAATTTGATAGAGATTTCAAATATTTTTTTACACTAAATAAATAAAAGGCTTATAAATAACACTAGGCAACAAATTTCAACTTTTTTTTTGTTACAGACACGTGAACTACTGATTCCTACTAAAGCGCTGATGCTGATTTCAGATCTGATATCAAAATTTCTCTATCACGTCCAGATTTTGTGTAACCGAAAACCCCTATTTTTCATTTTTTTTCTCACCCGCTTCTATTACGAAAGCCGTCTAAGCTACTTTTCCGTGCCACGTTTTATGTTAAGCATACTTAAATAATTAGTGAACAGGGATGTCTTTCCTCCTTTATTCTGGCTTAAGACAGACAGCGGAATTCCGCTGGCGGAGTTACCACCCCTGCGCCCAACCATCCACCCAAAGCGCGTTAGTATTTTGTTGTTACTACTGAAAGGCAAATTCCTGTTCTTAAGTGAAACTTTGGTGTGTCCTCTTCCTTTGTCGCTTGTAGGATGACGAGCTCTCCTTCTGCAGGAACCAACAATAATCTCCCATCATATTTGGGTTGAAATTACCTTGGTATCTGTTTTCCAACTGTAACCCAAGAAGTAATGATACAACTTTAAGGTCGCCACAAATATTCCATGTGTGGTCCTTATATTTGATGAGTCTTAGCAGCAGTTTCATCGATTCATAAGTCTCATTAAGGCCAGTGGCATGTGCTACAGGTATTGAAGGTTTTTCATTGCCGTTGTGCAGTAATACAGCTTTAAGGCTAGCTTTACTAGAGTCAATGAACAGTCTCCATTCTTTTGGATCATAGCGACAGCCAATCCCTTGCATCAGACCACTGATATCGTGGCAGAAACAAACGTTTTCTTCCTGTAAGTAAAATGATGAAAACTGCAAATGGCGATGGCGGAAATGGGAAACTTTGGTGTTTGGTTGGAGAAGATTAAATTCTTGAAGTCTTGAACCAAGCAACTCTGCCTTTTCTTTTGGTAATTCCAAATCGCGCACTAAGTCATTTAACTCCGCTTGACTTAACAAATGTGGGGAAATATTTGCATCTGGAACATATATGCCATCTTTCCCTGTTTCTATATCACTAGCAGAATCTTCAGATGAACTGCTGTCTGTTATCGTTGCTGGTGGAACTGGTGGTGGATTTGTTTCATCATGTGGTACTGGTTTCATTGCTGATTCGCAGTTTGGGTACGTGATCTTTGATTTGTTTTTCTTTGTGAAACCAGCAATCTTTGTCAAACAAAAATAACAATCATTGAAGTGATTTTTCGGCTCACGCCAAACCATGGGGACTGAGAACGGCATAGCTTTTCTTTTACCATTCATCCAAGCTATTAACATTGCATTGCACTGTGCACAGCAAATATGTGGTGCCCAGTCCCTCTGTTGGTCTCCTAACTTACAGTCAAAATAACACTTGTAGGCAAGTTTAATCTTTGTTGTTATGTTTCTACGTTGTGGCTTAGGTGTATATTGTCCACAGACAAAGCAGAAGTTGTCTGGGTGATTTACACAAGCACGTCTATTTGATGCCATTTTGAATTACCATACAATATCTGAAAAAACGTAGAAAGTAATTATTACGATGTGCAAAATAAAAAGAAATACACACCGTAGTACAAAACAAATGCTATAAAAACACACAAGTCACCACAACCTGTCACTTGCTCATCAGCAGAGAGCTTCAACAACCGTTCTGCTTGACTGTCACGTAGCGACTGACCGTTGGGCCGTTGCCCGTTACTATGCTCTTGACTCAGTGTTGCCAACTCGGGATAAATTTTATTTATCAAAATTGTTCGAATTTGTATATAGTTGGCAAAAAAAATTGCTTTAACCTTGAAAAGCAAGTTTCATATTACTGGCATTAAGCCGATTAAAACCAAAATCTGGACGTGGTAGAAAATTTTACTAAAAGTGATTTGCATTTTACACAAAATCTAGACGTGATAGAAAAAATCTAATTATAGATTTGAAATCAGCATACCGAAATTAGCTAGGAGCACCTATTTGGTCTTCTGTAACAAAATCTTTGTTGCCTAGTGTAATCTGTGATAATTTTATAACTTTATTTTAAATATTTTAGGAGTTATGCGGTTATTTCTACAGATTGCGAAAATTTCAGTTTTTCTCATTATGTAATATCTTCTTTTTTCTCTTTTTCAGAATTTGCTTAGAATAACCTTTTTCAACTCTATAATGCTTTATAATTATTTTATCTTCATGTGAGAATGGCATATTTAGAAAATATGCCATTCTCACATTAAGATAAAATAATTATAAAGCATTATAGAGTTGAAAAAGGTTATAGTGCAAGGAAATTACTTTCTGAATTCGATTATAAAGGATGGACTAGATCAGGTTTAGATTACTTATTGAGAACTATCGATGAAACAGGAAGCATTGAAAGGAAGGTTGGTAGTGGGCGACCAAAATCAGTTAGAGTAGATGAAAATATTCAGAAAGTGGAGGAACGTATCCTTAGTCAAGAGGATCGACCTGGTAGCCACATGACACCTGCTCAAATATCAAAAGAACTAGAAATATCAGAATCAAGCGTAAGAAGGATTATTAAATCTGATCTGCAATTTAAACCATTTAAAAGAGTGCATGGACAAAGATTGTCAGAAGTAAAATGTCAGAAAAGAGTTGAGAAATCCAAACGTATTTTACGTATAATAACTGAAGATAAACTTTCCAAGACATTTTCTATGGATGAAAAACGTTTTGCGGTAGAGCCACCAAGAAACTCACAGAATGACCGGGTTTATTCTGATGTTGCGAAGTAAAATGAAATCCAAGATGAAAGACTGTACGCAACAAAGAGTCACTTTTCTTTTAGCGTCATGGTTTCTGTTGGAGTGTCCAAGTTGGGAAAAAATTCAATATTTTTTATTGAGCCAGGAGTGAAAATTAATGCTCAATATTATTCAAATACCCTGCTTGAGAAAATGCTTCCAGAAATGAGAAACTTGGCTAGTCAAGGTTACTTTATTTTTCAACAAGATGGTGCAACATCACATACTGTCAAAACAACCATCGAATATTTGAAAAAGAATGTGCCTGAATTTCTGGAACCGAATAAATGGCCACCTAACAGCCCTGACCTAAACCCTGTAGACTACGGAATATGGGAAAACTTGGCAGAGAGAGAGTATAGGAACAGAATAAGGGATGTCAATCATTTGCGTGAGTTGATTATCGCAAAATGGGCAGAGCTCCCCCAAGAGCAAATAAATCGAGCAATAGACGAATTCAGACCAAGATTAAAAAAAGTGCTAGAAATGCAAGGGAATCATATTGAACAGTTCTTTTAATTTTATTAAACTAAAAATTATCTACAGTATATCGTAAAAAAATTTTTTTTCAGGTTAAGTAGGAGAATCTCACTTTTTAGTTAATTATTAATAAAATTAACAATTCTGAAGATATCGTCATAAAAATTTAAAGGATAATAGGTGATTACCAATACTTTATTGTGTAAAAATTCAACTTAATTAGATAAATGGTTTTGTTTTAATAAAGGTTTGAATTTGGGTTAGTTTTTTTTGACAGACCCGTTATATATACACCTTTGAACCTTATGGACCTTATGTTGTTTCGTGCGTTGGTCTCTCTTCACACGGAGGTCAAGCTGGTGGCCCCGCCTCTAGGTATGGCTTGGTGGAGGAGCAAGTTGCTTTCTTGCGCTCTCCACCGTACATAGCCAGGCACGCCCGGCTCATCTGGTACCGTCCTGAGCCAGGCATCCAGTCTTCTCTTGAAGACTTCAACTTTGACACCTGTTACGTTTCTGAGGTCCTTTGGAAGCTGGTTGAAAAGTCTTGGCCCCCTGACAACCAAGCTATTTTCCTTCAGAGTTGAGGAGGTCCCTTGTCGGGCCTTTAATTTGGGAACACTACACATTCTGCCTTTCCTATTTTCCAGTGTTGTTTGAATGGTAATTGGGTTTAGTTTTATGTTTGGTACCAGTTTTTCGATCATTTTCCATATGTATCATAGATTATGGTGTACCTCTCTCTTCTTCTTTTCTTCTTCTTTATATGTAGGTCTATATATATAATTTTATATATATATATATTAGTGGTGGACCGGATATCCGCATCCGCATCATTTTTAACATCCGCATCTGCACATCTGACTGCGGATGTTATGCGGATATTACCTCTAATAAATTATGCAATTTACAATTAAATTAGCTTATAAAGTAGCTTATAAGGCCCAGTCATGCACATTTCATGTAAAGTATTAATTATATTAATGAACAAACAAATATATAAACCTCAAAATATAAATACCTGGTAACACAGAAAATTGAATGAAACTTGTTTCATTCAATTTTCTGCGGCTGAAACTCGAGAAAGTTATTATTTTTATCATAATGAAAACATTAATATTAATTTTAATTCTTATGCATTGCCTGCCATAATAGTAATACCACGAAATTTGAAAAATTATGTCATATATTCATAATTCTATATTATATTGATAGATTAACTAAATATACGCATCCGCATCCGCGGATTTTGGAATTAAAAATCAGCATCCGCATCCGCAGATGTTGGAAAACTGACAACGAGGAAACCTTGTGTTGTAATTAGTGGTGGGTTGACCTATATAATATCGTCCGGCTCCTGGACTAATTGGACTACTACACATATTCAAATGTACAGTTGCACTCATTATTCGTAGGACACTCTTGAGAACAGACAGCGACACCTGGTATATATTTGTTGTGTGTACTACAAACGGTTGTAACATTTTACGAATGAATCTTGGAATGAGTCAGCGCTGATTGGTTAGTTTACTCATTGCCAAATGTTTTTAGAACATAATTATTTCCATTCATCACTCTGGTTTACATATTACTAAGGAAACATAAATAAATAATTAAATATAAATTCAAGAAGGGGATATATATTAACAAGGGGGATGTCAATGAAATGAATAAAAAATGGCCTTGTAAAAACTAAAAAAAAACCTTCGGACGTGATGGCAGTGTTTATGGTATTGGCAAGCTTGTCATCCTGAACGAAGAGAGCCGTTAGTAGGCATTATTGCTCCCTGAGCAAATTCCAAATTGATTCATTTATTTATTTATTTATTTACATTTAATATTGGACATAGATTCAGATATTATTTTATGTTATAACAAAGCCAGAGCAAAAACCTGATATATATATATATATATATATATATATATATTAGTGGTGGACCGGATATCCGCATCAATTTTAACATCCGCATCTGCACATCTGACTGCTGATGTTATGCGGATACTACCTCTAATAAATTATGCAATTTACAATTAAATTAGCTTATAAAGTAGCTTATAAGGCCCAGTCATGCACATTTCATGTAAAGTATTAATTATTAATGAACAAACAAATATATAAACCTTCATGGACGACAGCTGAGTGAATACTACTGGCATGGCATTGTTATGTCCGGAGCAAATGCCATTTCTACATCAGCAACACTGATATACAGTAGTAATAAACAGTCACTGAGCGAATATTATTTAGAAACGAAGAATGTTTTGTATTGAGGCAGCATCATAAATGGATTTAATTGTTTTGTATTAATAAGTTCCATTAAAATACGGTTTCGGGCACATAATTTATGTATATAATAAGATAGGGAAATGGGAGCGTGGAGGGAAACACAAGCGTAGAAGATCACGAAAGAGTTAGTTGATAAATAATAAAGTGATAAAGTTTCGGAAAACAAACAATTAGTAAAATTAGAGAGGTCGAAAGAAAATAAAGGTTTTCCGAATTTTATTCTGGGTTTATTTTTTTGGGCGGTTACTACACCTTGAGACGTAGTCGTCTTTAAACTCCATTCCGTTTCAGTTTACAAAGAGATCGTTTTTCCGTGTTGAGTCTATATACATATACAGGGCGTCCCAAAAAAATGTATACACACTTTAACAGCTGATAGCTCAATTGATGTTTCTTTCTTTCCAAGTTAAACCCATTAGAATTAATAATGGCAGTCAGACTAAGCTTTGAACAAAGGAAATTCATTCTAAAATGCTACTGGAAGTGTGAAAACGCAGTTGAAGTGCAAAGACAGTTTAGGAGGGAGTTTCAAACAGATCCACCAACGCGACTTACCATCACTCGAATTAGAGATAAGTTTGAAGCCGATGGAACTGTTCAGAATGTCCACAAGAAGCGTTCCGGAAGACCACGGACATCGACAAGCCCCACAAAGCAAGAAAGAGTACTGGAAACGTATCACCAAAGTCCAAGAAAATCTGTGCGGCAAGCGAGTCGTGAGGTAGGAATTTCAGAATCGTCTGTCCAACGCATTTTGAAGCGCTGTCAATGGAAAAGTTACATTCCAAGATTAGTCCATGCTATTAATGAAGATGATCCGGACCGAAGAGTGGAGTATTGCGAGTGGTACTTGGCACGATGTGGATGTGGATTGGACGAAGGGGTTTCGTAGAATACCCTCCGCGTTCACCAGACCTCACACCACTAGACTTTTTTTTATGGGGATACTTAAAAGACAAAGTCTACGCTATAAAACCTGCAACAGTCGCTGAATTGAGAGCAGCCATTGAACGAGAATGCACACAAATACCAAACGAAATGTTTCGTGATGTTTGCGATTCCATTGCTTCGCGTTATCAGCAGTGCCTGGACCAGAACGGACGTCAGTTTGAAAACAGGCGTTGACAAAACAATTAAATAATGTCTGTAGATTCTTTACATTTTGAAAATGAAATGTATTTTAATAAACACTGCCTTTATAATTATTTAAAGTGTGTATACATGTTTTTGGGACGCCCTGTATATATATATATATATATATATATATATATACAGGGTGGGCCGTAAGTTTCCATACATAGGAAAAATAAACATTTTTTTATGGACAACCATTTTTATTTATATAATATGCTCTACATGGTTGCCATTGTTTTGAAAACACATTTCAATACGTGTTCCCCACTGTTGATGAACACGCATTAGCACAGTTGACGTTATGCTTGTAATGGCGTTGGTGATACGTTCCTTTAGATGATTTATGTCTCGTATCTTTTCCTGATACACCATGGCCTTCAAGTGCCCCTAAAGATAGAAATCAAGGGGGGTGAGATCTGGGGATCTGGGAGGCCACTCCACAGGACCACGCCGACCAATCCAAGCATCCGGAAACTGCTGATCCAAATACCGACGCACGTGAAGACCATAAGTTTAAATTTTCCTATGTATGGAAACTTACGGCCCACCCTGTATATATATATATATATATATATATATATATATATATATATATAGTGGACCTAGTTTTGGCCGTTTAAGGTGATAATGATTTAATTGTATGCAATGATTAATTGGTGCAATGACTGATTGCTTATTAATGAAAGGCTGGGTTAAATAATTTATATTGTTATACAGTATCACCGATTGGAATGAATGGTTATTTGATTAGGTCCACCATACTATTGGAAGTGACCGAAATGGCAGCGAGGTCACCATCTTGGTTTACACCCAAGCAAATTAATGTTAAGGTTATGAAAGACACCTTATATTGTTTTTTGTAGTTTAATTAAGAAAATATTTATATTAATTTTCACAGTGAAAATACAATGGAAAGACTGACTAGAAAGCTCAACAATTCGATAATGACCTTTGAAATGCGCTCGTTTATGTGAGGCTTAATGGTGTACAAAATGGGACACAACCTGAAATATGAGGCCTAGTGAATACAAAAATAATGCATGTACGTAATAATATAACAAATAGGTTATGTAATACACTGATTAGGGAAGCTACAGATTATGCATCAATGATCTGTGAAAGAGGCCTATAATGACACAGAAGCGCGTACGTTTTGGTACACTGAATAGAATAAGTCTCGGTACTTTATTTTATTGTGAAAATAAAGCCGTTATTTATTCACTGTGGTATAACAAAGAACTAACGGTAATTAATTGATAGTTTACGTTACGCTTATAACATAGACCTAGCTAATAAGATGAAATGTTAATAGCTTAATTGACACGTATAAATAATACTCATCGATGGTATGTAAATGGCATGCAACATAGAACATTGAATGGGCCTAGTAAATGATATAAAGAATGCACGTGCGTTTGGTACATTTAATGGAAAAACATGACACTCTGATTTGGTAGCTAGATGATTGAATGGGCCTAGCAATGATATAAAGAATGCCCGTGCGTTTGGGATAGGCCTAAGGATAGTTGAGGGAAATATACACTGTATATGAATTAGGCTGCAGTAGAGAACTTATTTATCGCACAAATACAATAGTGAACACAACAGCGGATGATGTGAATTACAGGTTCTGAAGGACACTTGAATTAGGAAAATGGTCTACTGCGTTATTAACGGGAATCAATTGGAACGTTTCATTACTCACTTTGGGAGAGTAGCCTGCTGTTCGGCGGTAGGCTAATGTAGGCTTCAAGAGTACTTAGAATGTGATGTACTTAGCTTACCCGGACGATGTAACGCTGTGGAAGGAGTGTTGAGAAGGAAACTAATACCGTGAGTGTCGTTGATCGCCCTCTGGAAGCTGGTCGCTCACGCGTTGGTCGCGTCGTGGATTAGGCCTTTTTGCGAAGGAGATGTAGGCCCGGTTGTGGTTGTCTCTTGGAAGTTTGTTCCGTAGGTCAAGGTATGATGGCCTAATGGGTCTCGTAGACGACCGTTCTTCGTAAAGCGGTAAAAGCGGACCAGTTGTGGAGTGATTTGGGCTTGTAGCTTTCGCCGTCGAGTCACGCAATGTGTCCACCTTGAGGATGCTTCTCATAGCGTTGCAACCTTGCCGGTGCTCTCGAAGATGCTTGATAACCGGTTTATGGGGTAATGAAGAGACCAAGGGGAATTCCTGATGCCGTTGGGATTTGCTGCGGCAGTATTGGTGGATCACTTCCAATGATGCTTCGTTTCTTGAATGTGGTGTTGAAGTGAGCCTTGGTCTTGAGCCGGTTAAAGCTGATGAGGGGTGACCACGTACAGAGTAGTCGAACGAAATGGAAGCGCTAACGAAGTGAGAAGGAGTGAGAGTGGGTGCTCGCTTTTATACGTAGTTCCTCTGACGTAGGACTTCGTACCAAATCTTAAGAAGACGCTTTGTGAGCGCGTCCTTTAGTTGATAAGGATTTGCGTTCGCGCCCTGGGGGAAGAAACAGACTCTCCATTGTTTGACTCTTGCCCACGTGTGTTTTCCAAGTTCTTTGATGATAGCGTGGAAGTAAAGGATCTGTCTATTTGTTGGTCTATTTCTTGTCGATCCGCTACATATATATATATATATATAATATTATTTTTAACTAAATACAGGTCTGCATACGGGCGGCTTACGATCGCGGATACTTGTCGGTTTTGGTTCAGTTTGTGTAGAGCAAGCCTGAGGTAGTACGAGTATGACTGATTAGTACAGGTAAATTTGTGCTGCCTCAGGGAGTAAAATTAAACTTGCTCCTGAAGAATCATGCACCAGGGGTGATGATAACGAGAGGTGTTTGCAATACAGGATGGTTCAAAAGTCTCTATCTATTTTAGTGAAATAATGATATTTCTATTTTATTTTCTACAGGCAATAGATGATGATGGATGTACAAGAACGTGTGATGGTAGTAACACTACGTATCCAAGGGAGGAAGTGTGAAGAAATTCGAGAAAAATTTGAAAGACGATTTCACAAACCAGGACCTACAGACAAAGCAATTCGCGAACTGGTCAATTAATTTAAAAGAACAGGATCTGTTCATGATGAAGCAAGATCTGGACGTCCAGATACCTCTCAAGAAAATGTCGAAATGGAAAGAGATGACTTTGAAACAAATCCTACAATGTCAACTCGCATAGCATCATGTAAACTAAGCATACTATAAACGACTGTTCTCAGGATTTTAAAATCAACATTAAAATAGAAAAATTACCATATTCAAGCGCTACATGAGTTACACGAAGAAGATTATCCAAGACGAGCCGCCATGTGCACAGAATTGATTGAAAAAATTCATACCAAAAACTTATTATACCACATTCTCTTCAGCGGTGAGGCGACATTTCACACATGCGGAAAGGTTAATCGACATAATTGCCGTATCTGGGCTAGTAAAAGAACCAACCTAGTTCTACGAATGGGAGAGAGATTCTCCGAAAGTTAATGTTTGGTTGGGTATGAAAAAATCGAAGATTTACAGACCTTTATTCTTTGCAGAAGCTACGGTAACAGGGCCAATTTATCTTGACATGCCTCGGCAGTTTCTTGAACCCCAGCTTCGTTCAGATGGCATTCTCGACACTGTTGTCTTTCAACAAGATGGAGCTCCATGTCACTATGCAAACATCGTTCGGGCGCACTTTGAAGAGCTCATACTAAATCGCTCGATTGGACGTGGTGGAAACAGGCCCTGGGCAGCACGATCTCCAGATTTAACACCATTAGACTTCTTTGCGGGGGGCTTCATAAAATCTGAGGTTTACAAAAGAAGAATAATAGACCTGCAGGATCTTCGAACCCGTATTGTCGCGGCAGTTGCTAAAATAACCACAGAGATGCTTGAGAATGGGTTCCGCAATTAACCCCACAAAATAAAATTGGTATTACAATTACAATTTTGTATGCTTTTTGTTATACTCTTCATGCTTTTTTTTGCTTTCATGTCTGTAGTTTGCATGGAATGACAGTGTTTGAATTAAGACTGTTTGCATGGTTTGTAAACGTTCTTATTTTACTTATTTTCATCTTTCACCCCTTTCCTATTCTCTTCGACTATTTTTCCGACTTGTCGGCAGTGGCCGGCGGATGATGATGGTGTCTTTCTCTCTCTTTTTCTGAATGAATGTTAACCCACGAATGATAGATTTTCCTACTTACGTAACCCCTTATTCTCTTCTTTTAACCCCCTACTCTCTTCTTTCTCTCGGGCTAACCTTAGAGTGGATCTCAGGGTCTTTGTTAGCCTAAGCTTCTGTAGATCTGTAGATATGTACATTTTGTAGGGGTGACGGGATTTTTCGAACACTCTGTAGATAAGGAATTTTGGACCACCCTGAACAAACTAACGAAAATTGCAATAAATTGAATACGGATGTGGATGTTCTTTTGACTAGATTAACACAGAGCATTGTTGCTAAACCACGTCAGGAAACTTCGTTTTTATTTTATTTTATCAGGAAAAAAAAAGAAAAAGCTAACGAAAATATCACGACTTAACCTAACCAATCGTCAAGGGCGTACAGTTGACCTAACCGGGCATTCACTTAACCATATTAAAACTTAGTGGGGAGATAACAGGATACTACCAGATCTGCAAAAGATCTAGTTGAAAAATTACAGCCGGTACAATGCAGTGGCGGCTAGTAACTAAAAATTCTATGGGTGCTGTCTCTAAGAATGGGTTGAAATAATTACTGAAATAAAAGGATGAGCATTGAGCAATGAATAAAAGTTTCAAAAGTTATTGAAAAAGTTATTCAGTGAGCTCATCCTTATATTGTTCTTGATTATTTCAATTGTAAATAAAAAATTTAGGGGTGCTGCAGTTCCGCAGCGCCTACCGACGATCCGCCACTGGTACAATGCATGATCACTTCGCTATAAAAATTAAATTCAAAATGGCGAACCGACGATATGACGCGCTATGGAAAGCAGGAGGTCGCGAAATGAAAGTTTAGTCATTATTTTGTGAGTTCTACAAATTCCTAACTGTTTTATTCCTAACTTATGTGACCTATTTGATAGTATTAAATTATTTAATTAGATATCCCAAGCACTATTTGAACAATAATACTATTTACGAACACATGATTGAATGAACTCATGGTGTGGCATCACGTGACTGGTATTCCCACACTTCAGTGGTTAGACAAAAAAAAGTCGCATGTTCCAGTACGATCATGTTGAGACCTGTTCGGATGCCTACGCGCAAGAAGTCACGTCTAGATTTACCCGAGGCCTAGTTGGAATTTAGATCATACCTTTCAAATCCTAACTTATGTTTTTCTAATCTATGTCAACATTCTACTACATTTTACATTATTAATAAAGCCCTTGTTTTTGCAAACCTAACCTAACTGCATTACTCCAGATTCACAGTGGTTTCAACAGGCTCGAGCACCACACACCACTTGTGAAACTCGCGACTTCTTGAGAAAGCATTTTTGAGGGCGACTAATCTCTCTTCAGAAGCCAATGGAATGAACCCCCATACTCACCTAACCTCACACCCGCTGACTTTTTTTGTGAGGTTGCATAAAAGACAGGATCTATTCAGGCTATTCTACCAAGCCTAAGACACTTGAAAAATTAAAGATCGAAGTCTATGAGGTAATCAACAACACATCAGCTGAGCTATTTCCAAAAATTGTATATATTGTATATATACATATATATATATATGTGTGTGTGTGTGTGTGTGTGTGTGTGTGTCTGTCTCTCCGTCTGAACGTTTCAACTTTGGCTCGTTCTCATTATGCAGTATGTGGTGAGATCAAAGAAGTAATCTAGACACGCAACGTTCAATGCGGTAGAAATGATTTCAGTTATCTCTCTCTCTCTCTCTCTCTCTCTTCGTTTGTCTCGCGTTTATGATGATTTTAATTTAAATTTGAACAGTTATTTTGTTTGATAATAAAAACCCACTCTAATAGACAGTTTATTTCCACAACAGTTTCGATGCCCACTGGCATCCTCTTCGGGTGGATACAGAAAAAAAAACAGTGGGCATCGAAACTGTTGTGGAAATAAACTCTGTCTATTGGAGTGGGTTTTTATTATCATATTTTGACCTTTACCTAGAAAAAAGTTAAGTTTTTTGCAGTTCTTTGTTCTTTTTTATTTTGTTTTTAGCCTTTAGAAAATTATCCCATCAACTCTGATGAAATCCGTAATATTTTTCTTTACTGTAATATACACACACCTCTTATTTAGAAATATTGCTCATGGCATTTCTTCTGCTGGGCAAGAGTAGTCTAGAATTCCCAAATGCATTGTCTTTTTAATTACTTTTAATTATTTATATATATATATATATATATATATATATATATATATGTGTGTGTGTGTGTGTGTGTGTATGTGTGTGTGTGTGTGTGTGTGTGCTATCTCATTTACTTTTTTAGCCTACTTTTGAGCTGCCTGCGTAAATGCATAGACGTTTGTCAATTATAAATAAGTGTCAGTGTTTTACTTAAGGCATCACGAGCTGCAACAGAGATATCATGAATAATACTTATTAAGAAAAAAGAAAAAAGAACCGTATTGCAGTGAAAAGATAGAATTCGTGTGAATGGTTATCAGTTAATTAAGTAAGCGAGTCCTTTGCACGATCTGTTCTGAGTTTTGCTTTTCATCATATGTTTAACCCTTAATCCTGACCAATTATTAAAGTTCCGCTAGCAATACCCGGGGTATTGGGGAGTACACCAGTACCCCTGGTAGGGTTTAAGGGTTAATCACATTTACCACCGCATTTTTTTCTTTCTTCAACAATTTTATTCTTCAAATCTTTATCGATTTTTCTTAAAATTTCAATTTGACTATTTTATATATTTTATATCCAGAAACTTTAATAGCATTCCGCATGTTCATTATAAATTTTTCTTCTTTTTTTACCGTGTATGGTTTTTTTTCAGTTGATTTACTTTTATCGCCACAAATACATATCCTGTGTTTCTGTGAAAGTTGTTGAAGAAAGAAAAGAATGCGGTGATATATATATATATATATATATATATATATATATATATATATGCGCCTTGGTGGTGGAGTGGTTAACATAGCTGACTACAAATCCATCGGCCCCGGACTGAGACCCAGTGACCCAGTTGTTCATCCTTCCACACGAAAAAAAAATTGGTTGGTAGAAAAATAAGTACCCTGGGTAGCCTTGTGGTTAAGTCGCTGGGCTGCTGATCGGAAGGTTGTGAGATCGAGTCCGGGCGAGGACTTCGTAATTTCTGACCGCCCGTGGTGAGGCGTGGTTCGGATTCCACGTTAAACTGTAGGTCTAAGGTGGAGTGACAAGCTTAACCTTCGTCAGAATGAACAATTCGGGCGAAAGCAAAACCAAGGTTAGCCAAGGTATATACACTGTGTGTGTAAATTAGAATTTTCAGTAAGCAGCATATATTTCGAAGACTGGAACAAACCTTAATATTTGATATAGCTACCTTTAACTTTAATAACGTTTTGAACACACTTTGGCATAGAATGTACCAGTTTTTTACAGATTTTCTTTAATTCTTCATCATGAACCCAGACTTGGATGACAGACACGAACAGTTTTGCTTTAGTTGTGCAGTCCAGTTTTTGAAGTCGCGTCTTGCATATGTCCCATAGATTTTCTATTAGGTTTAGATCTGGCGAGTTTTCCGGCCAGTCTAAACAGCTGATATTGTTCACCTTTAAGAACTTTTTAACACATTTTGATGTATAGCATGGAGCCAGATCCCGTTGGAAAACACCCTTTGGGAACAGTTTCTGCAGCTCTGGTTTGCCATGGCGTTCTAGAACCTCAATATATCGCTTACTATTCATCATGCCTTCCACAGGCACTAATGAGCCAGTTCATCGTGCAGAAAAACAATCCCAGAACATTTTCTTTTTTGGGTATTTCATACTTTGGTTATTTTGGAACTGGTTGTGGGTTCACCAGGTGAAAGGATATTGAGCCCGTGGTTTGTTTCTTCTCAATAATCTTATTAACCGCTCCCACACTAAGTTTGATTGCATTGGCAATTTCTCTGTGTGAGCGATGTGTGTTCATGTAAGGTGATTATTTTATTTCTTTTTTTTTGGTGTAATTTCCATAACAGGTGGAGACTGAAGACACCAATCAACCAGGGAAGAACTCCCGGGGGGGACGTAAGACAGAAGATAGGGAGTGCTGAAACTCCCGTTTCTCCTGTCACTGTTCTCCTTAGCTGATTTTCCGTGTCTCATCTACCCTGTGAGCAATCCAGCATGCTCTCAAACACACACTTCTCTCACTTTTCCTCACTACAAATTAAAAAAGAAATGGCATTAACTATAAGAGCCTCCGAATCCCCTGGGGTGGGGGCCATAAATGTCCCCACTTCTGGCTTCCCGCTGCCGATACCGGGAATGAAGACCCTGGGAGTGGGGCTGGATCTGCTATGGCTCATTCGAACCATTCACTTTTCATTAATTTCTGCAACATTCGTGGCCTTTTCTTAAATTTTCATCTGTTGAACACCACCTCTCCTCCTCTAAACCTCACCTTTTCCTCACTGAAACTCAGGTTTCTGAAACGACTGACAACAACCCCTTTTCTGTACCCTCTTACCTTCTCTTCACTCAATTTCACTCCAAAGGTGGATGTTGCATTTATGAACGCAATGACCTAACTTGTTCTCGTATTCCCGAACTCGAATCTTCCGAATTCTATACCCTCTGGCTACGGCTTACATGCCAATCTCAAACTAAATACATATGCGCTGTTTACCTTTCTCCTAATTCTACTGATTATCCAAAATCCTTTGACTACCTCACTTCCAAAGTGGAATACATTCTATCCCGCTCTCCCTTTGCTGAAATCTCCATTTTAGGAGATTTCAATATTCGCCACCACTTTTCTATCCTAAATGACCTAGAGCAGATCGTACAGCACACTACTTGTATCCCCGATCGTCTTGGAGATAGGCCCAACATTCTGAATATATTTCTCACCTCTCATCCATCTTCTTACTTTGTCAAACTTTTTTATCCGTTGGGCTCCTCCGAACACAAACTTATATGTTTCTTGTCCTATCGCTCCAATTCGGACTTTGGATCCTCCCAAGAGGAGACGCCTTTGGCACTTTGGCGCCGCTCATTGGAAAGACCTCAGGTAGTACTTCTGTCATTTCCCATGGAATGATTATTGCTTCCGTGTCCGTGGACCTTCCGAGTGTGCTGTGAGCATCACGGAGGTGATTCTCTTGGGCATGGAGGCATACATTCCATATTCTATTCCAACTACCACTACAAAAAAACATTGGCTTAACTTTACTTGTTCTAATGCGATCCGCAACAGGGAGGAGGGTTTCAGAAGGTACCGTCACGATCCAACTCCTGACTCTCATTCAAGTTATATTTCTACCCGGAATCGTGCAAAATCTGTTCTACGACTCGCCAAAAATTCCTTCATCAGACAAAAATGTGAAAACCTAACTAATTCTAATTTTTCTCGTTCTTTCTGGCATCTAGCTAACAACCTCTTCAACAACTTTACTTACTTTTCTTTCCCTCCTCTTTTCCATTCAGACGGCTCAGTTGCCATCTCTTCTCCTGACAAAGCTGAACTCTTCGCTCAACCTTTCACTTGCAACTCACCCCTAGACGATTCCGATGTTGTTCCTCCATCTCCTCCTCACTCTGACTGTATTATTTCTCAAATTAGAATCTCTTCTAAAGATGTTTTTTCTGCCCTGTCTGGGCTCAACTCTAGGAAGGCGTACGATCCTGATGGTGTTCTTCTTGTTGTTCTTAAGAACTGTGCTTCTGTGCTGACACCCTGCATAGGCAAACCCTTCCGCCTTTGTCTTTCATCTGATACTTTTTCTTCCTGCTCTATGTTCGCCTACAATCAGTCTGTCCCAGAGAAAGGTGACCGCTCTTAACCCTCCAACTATCGCCAAATTGCTTTGATTTCTTGTCTTTCCAAAGTTTTTGAATCTATCCTTAATCGGAAGATTCTTAAACATTCTTATAACATTATAACATTACATTATATATATATTATATATATATCCCTTATATATATTATATATATATATATATAATATATATATATACATCATATATATATAATATACATATATATATATATCATATATATATAATATATATAT
The DNA here is from genome assembly GCA_023014485.1 of Bathynomus jamesi. Lineage (NCBI taxonomy): Eukaryota > Metazoa > Arthropoda > Malacostraca > Isopoda > Cirolanidae > Bathynomus > Bathynomus jamesi. The sequence goes on along the minus strand of JAJOZX010002538.1, from coordinate 43,249 downwards.
ATATATCATATATATATATAATAAAGGGTGATCCAGAGAAATGGGACCCAAAAGAAACCCCTGTAACTCTTAAAGTATAAGTCCTTTTATAAAATCATACGCATCATTCGAAAGAGGATAGTTACAAGTTTGTACAGGATTGTATAGGTTTTGACAATACAAGACAAGATAAGATACAAAACAAAATAAAAGTGTTAGTTAAAACTAACCCTTCAAGATGACTGCATGGACTGTGGAACAGCTGCGTTTCATAACTGAGCAATATTATGAGCATGGAAGAAGTGTAGTTTCAGCTCAAAGATCTTTCAAGACAAATTTTCAGATGTCAAAATCACCTTCTAAGAAAGTAATCCGTCGGTGTGTCAGAAATGTTTCCCTAACTGGCAGCATTGGAAAAAGAAAACCAACTGGAAGAGTGCGCAGAGCAAGGATAGACGAGATCATTAACAGAACTCATGAAATTGTACAGGATAATCCTAACATAAGCATCAGACGTGCTTCTCAGCTGTTAGGAGTTGGATATGGAACAACACACCGTATATTCAAGCAAAATTTAATGCTCTTTCCATATATAATTCAAACAGTGCAGCAACTAAACGATGGAGATTTCGCACGAAGACGACAATTCTGTCAATGGATCCAACAGAAGGTAAATGACACCACCAATTTTCTAGCAACTTTGATTATGTCAGACGAAGCCCATTTTCACTTGAATGGAACTGTAAACAAACAAAATTGTCGTTTCTGGGCAACAGAAAATCCATTGAATATTACCGAAGTCCCGTTGCATAGTCAGCGTGTAACTGTTTGGTGTGGTCTTACTGCATCTCAGATCATAGGGCCGTACTTTTTCGAGGATTCCACCGGAAACACGGTCACTGTAAATGGTGATCGCTACGAAAAAATGTTGACCGATTTCCTTATTCCTAAATTAAGAGATCTTTGTCTAGAAAACCACTGGTTCCAACAAGACGGAGCTACCTGCCATACCACGAGGAACTGCATGGCAGTTTTGCGTCAAACGTTTCCAGGCGAGTTAATCTCAAGATTTGGAGACGTTGAATGGCACGCAAGGTCTCCGGATTTTTCTACCTTAGATTATTATCTCTGGGGATATTTAAAGAGTAGGGTCTGCAGAAATAACCCAACGACCTTGCAAGAATTGAAGGCCGCCATCACAAATGAGATACAGGCCATACCACCGCACACTCTTGCAAAAGTGATGCAGAACTTACAAGTGAGAACACTGGAATGCTTGGCAACTAATGGAGCACATTTGAAAGGAGTCATTTTTAAAAAATAAATATTTCATAATAAACTTGTAACTCTACTCTTTCGAATGATATATAGTTTTTATGAAAGGAATTAAATATTAAGAATATTTGGCTTTTTTTTATGGGTCTCATTTATCTGGATCACCCAGTATATATATGTTATAATGTTATAATGTTATAATGTTTCAGACCAACAAAAAACCTAGGATCCACTCATGGCTGGTCTACCTAACTGTGTTCGTAATTGTGTATTGTGTATGTCCTCCGTGGTGGCGGAGGGGACCTACAATTTTACGTGGGTTCCGTACCACAAGAACATAAGAAATTTGTGTAACAACTTCCTGTACATTGGCAACGACCAATTTTGCAAAACTAAATAATTATCAATTTGAAATTAATTACTTATCGACTTAAAGCTAATTAAATTATCGATTTAAAACTAAAGATAGAATCTCTGGATCCTGAGGATCAAGTCATAATAGACTACTATCCACAAATATGTTACACTCTATATCTATTTATAACCGACATGCAAATATATCAGATGCAAAGAATCCAGTCAATTTCATTACGGTATCCATCAATACTAGTACCTTGCCAACGAAAAATAAGTTATGGTCCATATCGATTGCGGACCAAGTCAAAATTTACAACCATGTACATTACAATATATATACTTAGGAGGAAAAGTGTAGGTGTGGCTGTAAAGACTGTACAGTAATGTAGAAATGTGTGTGCACCCATTTTGGGTCTCCCATTTAAAGGCGTTTGTGGGGCAAGTGAAGATCATGAGTTTTTCAATACCTCACAGTACTATGGGGGGCACCGCTCGGCAGAGGAATCTCTTTAAATGGGGTGTGTAAGGACAGAGAGTATCCCCTAACCCAAGACGCTGCCTCCCTATGTCCCACAACACTTGTGTTGAGCTGTGGGATCTATCCCACAAAGCGTTAATTTTACTACCTTAACCTATACCCAATCTATCAACATATGCGTCTAATCGATTTTTAAACATGTTTATAGACGTGCTACTAATTACTTCTACCGGCAAACTATTCCAGCTATTTATTATTCTATGCGTAAAAAAGTTTTTCGCAACTGCTGTCTCGAACCTTCTACTTGTCAACTTACACCCGTTATTTCTAGTCCTATTATATTGAGATATTTCGAAAAAGCTATCTTTATCTACGTTATCGAACTCATTCATAATTTTGAAAACCTAGAATAGATCACCCCTTAACCTCATAGTCTCGAGTGTTGTCAATTTTAACTCCTTAAGCCTATCCTCGTACGACTTTGACCTAAGCGACGGAATCATCTTAGTTGCTCGTCTTTGAACTCTTTCGATTTTGTCTATATCTTTGCGCATATGCGGGTTCCAAAATTGGACCGCGTACTCCAAATGGGGTCTAACTAATGATTTATAAAGTGGAACTATAATATCGCGCGATTTGTACTCAAAATTTCGAGCTATAAAACCTAACACTTTGTTCGCCTTATTGACCGCTGCTGTACTTTGTTTCGCTACTTTTAAATCACTAGTGACTACAACTCCTAAATCTTTTTCCTGCTCTACGCTTGTTAAATCTTTCCCTGACATACTATACGCAAAATTACCGTTACGCGAACCTATATGCAAAATTTTGCACTTATCAACGTTAAATCTCATTTGCCATGTGACTGACCAATCAACAATTTTATTCATATCTTCCTGAATTTTACCTCTATCTTCGTCATTAATCGCCCTACCACCCAGCTTCGTGTCATCCGCAAACTTTGAAACTGTACTGACTAGGCCGACATCTAAATCGTTAATATATATAAGAAAAAGCAAGGGGCCCAATACAGAACACTGAGGAACGCCACTCGCTACATTAGCCCAAAACAACTCCGCTCCATCAACGACCACCCTCTGTTTCCTACCTCGCAACCACTCTTCTAGCCAATTTATTACTACACCCATGATTCCATGAGCCTTAGTTTTTTCAAAGAGTCTTTTGTGCGGCACGGTGTCAAACGCTTTTTGAAAATCTAAATACACTACATCAACCGCCCGATGTCTATCGTAAACGTCAACCACGCTTTGGAAAAATTCTAAAAGATTAGTTAAGCAAGATTTGTTTCGCCTAAAACCGTGCTGCGTATTTCTAACTAGTTTATGCAATTCTAAGTGTTCGACTATACGATCCCTAATTATTGATTCCAGTAGCTTACCTACAACAGACGTTAAACTGATTGGCCTATAATTTCCCGCCGCACCTTTATCGCCTTTCTTAAAGATAGGTGTTACGTTTGCTAACTTCAAATTATCTGGTACGCACCCCTCAGAAATAGACGCATTAAAAATCTTTGTTAGCGGCACAACAATGCTATCTTTTAATTCTTTTAGTTGTATGGGATATATGGAATCCGGACCCGGTGATTTACGCGTTTTCATTTTATCAATATAGCGCATTACTTCCCCTTCACTAACCACGATATTATCCAAAATATTACCATTATCAAAAGGTATTATGTCTATGACCGTAGGGATATTCGTTACATCTTCTATACTAAAAACTGACGTAAAAAATTTGTTTAGCAAGGTAGCCATTTCCTTGTTTTCAGAAACTAGATCTCCGTTTACATTTTTCAACGGCCCCAAGACACTTTTTACTGGATTTCTATTGTTGACGTATTGAAAGAATCGCTTGGGGTTTTCATTACCGTCACGAGCTATGGAGATTTCAAATTCGCGCTTCGACTTTTTTATTACACTTTTCGCTTCACGCCTCAGAGATATGTAGTTGTTTCGTAACAACAAATTGTGTTTATCGCACTTATGTAGCCTATAAGACCTATCTCTACTCTTTATAATGTCTCCTAATCCTAGAAGTAAACCACAAGGGCTTGTTGTTTACTTTCGCACGCTTAATCTAGTACGGTACACATTCCTCATTTATAGTCCTAAATACTGCTTCGAACGATTCCCATATTAGTTTTGCGTTGGAGTTCCCCATCACGTTTTCCCAATTGACGTGTGACAATTTATTTCGAAATTTACAAAAGTGCGTGCTGGAAGTTAGGAATTTTAGTCGAGTTAGTTGGTTTCGAGTGACTTACTGAGAGGACACACTCTACCATATTGTGATCGCTATTGCTTAACGGTTCTATTACTTGAAGATCAGTAATTAGCCTATCATCCGTAGTTATTACTAAATCTAAAATACTGTCCAACCTCGTAGGTTCCCGAACCTTTTGAATAAGAAAGCTATCCTCGAGAAAATTAACTAAACGATTACCTTCCGCGTCTCCCTGCATTGTATCGTAATTCACGTTGGCGCAATTAAAGTCACCCATAACTAAAGCCTGCTCACTACCGATTATTCGCTTTAGTTCACGATATAACGCTTCGTCCGTATCAGCTGTTTGATTAGGGGGCCTATATATAACCGCAACAAGAAGTTTGAAATCATTCAATTTAAGTTCTGCTATAGTCGAAGATATCGGTTCTGGAATTGAGTGCTTTACTTCTGTAACGTTCGCAATATATATCATATATATATATATGATATATATATAATTATATATATATATGATATATATATAATACCGTGTATATATATATATATATATATATATATATATATATATATTATATATATATTATATTACATATATATTATATATATATATATATATATATATTTATATATATATCATATATATATCATATATATATATATATATATATCATATATATATATAAATTATATATATCATAAAATATATATTATATATATATATCATATATACAGGCCGGATTTAGCTATAGGCGAACTAGGCGATCGCCTAGGGCCTCGCGCCAAAGGGGGCCTCGCTCAAGCCGTTTTGCGCGTTCTGTTCAAGTGATATTAATGATTTAGAACTCTATGAAGAACTTAAAGTACTTTGCAGGTTTATACCTGAGAAAACAGATCTCGGAAATGCCCTTGTTTATATAGTGCAAAAACAACTAAGTGAGATTTATCCTAATGTTTATGTTGCACTTCGAATAGTATTAACCATCCCAGTTACTGTTGCTTCGGCTGAAAGAAGTTTCTCGCGTCTCAAACTTATTAAAACATATTTGCGTTCCACCATGTCTCAAGCGAGATTGCAATCATTAGCTATGTTATCAATAGAAAACGATATAACAAATTCATTAGATTATTCTCAATTAATTGAAGAGTTTAGCTCGAAGAAACGTAGAAAAGCATTGCTGTAATATTCAAGGAGCATCTGAACCAAATATTAAAGCATTAATATTTAGCCTGATAAGTCGATCGCTCACTATTATAAAAAATGAAATGTCAACATCTCTTATACATCACATATGAAAAACGTTTGTATACTATGGAAAGTCATTACCTATAATATTATATAAATCTTAGAAATCATTGTCTTATATTTTCGATCCAAATCTTGATTCATATTATAATTTATACTTATTTGTATGGTTTATTTATATTTCTTATACAATTTCCATGCGTGATTATTTTTGTTTGGTTTAATTGTTAAGTGCTGGCATAGTTCTGTCTATGTGGGATTCTAATATTGCTGGTATAGTACCGATAATTAAGTCCATATTTTCATATATATAGGCCTAGGGACTCGCAATTTCTAGATCTGCCTAGGGCCTCGCAACTTCTAGATCCGGCCCTGCATATATATATATATATATATATATAATATATATATATATATATATATATATATTATATATATATCATATATATATATATATATATATATATATATATATATATTATATATATATAATATATAATATATATTATTATTATATCATATATATATATTATATATATGTATATCATATATATATTATATATTATATATATATATATATTTATATATATATCATATATATATTAAATATATATATATCATATATATATGATATATATATATATATATATTTTATATATATCATATATATATATATATATTATATATAGATATATAATCATATATATTATATATAATATATATATATGTATATATATATATATATACAAACACGGTCTGTCAAAAAAAACTAAGCCAAACTCAAACCTTTATTAAAACAAAACCATTTATCTAATTAAGTTGAATTTTTTAGACAATAAAGTATAGGTAATCTCCTATTATCCTTTAATTTCTATGACGATATCTTTAGATTTGTTAATTTTATTAATAATTAACTAAAAAGTGAGATTCTCCTACTTAACATGAAAAAAAAATTTTACGATACGATATACTGTAGATAATTTTTAGTTTAATAAAATTAAAAGAACTGTTCAATATGATTCCCTTGCATTTCTATCACTTTTTTTAATCTTGGTCTGAATTCGTCTATTGCTCGATTTATTTGCTCTTGGGGGAGCTCTGCCCATTTTGCGATAATCAACTCACGCAAATGATTGACATCCCTTATTCTGTTCCTATACTCTCTCTCTGCCAAGTTTTCCCATATTCCGTAGTCTACAGGGTTTAGGTCAGGGCTGTTAGGCGGCCAATTATTCGGTTCCAGAAATTCAGGCACATTCTTTTTCAAATATTCGATGGTTGTTTTGGCAGTGTGTGATGTTGCACCATCTTGTTGAAAAATAAAGTAACCTTGACTAGCCAAGTTTCTCATTTCTGGAAGCATTTTCTCAAGCAGGGTATTTGAATAATATTGAGCATTAATTTTCACTCCTGGCTCAATAAAAAATATTGAAGTTTTTCCCAACTTGGACACTCCAACAGAAACCATGACGATAGAAGAAAAGTGACTCCTTGTTGCGTACAGTCTTTCATCTTGGATTTCAGTTTTCTTAGCAACATCAGAATAAACCCGGTCATTCTGTGAGTTTCTTGGTGGCTCTACCGTAAAACGTTTTTATCCGTAAAAAATGTCTTGGAAAGTTTATCTTCAGTTATTATATGTAAAATACGTTTGGATTTCTCAACTCTTTTCTGACAGTTTACTTCTGACAATCTTTGTCCATGCACTCTTTTAAATAGTTTAAATTGCAGATCAGATTTAATAATCCTTCTTACGCTTGATTCTGATATTTCTAGTTCTTTTGATATTTGAGCAGGTGTCATGTGGCTACCAGGTCGATCCTCTTGACTAAGGATACGTTCCTCCACTTTCTGAATATTTTCATCTACTCTAACTGATTTTGGTCGCCCGCTACCAACCTTCCTTTCAATGCTTCCTGTTTCATCGATAGTTCTCAATAAGTAATCTAAACCTGATCTAGTCCATCCTTTATAATCGAATTCAGAAAGTAATTTCCTTGCACTATAACCTTTTTCAACTCTATAATGCTTTATAATTATTTTATCTTCATGTGAGAATGGCATATTTAGAGGTATTCACGAAAAATTTTAAATCTAAACAAATTCTGAAAAAGAGAAAAAGTTTCGCAATCTGAAGAAATAACTGCATAACTCCTAAAATATTTAAAATACAGTTATAAAATTATCACAGATTATTTATGAGCCTTTTATTTATTTAGTGTAAAAAAATATTGAAATCTCTATCAAATTGTGCATTTTATAGAGATTTCAAATTGGCTTAGTTTTTTTGACAGTCCCTGTATATATCATATATATATACAGGGCGTCCCAAAAAAATGTATACACACTTTAACAGCTGATAGCTCAATTGATGTTTCTTTCTTTCCAAGTTAAACCCATTAGAATTAATAATGGCAGTCAGACTAAGCTTTGAACAAAGGAAATTCATTCTAAAATGCTACTGGAAGTGTGAAAACGCAGTTGAAGTGCAAAGACAGTTTAGGAGGGAGTTTCAAACAGATCCACCAACGCGACTTACATCACTCGAATTAGAGATAAGTTTGAAGCCGATGGAACTGTTCAGAATGTCCACAAGAACGTTCCGGAAGACCACGGACATCGACAAGCCCCACAAAGCAAGAAAGAGTACTGGAAACGTATCACCAAAGTCCAAGAAAATCTGTGCGGCAAGCGAGTCGTGAGGTAGGAATTTCAGAATCGTCTGTCCAACGCATTTTGAAGCGCTGTCAATGGAAAAGTTACATTCCAAGATTAGTCCATGCTATTAATGAAGATGATCCGGACCGAAGAGTGGAGTATTGCGAGTGGTACTTGGCACGATGTGGATGTGATTGGACGAAGGGGTTTCGTAGAATACCCTCCGCGTTCACCAGACCTCACACCACTAGACTTTTTTTATGGGATACTTAAAAGACAAAGTCTACGCTATAAAACCTGCAACAGTCGCTGAATTGAGAGCAGCCATTGAACGAGAATGCACACAAATACCAAACGAAATGTTTCGTGATGTTTGCGATTCCATTGCTTCGCGTTATCAGCAGTGCCTGGACCAGAACGGACGTCAGTTTGAAAACAGGCTTGACAAAACAATTAAATAATGTCTGTAGATTCTACTACATTTTGAAAATGAAATGTATTTTAATAAACACTGCCTTTATAATTATTTAAAGTGTGTATACATTTTTTTGGGACGCCCTGTATATGTTATATATATATATATATATATATATATATATATATTATATATATATATATATATATATATATATATATATATATGTATATCATATATGGGTCTGTATCGAAGGAGTGACATTTCAAAGGAGTGACATAACAAAGGAGTGACATAAATACCGTAACGAAGGAGTGACAGAATTGTTAAAATTAAGATTTTATTTCAAAAACTAGAAACCTAACCTAACCTAACCTAACCTAACAGTTCCAAGCCTCTCTTCCCTCTGGATTTGTTCTTTCTTCTTCTTTGTTGGTATTTTCGTGTCTCTCCTTTGAATTTTATCTCCGATTTGTCACTCCTTTGTTATGTCACTCCTTCGTTATGTCACTCCTTTGAATAGGACCGATCATATATATACTATATACTGTATATATATATATACTGTATATATATCATATCTATATTATATTTATATATATATATCACATATATATATTATATATATATATATATATATATATATATATATATATATATATATATATATCATATATTATAATATATATATATATACACATTATATATATATATATATATATATATCATATATTATATATATATATATTATATATATATATATTGTAATATATATATATATATATATTTTTATATATATATATATATATTATATATATATATCATATTATATATTATATATATATATATTTTATATATTGTATATATATATTATATATAATATATTATGTATATATTATATATATATTGTATATATATATATAATATATATATTATATTTATATCTATATATATATATATATGATAATATAAATATATATATATATATACATAATATATATATATATAATATATATATTATTAGGGTGACACTTATTTTCGAAATTTTGAATTTTTATCGGGACGGGCGCGTTTCTGGTTCCATTTTGTCAAAAATATCGTGTGTAAAATAGTTTTGAAATAAAACAATATTTAGAACTGCCTCAATACGGTCAAAGTTTGTATATTTTCTCGAAAAGTAGAAATTTTAGATCATGATGTTCTATGCCTCTAGCAAATAAAATATCACTTCTAGTTTGTTCAAGCTACTAATCTTGACCTAAAACATATAACTGGACTTCATACTTTCAACTCTAGGTCCCCCTCAACTCGAGTATTAGCCCCTCAAGGGGGGGGGGTATCATGGGCGCCCATCTCCCTCTCATTGTTGCCTACTTTGCAGAGGTCACGGTGGACTTGCGGGCGGTTGGGAAGTCACAGCGGTGCTTCTCGACCACTTGTAAGAGGAACTGCCTTGGTCTTCACTCTTGGTAAGGGCCAGGTTGAAAGACTGCATCAACGCCACCCCGCGCTCCGCGAAGTCATTGACAACTTGAAGGGCCTGGACTCGGCGGGATGCGGCGATGAAGGCTGGGTCCGTCCGCCACTCCTCCGGATCCTTGAGCAGGAAGGCGGTGCTGATGTCCAGAACCTTGAAGAACTCCTTTGATGTAGTCGTTGTGAACTTGGCCAATGTATTGTTGGCGATTGAGGCGGTGGACAGGTCCACATTGATACGCCGCGGGGGATCCTCCGATCCTTCCTCTTCTTCCATCGCTTTAATCATCTCCCGCTTTGTCGCCAAGTCGATACCCTCGTCGAAGATGGCCAGGGTGACGAGGCGCTCGCTCAAGTACCATAGGTGCCTGGCGAAGACTGTCGCCGTCGCCTTGGCCACCGCTGAGTCCGGATAATAGACGAGGGCCTTGAGCAGCGCGAGGTCCGCGGCTGGGGCCGTTGCCGGGAGCGGCGCTTTGTACCAGGCCGTCACGTAGATGGACACGGCGAAGATGGTGAATCGCCGGATTCCAGCCGCTTCGCCTGACGACATCTGAAACTGTTCCCGGAACAGGAACAGTTTGATGGCATAGATGACTTTTGCCATCCAGCGCGCGCGATGGAAGGCGCCGGGACGAGCGAACCGGGCACCCCGCTTGTTCGGACCGCCCAGCACAATTACAGAGAGCTCCAGAAGTTCCCTGTAGTCATCACGTGGATGTTGACCGTCGAGGAGGCGGCTGAATTCGATCAGCAGGTCGTCGCGGGCGTCCTTCAGGTGCTGCGGCATGGTTCCATCCTCGAAGGGCTTCGCTTTGGTTTGATCGATGAAGTCCCACTGGGCGGCGAATCGTTTCAACAGGAGGATGTCAGGACCAGTAGAGGGACCGAGGCACGCCGTGAATGCCTTCTCGCACACCAGTTCGTGGATGTGGTGGCGGCAAGCCAAGAATGAAGCACTGTCTTCTCGAGTTTCTGCTCAATGATATAGCAAGCTCCTCCTGAGAGTCCTGTGTTTGAGGCGGTGGTGTCAAAAGAGAGGGCACAGATCCGTCCCTTGATGTCCCAATCCTCGAGGGCAGAGAGGACGGCTTCCGCCATGGCGCGGCCGGTGCCGTCGGGGAGGCTGGGCACAGCCAGAAGCTTGTCGACGTTCTCCCCAGACACCAGAACTGGAAGGCGATCTTCAGCAGGGCCTCCGTCAGCCGCTGGTACGATTTTCCCGTCCCAGTGAACGGTCAGCGGCACAGTAGGATGGAAGGCTGCCTTCATTTCCGCTGCTGCCATAGCACGGAACTTTGCTCGGTCGCGGCGGGAGGATTCGCGGTTCAAGACCAGCTCCTCAGGGTCGTGGCCCAAGGTCCTCGCAGCCGCCGACAGCAAAAAAACACCTTCTCGGTCGGTAAGTTTCGTCCGATCCATCGCTGCGGAGAGATCAGGGTGATCATCTTTTTCGACGCGCGGAATCGCTTGGGTGGTAAAGGGGTCGTAGATGCTTCTGCATTCGACGTGGACGGGCCCGGGAGAGAGAGCTCTTCCTCTTCTTCTCGGCGACGACGCCGTGTCGGTGACCGAGTCGGGCTGCTTGCACCTGAGCTGGAGCTCGATGCCAGTTCGACGAGTTCTTCTCGGCTCTCTCTGTTCGCCCTTTCATCATCTTGCCGGCGGCTCCTTTCCGCTTCCTGTCTCCTCGCACGCTCCTCCTCAGTGTGCAGCGTCATGTCACGTGTGGAGGAGATGCGGCCGCGCCGCACCTCGGCCCTTTGTCGAGTCAGGAACTCCCTGTCCTCTTCGATTGTGATCATCGACATCGCCTGTTCGTGTGCGATGTCGAAGAGGCGGTCAAGGGATGAGAGGAACTCGGCCTCGTTCCTGATTTGGGTCACAGTGCGCCGTTTCGAGTTCTTGTTCAGAGCCCGCCACTTCTCGTACATTCGGAGAACCTTGTCCCTTGCGCGTTGGTCTTTCTGCGTAGGAATACGGGACCGCTCCCAGAATTCCTTGACTGCGGTCACTGTCTCAGCGGCCGCTTCCTTGATCGGCTTCTTGACGTCAAGGTGAAGGTGGAAAAAGTACTGAAGCGCCTGCTTTCCCGTAGGCAGCATGCTTCCTGTGATGCTGTGGTCCACGGTCCCCAGGAGATAGACTGCTGTTTTAGATCTTGTTGCCGAAGCCATCACGTCGTTTCAGAACTCACTGAAAAAGAGAATGAAACACTGTTAGTGTTGGCAAAACTCGTCCCAACCCATTTTCTACTTAGAATAACATGTTCTTTCGCCTGTATCAATATTTGGATAAACTCGTGTTACACCCTGTATAATACCTCATTTTAGTCTTCTGTACACCAGTGCGGAAGACTAAACCAACGACTCTGACCGTCCGTCTGTCTGTCTGTTATCATTTTTCAACTCAGAAACTACAGCAGCTATCGAAACGAAAACTGACATGATAACAGAACGCCATGAGTACTTTTCGACAAAAAGTATAAACTTTGACCTCGTTGAGGCAGTTCTAATTATTATTTTATTTCAAAAATATTTTACAAACAATGTTTTTAGACGGAATGACACCAGAAATACGCCCGTCCTGATAGAAATTCCCAAACAATGAAAACACCCAAATAAGTGGCACCCTAATATATATATATATTATATATATTAACGATTTAGATGTCGGCCTAGTCGGTACAGTTTCAAAGTTTGCGGATGACACGAAGCTGGGTGGTAGGGCGATTAATGACGATGATAGAGGTAAAATTCAGTAAGATCTGAATAAAATCGTTGATTGGTCAGTCACATGGCAAATGAGATTTAACGTGGATAAGTGCAAAATTTTGCATATAGGTTCGCGTAACGGTAATTTTGCATATAGGTTCGCGTAACGGTAATTTTGCGTATAGTATGTCAGGGAAAGATTTAAAAAGCGTAGAGCAGGAAAAAGATTTAGGAGTTGTAGTCACTAGTGATTTAAAAGTAGCGAAACAAAGTACAGCAGCGGTCAATAAGGCGAACAAAGTGTTAGGTTTTATAGCTCGAAATTTTGAGTACAAATCGCGCGATATTATAGTTCCACTTTATAAATCATTAGTTAGACCCCATTTGGAGTACGCAGTCCAATTTTGGAATCCGCATATGCGCAAAGATATAGACAAAATCGAAAGAGTTCAAAGACGAGCAACTTAGATGATTCCGTCGCTTAGGTCAAAGTCGTACGAGGATAGGCTTAAGGAGTTAAAATTGACAACACTCGAGACTAGGAGGTTAAGGGGTGATCTAATCCAGTTTTCAAAATTATGAATGGGTTCGATAACGTAGATAGAGATAGCTTTTTTCGAAATTTCTCAATATAATAGGACTAGAAATAACGGGTGTAAGTTGACAAGTAGAAGGTTCGAGACAGCAGTTGCGAAAAACTTTTTACGCATAGAATAGTAAATAGCTGGAATAGTTTGCCGGTAGAAGTAATTAGTAGCACGTCTATAAACATGTTTAAAAATCGATTAGACGCATATGTTGATAGATTGGGTATAGGTTAAGGTAGTAAAATTAACGCTTTGTGGGATAGATCCCACAGCTCAACACAAGTGTTGGGACATAGGGAGGCAGCGTCTTGGTTTAGGGGATACTCTCTGTCCTTACACACCCCATTTAAAGAGATTCCTCTCAGCCCCCATAGTACTGTGAGGTATTGAAAAACTCATGATCTTCACTTGCCCCACAAACACCTTTAAATGGGAGACCCAAGATGGGTGCACACACATTTCTACATTACTACAGTCTTTACCGCCACACATACACTTTTTCTCCTAAGTGTATATAATGTAATGTATATGGTTGTAAATTTTGACTTGGTCCACAATCGATATGGACCGTGACTTATTTTTCGTGACAAGGTACTAGTATTGATGGATACCGTAATGAAATTGACTGGATTCTCTGGATCTGATATATTTGCATGTCGGTTATAAATAGATATAGAGTGTAACATATTTGTGGATAGTAGTCTATTATGACGTGATCCTCTGGATCCAGAGATTCTATCTCTAGTTTTAAATCGATAATTAATTAGTTTTGCTAAATTGGTCGTTGCCAATGTACACAGTGTACAGGAAGTTGTTACATAAATTTCTTATGTTCTTGTGGTTCGGAACCCACGTAAAATTGTAGGTCCCCTCCGCCACCACGGAGGACATACACAATTACGAACAAAGTTAGGTAGACCAGCCATGAGTGGATCCTAGGGTCTTTGTTGGTCTGAAACATTATAACATTATAACATTATAACATATATATATATTATATATATTATATATTATATATATATTATATATATTATATATTATATATATATATATCATATATATATATATAATATATATATATATATATCATAAATATATACAGGGTGTCCGAGAATTATCTGTACAATTTTTGGCTGTTATTAAAAGTCAACCATGAAGTGTAGAAATTCCAGTCTTGTCCCATTTTACAGAGAATCTCATTAGGTTTTTTCTGATACCAAGTTGTGACAAGTTGTTTAAAAATTCCAGTGTGTCCGAACATTATCTGTACAATTTCATCTTTTAATAAAATTCTTGATAACACACGTAAAATTCTTAAACAAGATTATTTAGAATCTGTATTTTCAAAAGTTTCTTTTATGAAAGTAACTTTGTTACAAACATTCGATATGTGCACCATTAGTGATTCGCAAAACATCCAATCGATACTCCAAATGTTGCCATGTACGCTGCAGCATATCCACATCAATTCGCTCAATAGCAGCCGTGATTCTTGCTTTTAAATCATCAATGTCTGTCACCCGCGGACATTTCTAAAAAACTTGTCAAACGTGGTATCAGAAAAACTTAATGAGATTCTCTGTAAAAAGGGACAACACTGGAATTTCTACACTTCATGGTTGCCTTTTAATAACAGCCAAAAATTGTACAGATAATTCTCGGACACCCGGTATATCATATATATATATATATATATATATATTTATATATATATATATATATATATGAATAGAAACGACACAAGTATCAAGGAACGCTTCTGCACACGAGGAGGAGAGACAACGAAATAATGAAAAACGAGGCGAACCGCCCGGGAATCGAACCCAGGGCCCTCCAATTGCCGGTCGGACGCTCCACCACTATTGGAGGGCCCGGCAATTGGAGGGCCCTGGGTTCGATTCCCGGGCGGTTCGCCTCGTTTTCATTATTTCGTTGTCTCTCCTCCTCGTGTGCAGAAGCGTTCCTTGATACTTGTGTCGTTTCTATTCATTTATATACTGCGCGGTCATTGCAGTTTTTGCATATTATATATATATATATATATATCATATATCATATATATATATTATATATATATATATCATAATATAATATATATATATATATATATATATATATATATATATATATACAGGATATATCATACATATATATATGTCATATATATATACATACATATATATATATATATATATATATATATATAAATATATATATATATATATATATATATATATATATATATATATATATATATATATATAATATATATATATAATATATATATATATTATATCATATATATATCATATACATATATATATATATATATATATATATATATTTATTTATATATTATATATATAATTATATATTATATATAATATATATATATATATATATATATGATCAGTCTTTCCTTGTGAACAGACGTGTTTTATCGAGTGTCCAGTGTTATCAATTGAATAAGTGGTTTTCGTTGAAGTGTTTTAAAAAAAATAGTGTTCGGTGCATTCATAACTAAATTACTTCGTGCTACTAATCATTCATTAACGAATATATTTCATTTATTGACGTTATTCAATACTATATTATTTGATCAAACCAAGGCTATTGCACGTGGCTTCCCTTGTTTGTTTTTCAAATCTATCAGAAAACGTGCAGACATAAGGTTCACTTTTCCTTCCTTCGAGAGGTCAGGTAGAGTGTGGTCACACACCGTGTGAAGAAAAGGAAAATAGTCGGGTCGAATCGCGGACAGATAAGTGTTATAAATACTCTTCTTTTACAGATCTTTTGTCGGTAGCTTAATTCTATATTCATTTAGTATGAATTTGTGTTACAAGAACCTGTTTCTGCGTTTCAGAAACGCGGTAGACCTATGTTGTAATTTATTAATTTCCAAACGCTCGTTTTTCTTTTTTGTTTTTTTTTGTTTTTGTTGTTTAACTAATTAAAAACATGCACCCCCGTCAAGTACTTGCAGTCGCTGTGAAGGGAAATTTGCCGCTTACGCGTTTACAATGGCTAATAATAATGAACAGTTAGTTTGAAGGTGGTGCTCGAACTTGGAAGTGCTGAGGAACGAGTTAGAACGTGAGAAGGAGGCCAGAGTAAGGCTTGAAGAAAGGGTGATGCTCTTGACGGCAAAATTAGAATCCATTGAGACTCCAGTTACGACCCCTCCTGCCTCAGTTTCTACTAATAATATAAATAGTATTAATAGCCCTCCCTCTTCCAATAGTTCACACCCCTTCGTTCGAGTGCGTAATGGAGCCCCATTGAGAAAATCTAAGACATGTCTACCAGTAATAACAAACAATAAGTTTTCTGTTTTAGGTTTCGATGATGCTGATGAACCGGAAATACGACTCGTTGGCGATTCCATTGTTCGAGGGCAGCTCGAGGAATTCTGTGGGAGAAACCCTCGTCGTAGGCGCCGTTACTGCTACCCTGGTGCAAGGGTGGAGGATATAACTAATAATGTTGACCAATTTACAGACGGTACATCCGAGGACACAACGTATGTTATTCATGTCGGTACTAATAACGTTTTAAATTCTAAATCGGAAGAACTGCTGGCTAGGTACAAGGACTTACTAGAGCGATTAAAGGAACAAACTAATAAGATTGTTTTAACAGGTATTCTTCCTCGAATTATCCATCGCAACGATTTCTACAGCAAGGCGACCTATATTAAAAATAACCTAAAGTCTCTTTGCCAACAGGAAGGAGTGCATTTTGCGAATTTTTGGAACAGTTTCTACGGCAGGAGGGACTTGTTCCTCGGAGATTGACTTCATCTTAATGACGTTGGAGCTGCGCGGTTACGAAGACTATTTCCTAATACTGTCTCTTCTTTTCAGGCTGCCGTAACTCGAACGGTCCCAGCGTAAATTCCATAAATTTCCACAGCGCTCGCGAAGGTGTCGCAATTACAAACAATTTGAAGGCTCTATCCTTAAATGCTCGTAGCCTACGAAATAAAATAAACGAATTTTTTTCTTTAATTGTTTAAAAGACTGATATAATTGCGATAAATGAATCGTGGCTTAGCACTGAAACTCGTGACTTTGTAGGGGAGTATCAAATTAAAGGTTATAGACTTTTTGTTAAAAACAGAATAGGTAGGCGAGGAGGCGGTGTTATGTTGTATATCAAAGATAATATAGCGAACGTTATAGAAGTAAAGCACATAATTCCAGAATCGATAGATTCGACTATAGCAGAACTTAAATTGAACGATTTCAAACTTGTTGTTGCGGTTATATATAAGCCCCCTAATCAAACAGCTAATACGGACGAAGCGTTATATCGTGAACTAAAGAGAATAATCTGTAGTGAGCAGGCTTTAATTATGGGTGACTTTAATTGCGCTAACGTAAATTACGATACAATGCAGTGAGACGCGGAAGATAAACGTTTAGTTAATTTTCTCGAGGATAGCTTTCTTATTCAAAAGGTTGGGGAACCTACGAGGTTGGACAGTATTTTAGATTTAGTAATAACTAGAGATGATAGGCTAATTACTGATCTTCAAGTAATAGAACCGTTGAGCAAGAGTGATCACAATATGGTAGAGTTTGTCCTCTCAGTAAGTCACTCGGAACCAGCTAACTCGATTAAAATTCCTAACTTCCAGCACGCAGACTTTAGTAAATTTCGAAATAAATTGCCACACGTCAATTGGGAAAACGTAATGGGGAACTCCAACGTAAAACTAATGTGGGAATCGTTCGAAACAGTATTTACGACTATAAATGAGGAATGTGTACCGTACAAAATTAAGCGTGCGAAAGTAAACAACAAGCCCTTGTGGTTTACTTCTAGAGTAGGAGACATTATAAAGAGTAGAGATAGGGCTTATAGGCCATCTAATTGCGATAAAGATAATCTGTTGTTACGAAACAACTACATATCTCTAAGTCGTGAAGCGAAAAGTGTAATAAAAAAGTCCAAGCGCGAATTTGAAATCTCCATAGCTCGTGACGGTAAAGAAAACCCCAAGCGATTCTTTCAATACGTCAATAATAGAAATCCAGTAAAAAGTGTCTTGGGTCCATTGAAAAATGTAAATGGAGATCTAGTTTCTGAAAACAAGGAAATGGCTACCTTGCTAAACGAATTTTTTACGTCAGTTTTTACGAGAGAAGATGGAACGAATATCCCTGCGGTCATAGACATAATACCTTTTGATAATGGTAATATTTTGGATAATATCGTGGTTAGTGAAGGGGAAGTAATGCGCTATATTGATAAAATGAAAACGCGTAAATCACCGGGGCCGGATTGCATATATCCCACATAACTAAAAGAATTAAAAGATAGCATTCTTGTACCACTAACAAAGATTTTTAATGCGTCTATTTCTGAGGGGTGCGTACCAGATAATTTCAAGTTAGCAAACGTAACACCTATCTTTAAGAAAGGCGATAAAGGTGCGGCGGGAAATTATAGGCCAATCAGTTTAACGTCTGTTGTAGGTAAGTTACTGGAATCAATAATTAGGGATCGTATAGTCGAACACTTAGAAGTGCATAAACTAGTTAGAAATACGCAGCACGGATGTAGGCGAAACAAATCTTGCTTAACTAATCTTTTAGAATTTTTCCAAAGCGTGGTTGACGTTTACGATAGACATCGGGCGATTGATGTAGTGTATCTAGATTTTCAAAAAGCGTTTGACACCGTGCCGCACAAAAGACTCATTGAAAAAAATAAGGCTCATGGAATCAGGGGTGTAGTAATAAATTGGCTAGAAGAGTGGTTGCGAGGTAGGAAACATAGGGTGGTCGTTCATGGAGCGGAGTCGTGTTGGGCTAACGTAGCGAGTGGCGTTCCTCAGGGTTCTGTATTGGGCCCCTTGCTTTTTCTTATATATATTAACGATTTAGATGTCGGCCTAGTCAGTACAGTTTCAAAGTTTGCGGATGACACGAAGCTGGGTGGTAGGGCGATTAATGACGAAGATAGAGGTAAAATTCAGGAAGATCTGAATAAAATCGTTGATTGGTCAGTCACATGGCAAATGAGATTTAACGTGGGTAATTGCAAAATTTTGCATATAGGTTCGCGTAACGGTAATTTTACGTATAGTATGTCAGGGAAAGATTTAACAAGCGTAGAGCAGGAAAAAGATTTAGGAGTTATAGTCACTAGTGATTTAAAAGTAGCGAAACAAAGTACAGCAGCGGTCAATAAGGCGAACAAAGTGTTAGGTTTTATAGCTCGAAATTTTGAGTTCAAATCGCGCGATATTATAGTTCCACTTTATAAATCATTAGTTAGACCCCATTTGGAGTACGCGGTCCAATTTTGGAATCCGCATATGCGCAAAGATATAGACAAAATCGAAAGAGTTCAAAGACGAGCAACTAAGATGATTCCGTCGCTTAGGTCATAGTCGTACGAGGATACGCTTAAAGAGTTAAAATTAACAACACTCGAGACTAGGAGGCTAAGGGGTGATCTAATCCCGGTTTTCAAAATTATGAATGGGTTCGACAACGTAGATAGAGATAGCTTTTTCGAAATATCTCAATATAATAGGACTAGAAATAACGGGTGGAAGTTGACAAGTAGAAGGTTCGAGACAGCAGTTGCCAAAAACTTTTTTACGCATAGAATAGTAAATAGCTGGAATAGTTTGCCCGTAGAAGTAACTAGTAGCACGTCTATAAACATGTTCAAAAATTGATTAGACGCATATGTTGATAGATTGGGTATAGTTTAAGGTAGTAAAATTAAGGCTTTGTGGTGATAGACCCCACAGCGCAACACAAGTGTTGTGGGATATAGGGAGCCAGCATCTTGGGTTAGGGGATACTCTCTGTCCTTATACACCCCATTTAAAGAGATTCCTCTGCCGAGCGGTGCCCCACCTAGTACTGTGAGGTATTGAAAAACTCATGATCTTCACTTGCCCCACAAACACCTTTAAATGGGAGATCCAAAATGGGTGCACACACATTTCTACATTACTGTACAGTCTTTACAGCCACACCTACACCTTCCCTCCTAAGTATCTATATATTGTAATGTATATGGTTGTAAATTTTGACTTGGTCCGCAATCGATATGGACCGTGACTTATTTTTCGTTGGCAAGGTACTAGTATTGATGGATACCGTAATGAAATTGACTGGATTCTTTGGATCTGATATATTTGCATGTCGGTTATAAATAGATACAGAGTGTAACATATTTGTGGATAGTAGTCTATTATGACTTGATCCTCTGGATCCAGAGATTCTATCTTTAGTTTTAAATCGATAATTAATTAGTTTTAATTTGATAATTATTTAGTTTGGCAGAAATTGGTCGTTGCCAATGTACAGGCAGTTGTTACTTAAATTTCTTATGTTCTTGTGCTTCGGAACCCACGTAAAATTATAGGTCCCCTCCGCCACCACGGAGGACATACACAATACACAATTACGAGCACAGTTAGTAGACAAGCTGGAAGGTGCATTTTGCGAATTTTTGGAAGAGTTTCTACGGCAGGAGGGAACTTGTTCCTCGAGATGGACTTCATCTTAATGACGTTGGAGCTGCGCGTTTAGGAAGACTATTTCATATACACTACTCTCTCTTCATTTTCAGGCTGCCGTAACTCGAACGGTCCCAGCATAAATTCCACAAATTTCCCCTGCGCTCGCGAAGGTGTCGCAATTACAAACAATTTGAAGGTTCTATCCTTAAATGCTCGTAGCCTAAGAAATAAAAGAAACGAATTTTTTTCTTTCATTGCTTGTAAAGACTATGATATAATTGCGATAAATGAATCGTGGCTTAGCACTGAAACTCGTGACTTTGTAGGGGAGTATCAATTAAAGGTTTAGACTTTTTGTTAAAAACAGAATAGGTAGGCGAGGAGGTGGTGTTATGTTGTATATCAAAGATAATATTGCGAATGTTGTAGAAGTAAAGCACGCAATTCCGGAACCGATAGCTTCGACTATAGCGGAACTTAAATTGAACGATTTCCAACTTCTTGTTGCGGTTATATATAGGCCCCCTATATATAACTTTAGTTATGGGTTACTTTAATTGCGCCAACGTGAATTACGATACAATCCAGGGAGACGCGGAAGATAATCGATTAGTTAATTTTCTCGAGGATAGCTTTCTTATTCAAAAGGTTGGGGAACCTGCGAGGTTGGACAGTATTTTAGATTTAGTAATAGCTACGGATGATAGGCTAATTACTGATCTTCAAGTAATAGAACCGTTAAGCAATAGCGATCACAATATGGTAGAGTTTGTCCTCTCAGTAAGTCACTCGAAACCAGCTAACTCGACTAAAATTCCTAACTTCCAGCACGCAGACTTTAGTAAATTTCGAAATAAATTGTCACACGTCAATTGGGAAAACGTAATGGGGAACCCCAATGCAAAACTAATGTGGGAATCGTTCGAAACAGTATTTAGGACTATAAATAAGGATTGTGTACCGTAAAAAATTAAGCGTGCGAAAGTAAACAACAAGCCTTGTGGTTTACTTCTAGAGTAGGAGACATTATAAAGAGTAGAGATAGGGCTTATAGGCTACATAAGTGCGATAAAGACAATTTGTGGTTACGAAACAACTACATATCTCTAAGGCGTGAAGCGAAATGTGTAATAAAAAAGTCGAAGCGCGAATTTGAAATGTCCATAGCTCGTGACGGTAAAGAAAGCCCCAAACGATTCTTTCAATACGTCAACAATAGAAATCCAGTAAAAAGTGTCTTGGGGCCGTTGAAAAATGTTAAAGGAGATCTAGTTTCTGAAAACAAGGAAATGGCTACCTTGCTAAACGAATTTTTTTACGTCAGTTTTTACTATAGAAGATGTAACGAATATCCCTACGGTCATAGACATAATACCTTTTGATAATGATAATATTTTGGATAATATATTGGTTAGTGAAGGGAAAGTAATGCGCTATATTGATAAAATGAAAACGCGTAAATCACCGGGGCCGGATTCCATATATCCATACAACTAAAAGAATTAAAAGATAGCATTGTTGGCCGCTAACAAAGATTTTTAATACGTCTATTTCTGAGGGGTGCGTACCAGATAATTTCAAGTTAGCAAACGTAACACCTATCTTAAGAAGGCGATAAAGGCGCGGCGGGAAATTATAGGCCAATCAGTTTAACGTCTGTTGTAGGTAAGCTACTGGAATCAATAATTAGGGATCGTATAGTCGAACACTTAGAATTGCATAAACTAGTTAGAAATACGCAGCACGTTTTTAGGCGAAACAAATCTTGCTTAACTAATCTTTTAGAATTTTTTCCAAAGCGTGGTTGACGTTTACGACAGTCAGGGCGGTTGATGTAGTGTATTTAGATTTTCATAAAGCGTTTGACACCGTGCCGCACAAAATATCTCAATATAATAGGACTAGAACTAACGGGTGTAAGTTGACAAGTAGAAGGTTCGAGACAGCAGTTGCCAAAAACTTTTTTACGCATTGAATAGTAAATAGCTGGGAATAGTTTGCCGGTAGAAGTAATTAGTAGCACGTCTACAAACATGTTTTAAAAATTGAATAGACGCATATGTTGATAGATTAGTATATTTTAAGGTAGTAAAATTAAGGGTGGATAACACAGATTTGATTCTCTTTTCATTAAACATCACAGTAACCAGACAAGAGGTCATAGTATGAAATTTTTTTAGCCAAGATGTAGAACAAATTTAAGAAAACAGTTTTACAGTTGTTGTGGGATATAGGGAGTCAGCATCTTGGGTTAGGGATACTCTCTGTCCTTACACACCCCATTTAAAGAGATTCTTCTGCCGAGCGGTGGCCCCCATAGTACTTTGAGGTATTGAAAAGCTCATGATCTTCACTTGCCCCACAAACACCTTGAAATGGGAGACCCAAAATGGTGCACACACATTTCTACATTACTGTACAGTCTTTACAGCCAAACCTACACTTTTCCTCCTAAGTATATATATTGTAATGTATATGGTTGTAAATTTTGACTTGGTCCGCAATCGATATGGACCATGACTTATTTTTGGTTGGCAAGGTACTGGTATTGATGGATACCGTAATGAAATTGACTGGATTCTTTGGATCTGATATATTTGCATTTCGGTTATAAATAGATATAGAGTGTAACATATTTGTGGAGAGTAGTCTGTTATGACTTGATCCTTTGGATCCAGAGATTCTATCTTTAGTTTTAAATCGATAATTAATTAGTTTTAAATTGATATTTATTTAGTTTTGTAAAAATTGGTCGTTGCCAATGTACAGGCAGTTTTTACATAAATTTCTTATGTTCTTGTGGTTCGGACCCACCTTAAATTGTAGGTCCCCTCCGCCACCACAGAGGAATACACAATACACAATTACGAACACAGTTAGTTAAACCAGCAATGAGTGGATCTTAGGGTCTTTGTTGGTCTGAAACATTATAACATTATAACATTATTATATCATATATATATATATATATTATATATATATATATATATATATATATATATTATATATATATATATATATATATATATATATATATATATATATATATATATATATATATATATATAATATATACAGTGTGTCCGTAAAGTCATGGTGGGATTTTAAATAGTTATATTATTGCAACGAAACATGATAATGAGATGAAACAATGCCAAATTTAAGAACAACTCTCAAAGTTGTATCTTGTAGTTAGTCTAGGCTAAGCTTAACCTTTATCTCGTAGTTAGTCTAGGCTGTCCACATGCCTATGTTGAACATGAGCGTAATAGCCCGAAGTTAATGTGTGGTGTGCTCTAGCACGAGATCGAGTGATTGGCCCATTTTTCTTCGCTGAACCCACTGTGACGTCACACAACTACCTCGCTATGTTGGAACATTTTGCAGTACCCCAATTTATTGACAATAATGTCATCTTTCAGCAAGATGGTGCTCCTCCGCACTATGCCAACGTTGTTCGAGAATTCCTTAATGAAAAATTTCCACAGAGATGGATAGGAAGAGGAGGATGGAAGCCATGGCCTCCACGCTCTCCGGACCTGACACCTTTGGACTTTTATTTGTGGGGTTACGTCAAGCAAAGCGTGTGCAGTGTACCCATTAGGGATATTCATCACTTGCACGAGCGAATCACGGAAGCTATCGCATCCGTCACTCCTGATGTTCTTGGCGTGTGTGGCTGGAATTGAATCACCGCCTAGATGTCTGCAGGGCTACCAGAGGAGCCCATATCGAACTACGTTAAATAAAGTTATTCTTTTAGAGTTGTTCTTCAATTTGCCTGTTTTTCATCTCATTATCATGTTTCGTTGCAATAATATAGCTATTTAAAATCCCACCATGACTTTACGGACACACTGTATTATATATACATGATAAATAATATTTTATATATCATATATATAATGTATGTATGATAAGTAATATTATATATATCATATATATATTATATATATATGATAAATAATATTATATATATCCTATATATATTTTATGTATATGAAAATAATATTATATATATCCTATATATATTTTATACATATGATAAATAATATTATATATATGAATATTATAATTTATATATATGATATATATATATATATATATATATATATATATGTTACATATATGATATATATATATATATGATTATATATATGATATATATCATATATATATATATATATATATATATATATATTATATATATATATATATATATATATATATATATATACAGGGTGGGCGGAAAGTAGCTCCCTATTTTGGATTGGTAAAAAAATACGTATATTATCCATTTATTTCAGAAGAAATAATATGAAAAGGTAGGCATACATGGTAGGTTTTCTCTAAAATTCAATCTGGGCTCCAACTCTTTCCACCAGCTTCTGGAGCCGCCCAGGAATGGCGTCCACTGACTTTAGCAGGAACTCCGGCGGGATGGAGGACATGACTTCCCGAATTCGGTCCTCCAGTTCTTCCAATGTCCTCGGTTTGGTGCGGTAGACTTCTTCCTTTACCCACCCCCAAAGAAAGAAGTCGCACGGTGTGAAGTCGGGGCTCCTGGCTGGCCATTGATGTGGACCACGACGACCCATCCAACGCCCAGGGAAGTGGGCATCCAGCACTCACGGACAACAAGAGCGAAGTGCGGAGGGGCGCCATCTTGCATAAATATCAGATCGTCGATGTTCTCCCATGTGCTGACAACCGGCCAGACCTCGTTTCGCAACATAGCAAGGTACCGCTCAGCATTCATGGTGTTGCGCAGAAGGAACGGGCCCACAACCTGATCTGAGGTCATACCACACCACACCGTTACACTGAACCGATTCTGCCGTTTTTCAGCGGTAACCGTGCGACTTCTTTCTTTGGGGGTGGGTAAAGGAAGAAGTCTACCGCACCAAACCGAGGACATTGGAAGAACTGGAGGACCGAATTCGGGAAGTCATGTCCTCCATCCCGCCGGAGTTCCTGCTAAAGTCAGTGGACGCCATTCCTGGGCGGCTTCAGAAGCTGGTGGAAAGAGTTGGAGCCCACATTGAATTTTAGAGAAAACCTACCATGTATGCCTACCTTTTCATATTATTTCTTCTGAAATAAATAGATAATATACGTATTTTTTTACCAATCCAAAATAGGGAGCTACTTTCCGCCCACCCTGTATATATATATATATATAAAAGGATAGGAAAAAATATATGTATACACCAGGACAAGGCGGGCACACGAGAAGACCAGGAGCAGGTAAAAATTCTACTAGTTTTAGCTGATGAATTTATGTTAACGCAAGAATTCACAGAAAACAAGAAAAAACAACTGCCTAGATTTGTTATTCACAAACAACAGTAATCTAATTGATAATGTAGAAATATCCCCAACTATGATATCCGACCACAACATCATTGAAATAACAACTAATATAAAGGCAACAGGAAAGGAAAGAGCACGCACAACAGAAAGAAGCAAATTCCAAATTTTTAATTTTCACTCCAAAGCTATAAACTGGGAAGATGTGACATTCAGCATGGAAGTAATAGATTGGAAAACCATTTTCGAGGCCAAGACAACGGAAGAGATGCTAATGACGTTAGAAATTGTGGAAAAACATGTCCCAAAGCTACAACAAAGAGGAAAGAGAAGCAAGTTCGAAAGACAAAAGAGGGCATTGTTCCGAAAGAGAAAAAGAGTGACTGCAGAATTAAGTAATTGTAAAGATAACAACATCAGAAAAATATGAAATGATAAACTACAAAGTATCGATGTCGTCATACAGGAACAAATCGAGAAGCATACAGAAAAAGAAGATGACGCTATAGAAGCGATAAAGGCTAACTCAAAGTACTTCTATAATTTCGCAAAAAGAAAGTCGAAAAACCAAGCGACTATCGGACATTTAAAAAATGAGAACAGTGATTTATCTGATGATCTAACAGAAGTATCTGAAATATTAAAAGCTCAGAATGAATCATCTTTCAGTATCCCAAAAACTGACAAATTGATATGCGATAGAAACGCGTTCTTTGAAGAAGAACCACATGGGGAAAGTATAACGGATTTCGACTTTACGACGTATGATATTACACAAGCCATAGGGAAACTAAAAACACTCAGCGGCAGGACCGAATAAATGGAATGCCACATTGATCAAAAACTGCAAGAATGCAATCGCTGAGCCCCTATACTGGATATGGAGACGATCATTAGACACGGGAGAAATACCGGGCATCCTGAAGAGCGCGAACATAGTCCCAATATATAAAGGAGGAGATCGATCCGAGGCCAGAAACTATAGGCCAGTGTCGTTTACATCTCGTCTCACTAAAATATTTGAAAGAATAGTTAGACAGAAAATCTATGACTTTTTGGAAACTCAGAAAAAATTCAATGATAACCAACACGGGTTTCGGTCAGGCAGATCATGCCTACCACAACTAATGGAACACTACAACATTATTGATTCACTTGAAAGTAATGAAAACTATGATGTACTATACACAGACTTTGCTAAAGCGTTCGATAAGTGTGACCACGGAATCATAATACATAAACTGAAATATATGGGAATAACAGGAAAAGTAGGGAAATGGATATATAATTTCCTTAGTGAGCGGAGGCAAGTCGTTACAGTACAAGGAGTATCTTCATCAGAATCAGAGGTCCTCAGCTCGGTAGCACAAGGAACAGTATTAGCTCCACTACTCTTCATAATCATGCTAACTGACATAGATGAGGACGTTACCGGAGACAGTACAGTAACATCCTTTGCGGATGACACAAAGATCAGTAGAAAAATAAGAAACGCAGAAGACATAGGATCTCTACAAACCGACATAAACAAAATCTACAAGTGGACTGAAGACAACAATATGAAGTTTAACACCGAGAAATTTCAGCTATTACGGTATGGAAAAAGAGAAGACCTATAGTCCATGGAATATTATACCCCAAATGGACAGGAAATTCAGAGAAATTCCAGAGCAAAAGATTTAGGGGTTGTAATGACAGATGATGCGAAATTTGAAACACAAAATAAGATAGCAGTAAACAGAGCAAAGAGAATAACGGGTCAGATATTGAGAACCTTTAAACGAAGGGATAGGAATGTAATGATTCCTCTACTGAAAACCCTGATAATACCCAAATTGGAATACTGCTCGGTCCTAACATCCCCATATAAAAAAGAAGACATTAGACAGCTGGAGGGGATCCAAAGAAGCTTCACAGCCAAGATCAATGGGTGCAAAGAACTAAATTACTGGGAAAGGTTACGAGAACTAGATCTATATTCACTGGAAAGGAGAAGAGAGAGGTACACCATTATTAACACTTGGAAAATAATGGAGAAACTAGTCCCTAATCTTACTCTGAATCCCATAACTCCCCAAACAACGGTGGAAAGTAGAAGCTGTAGACTGTGTCGTATTCCCAAATTGAAGGCGAGACAGGGAACATCCTTAACCCTGAAAGAAAATAGTTTTGTAGTGAGAGGACC
This sequence comes from Bathynomus jamesi, assembly GCA_023014485.1. Lineage (NCBI taxonomy): Eukaryota > Metazoa > Arthropoda > Malacostraca > Isopoda > Cirolanidae > Bathynomus > Bathynomus jamesi. Next base: position 14,830 of record JAJOZX010002538.1, on the reverse strand, counting down.
AAAACTGTTTAATCAGTTGCCCAAAGACCTAAGAAACACGAAGGGAGTTGCAGTGGAAATCTTCAAAAGAAGACTAGACGCCTGGCTCAGAACAATCCCCGATGAGCCGGTCGTACCTGGCTATGTGAGGTGGAGAGCGCAAGAATCCAACTCACTACTTCACCAGGCCAACTCGAGAGGAGGGGCGACAAGCTTCACCTTCGCGAAATGAGAAATCATCGCGCGGAACCTTTGTAAGGTTGTAAGGTAAGGTATATCATACATATATATATTATTTATTATTATCTCGTAGTCATTTGTCAAGATTAAATCCAAAACGTTCTTTTCTTGTGGCTTCACAGATTTCCTAGGTAAGGGCGTAATGTTCCATAATATCTAATAGCATTGTTGCTTGGGTTCTATCATCTTTAGTAATGTTGCCATGAAACTTCTCGACATATATAACTTCTTCATTTTTCTTCCATGTTATGAATGGGAAATTAAAATCTCCGAAAATTAGAATATTTGTTGCTGGAGTTTCAAGTAATTTTTATATGTTTTCTATTTCAGTTGTAGCAAATTGGAATTCATTTTTTGTGGTGTTTGGTGGTCTGTAGATGTTCATAATGTTTAGGTTCAGTTTTTTACTTCTAATATAATAACTTCAACTGTGCTGTTTAATTTGTTTACTTTCACTTCACATGTGTATATGTTTTTTTTTCACGTAGATGCAACACCCTCCCCCTCGTCTAGCCACTCTCTCTTTTCTGTGTATGTTGTAGTCCAGCAAAGCTAATTCAGTATCCTCGATACTGCATTTATGCAGGTGTGTTTCCGTTTGGCATATAATATATATACTGGATTCGGTAGCTAAATTCTGTAAGTATTGTAATTTGCAGCCTGCATGGTCCGTATAGAGGCCTTGAATATTTGTGTGTAAAACATTTATTGGGTTTCTAATTTCCGTGTTCAGTTTTCCTATATAGTGGTCGTTTCCAGGTCGATGTCGGTTCCTGTTAAGTGTTATTGGTTTGGCCGCTGCATTTGGGAGAATTGGGGTTCCGCCACTTGATACCACTGTGGTTGTATTATCGGTGGGTGGTGTTGGATAGAGGGGTGATGTATGTAATGGTGTGGGAAATATATCTGCGGAGTCCTGTCCTTTCTTGCTAGCAGGGCAAGCTGTGCTTTTATCGTTCTCATTTCAACTAAAATGATTTGTTTCCTTGCTCCCGTTGTTACTTCTAATACGGATAGGGTCTGTTATTCCCCGTCCTCTTCTATGGGTACTCTCTATGTGAAAATATGGACACTATATTTAGACATTTTCTCTGTCGGTAATTGTCTGCACATAGGAGGGTGGAAAAAGTGGCAGTTTTGTCCGTATCTGCATCTTCCATTCCTCATCATACCGAAGCATTCTTTTGGGTGATTGTACCTGCAGTTTGCTCCATATATGCACGACCCTGTTTTATAGTACTCACATATGGCCCATCGTTTAATCTCCTTACAAGCCCTATGTGATTCAATTGCTTTTTATCTGTTCCGCCACCACTTCTTCCCTACTCAGTGTTTTTTTTTGTCTTCGACGAGTTTTCATTAGTGTTCTTGGTATCTTCCTCTTTCTCTTTTGTATTCCTGGTATCCCTCTCTTTCTCTTTTGTGTTCCTGTTATCTCTCTCTTTGGCAGGGGATATTTCATTCGCTGAGGCTACTTTTGCATCTCCATGTAACGTAGCGTGCTTTCCTGTATTGTGTTGTCCTGCGTCTCGTGTTCCTGCTGTAGCGTGCTTCCCTGTATTGCGTTTTCCTGCGCCTCGTGTTTGTTTGTGTCAGCGTTTCCTTGTGTTTCCTTGTCATCTGTTGGTAAACATGTATTGCCCATTTTCATTGCTCTCTGTACCATATTCTTATTTTTTTCCATGCATGTGATGCACAGGAAACCGTAAATGCCTGTGATTTTGTTATTTATTCTATTTATCATTTTCTTGTCTTTTCTATTTAAGTTCATGCATTCGTAGTGTTTTTAAGTCCGTGGCCTGGTCCGCTTCATTTTTGCAATCGCAAAGGTGATGCGCAGCGCATTCCCTTAAACATAATCCAGCGCTATTCAGCTTTCTGAATTTACCACAGTTTACACACTTCGTATTTTTTGCCATTCTTTCCTTTATTCTTTCCTTTCTGCTTTCTTTATTCTTTATTATTCTTTATTCTTTCTTTATTCCTGATATATATATATATATATATATATATATATATATATATATATATATATATTCCTTAGTGAGGAATAAGAGGACGAGAAGGTGGTACACGTTTATTAATCAGATGTTTCGGAAATTCAGTTTCCATCATCAGTGAAACATTCAAAAATTGAAGGTCGGAGTTGGCTTTTGTCCATTTTCGGTAAATGTTTTTTAAGTCCTTGTAACTCTTCAACGTGACTCGGTCGTATCTTTCTATAATAACTTGATTGAAGGGTTTGTTCTTGGGGAACCGCAAATTAGTGAGGAATAAGACGACGAGAACGTGGTACTTGTTTATTAATCAGACGTTTCGGAAATTCATTTTCTTGTAACGACGTAGGCGAGCTTTCTGAGGGGGTTTCATTGATAGAATGCATTTTATAACATTAAGGCAGATTTCACAGATACATTTTAAAAACTCCGAGTCGATATTTTTAACAAACATCTGCTTCAATGCCCGGGGCAATCGATGATAGATTTTTATTGATTCACAGTATTTCTTTAGCTTCTTTGTCATTCTGGAATATACACCGTTTCAGCGTCGTTTGGGGATATATTCGTTCTTAGAAGCACCCTAAACGTGTTTCGCGGGCGAGGGTCACAAAGAAAATATCCGTAACGTTGACTTGTAGCTTCTTTATAAACTTCCAAAATCTCCTTAAACTGATTCGGGAACATTTGATTGCTAATACCCCAATTTGTGACACATCTCTACGTTGCGCGAATAAGACTAGATATTATGTATTTAACGACACATCGCGCATATATCTATTTTTGGAAAATAGATTCTGATTGATGAAGAATACGCTTATGTTAAGATGGGGGGGGGAGAACACTAAATGTCTCGGCAAACGTTTTATCCATTTCCAACATGAGATCGTTAATTACAATACTATACTCATTTCCCTTTAACGAATTAACGTCATATACGGCTTTATGCAACAAAATATCATCTTGGTACTCGTTGAACACTGAATGGTAAGTCGAATAGCACCAGATGACTTTATGCACAAATTTTCAGAATATCTCCCCCTTACATTTAGTGATTTTAAGCATAAACATAGTTTTACCCAGTGGTGGGCGCGGTACCAAAATTTGGGGGTGCGTTACGCGGTACTGCGGTACCTCAGCATGCCCAGTGCGTTACGCGGTACTGCGGTACTTTTTCAGGTCCCCCTGGTGCGTTCCGCGGTACTGCGGTACTGCGGTACTGCACACAAGAACAACACAAGTAATAGCACATATTTTCAGAAATTGCATATCGGCGATTTCGCACCTGAACTTTCTGCCATAATGGCTAAAAATCGATCTTTGTCACAGAAATGTAACACACGTGCAACCGGCTCAAAAGCAAGCACTGCACTGAGGCGTTGTGATAGGATGGCAACGTAACATGTTCTGAACGAAAACTTAACGTGTCTAGAGTTAGGCTGATGCAACACACGCAGCATTCGTCTTACTGTACTCCTGTAATAAGGTTTACTTCAAAAAAAGTGTTAATTTTTTGAAAAGTCGTGTTTGTCGGTACCGCGGAAAGTACCGCGGGAAATTTGAATGCGGTAGCGGTACTGCTGTACTTTCAGCGATCCTTTGCGGTACTGCGTTATGCGGTACCGGTTTGGTAGTGCGGTAGTACCGCAGTACCGCAGTACCGCAAAAAATACCGCAAGTGCCCAGCTTTGGTTTTACCACATCCTGTAGGGCCAGATATAATACACGTGGACGGGCTCGTGAACCTGAAATTTTCTACAGATTCCATCTCTAACACGTCATACCCCTAAGTGGAACATTTACAAAATATAGTAAAAATTTAAGTGATGTTCCTCAAATTCTACAATCTTGTTTTTCTTCTTCTTCCACAGAACCATGAATGACGACGAGGTACAGCATCATGTTTCCATAGTCGATATTACAGACGACCCTGATGGCAGTGTAGGTGTGGGTACATACACCACCCCCGCTGACGAACTCTCACCAGCGACACCTGAAACTCCACACGTGGCAGTTCAAAGCGGAGGCAAGATTATGAAGAACCTTCCACGTCAGGTATAAAACGTGCCAGAAGTGTAATGGTTGCTAGACCCCCAGTAATAGAGACCCAACCCTCTACGTCTTAAGACACAACCCCCACACCAGCTCCCTCCTCAATTAAAGTTGTAACCCCTTATTCCTGTTCAATTCCGGGTACATCGTCCACATCAGCAGCTTCTCCCTCTGTGGAGGAAGGTATAACATTCGAACTAGTGCGCACCGCTAACCCCACCCCGGTCCTGACTAGAAATCGGTGTATAGTCAGGGTTGACCCTGGAACCTTGTATAGCAACGGTGTTGAACACGGTCTGCGACGCGTAGTTGAACGTATTGTGGAGTTTGCCCTTCAAAACAGCGACGAACGTGAAGTCAGGACGAGATTATCCTTCGAGTTCGGGTCAGTTGATGAGGATGTAGATGATTTTTGGGTAGTAATACCATTCACACACTTGGCCGATGTAGATATAGAATATATCTTGGGGCGTATAATGCATGCCTCTCAAAGTAGTACAGCCTTCAATATGGACAACTTCACGGTAGATAATGACAGAGTATTCCGCGTTGCGGATCATAATGCCACACCTTATACTCTTAACTTCAATTCTCAGGTTATTTACGAAAGCATATAAACGTCGATCGTGGTTGCGGCTTTATAGCAGTTGTCATAGCCCATATGTTTGCTGTGCTAAATACATGGACGCAAAAAATTTGGCTGCCTACGGTTGTGCAGCGTGGCCGTAAACTGGCTTCAGTTGCAAGCTTGAGTTTGAGTGTAATATAGGTCATGAAGAGCTGAGAAGGGTAGAGCAGGAAATGAATGTTCGTATAGTTGTATTCGTGTAGTTGTATTTTTAAAAGCTGTGTGAGAGATCGTACAAGACCTCTACTTATTTTAGGATTGTCAGGAACAACGTATCTCCACATCCGTAATATAAGGGCTCTTTAGGCGAGCTATGATAAAAGTCGAAAATATGGAAGTCATCATGAGTTGTGTAAGGGATGTTTCGAGTTTGCGGATGATATAGTGAAACATTGTAAGGAATGCCACATGGTATATAAGCAGTGTAAAACCCCAAATGTGGAAGCCTTGTAGTTGAAGCTGAGAAGAGGGAATGTAATGTGTGCATACGTACATTTTTCAATAATAAATGCTATGAACTACATAAGTCAACTGGCACGTGCAGGAAAATGAGAATCTGTGAATGTGGTATGTTTCATATGATGGCTAATTAGGGGAATTTCAACCATAAATGTGATGAAATTCACCGCTCAACATGTCATGTAAAGGGACGGAGTAAAGCATGTATGTTATATGAAAGATGCTATGCCTAAAAATATACCCTGCATAACCGTGTACTACGATATAGAAACTTACACAAGCCCTGAAACCAACGAGGTTATCCCACATCTACTTGTAAGCCAGACTATCTGCGATGAGTGCATGGAAGTTGAATGTGATGAGTGTCACAAATTTGGTAAACGGACAAACGTTTTTAAGACGAATGCACACGACAGCCCTGTGAAACTCTTTGTGTCCTATATTGTCAAGTTAGCGAACAAGTTAAAAAAAATGACAGTGTATATTCTTGCCCATAGCGGGGCAAAATTTGACACACAGTTCCTTTATAATGAACTGCTTGAACACGAGTCATCAGAGATATTTACCGGCGACCCCTTGAAAAGGGGAAACAAACTTATACAAATGCAGATAAGAGGTAACGTTCAGTTTATAGATACTTTATTATTCACACCTTGTAAACTAGCCAAGCTACCTAAGGTGATGGGTGTAGCCGCCGAAGTTTAAAAAGGGTATTTCCCTTACACTTTCCTCACTAGCGACACTTTAAATTACGTAGGACTACCTCCTCCCAAACAATACTTTAACTACACCAACATGAGTGATAGTGAGCGTGAAGATTTTGACCGCTACTGCAACAGTTTTAATGAAGCTAATCTTTACAATATAGCTCATGAATGTGAGCGTTATTGCGTGAATCATGTGCGCGTGCTTAGAGTATGTTTCCAGGCCTTTAGAAGGATGTCCATAGTCCGTTTCAAATGCAATCCGCTGCAAGTCGAAACTACACTCGCCTCATTGTGCTTTACTGTGTTCAAGAACAATTTCATGCCTAAAGACACCTTAGACGTCATTCACAGAAACAACTCTCGCAGTTATGGACACAAGGCTATTTACTGGCTCATACACATACAGCAGCTGACTGGAGTATACAAAAAACACACCCGCAACACGGGAGAAGTACCCATTAAGGTCAATGGTCGTGTTTTTTGGGTTGATGGTCTAAGCGAAGACCGTGCCACTGGTGAGAAGACTGTGTACTCCTTTAACGGTTGCTGATGGCATCGATGCCCACGTCCTTAGTGTGGATCGTAGAAGATATCCAATGTAAATATCCAGCCGATAGTCTTGCATGGACCCGCACTCGCGATCAACTTATAGGCTCCAAGTTCACTCTCAAGGTCTTGTGGGAGCATGAGTATGATGCACGGATAGAAACAGATGGAAAGTACCGTGAAGAAATAAACACCATCAAGCGTTCAATGGTGTTGGATCCTCTCAAATGCGGTGATAGCTTGTTCTGAGAGCGTACAAACCCATTCAAGCTATACTTTCTGCGTACGGAGGGCGTGAAACTCCATTACTACGACTTCTGTTCTTTATATCCCTACGTGATTAAGAACAATCCATACCCCGTAGGTGCACCCGAAACACTGGTGTGATATGACCTGCCCACCATCGAGGTGTTCTCAACAAATTTGAACAAGTACTATTTCTGTCTTTCTTTCGCGATTTATGGATGCTGATCTTACCCGTCGTTATAGATCACAAGCTCATGTTTCCCCTGTGCGTGAAGTGCGCAGAGGAGAATAATGCGTCATGTAATCACACAACAAACCAGCGAAAGATCAGAGGTGTATATACAAGTCCTGAGCTGTCCGTAGCTGTCCGCCATGGTACAGAATATTGAAGATATATGAGGTGTGGAGGTTTCAGATGCTATCCATCCTTTTCACGCCATATACAGTGTGTCCGTAAAGTCATGGTGGGATTTTAAATAGCTATATTATTGCAACGAAACATGATAATGAGATGAAAAAAAGGCAAATTGAAGAACAACTCTAAAAGAATAACTTTATTTAACGTAGTTCGATATGGGCTCCTGGTAGCCCTGCAGACATCTAGGCGGTCATGTGTGTCCGTAAAGTCATGGTGGGATTTTAAATAGCTATATTATTGCAACGAAACATGATAATGAGATGAAACAATGCCAAATTTAAGAACAACTCTCAAAGTTGTATCTTGTAGTTAGTCTAGGCTAAGCTTAACCTTTATCTCGTAGTTAGTCTAGGCTGTCCACAAGCCTATGTTGAACATGAGCGTAATAGCCCGAAAGTTAATGTGTGGTTTGCTCTAGCACGAGATCGAGTGATTGGCCCATTTTTCTTCGCGGAACCCACTGTGACGTCACACAACTACCTCGCTATGTTGGAACATTTTGCAGTACCCCAATTTATTGACAATAATGTCATCTTTCAGCAAGATGGTGCTCCTCCGCACTATGCCAACGTTGTTCGAGAATTCCTTAATGAAAAATTTCCACAGAGATGGATAGGAAGAGGAGGATGGAAGCCATGGCCTCCACGCTCTCCGGACCTGACACCTTTGGACTTTTATTTGTGGGGCTACATCAAGCAAAGCGTGTACAGTGTACCCATTAGGGATATTCATCACTTGCACGAGCGAATCACGGAAGCTATCGCATCCGTCACTCCTGATGTTCTTGGGCGTGTGTGGCTGGAATTGAATCACCGCCTAGATGTCTGCAGGGCTACCAGAGGAGCCCATATCGAACTACGTTAAATAAAGTTATTCTTTTAGAGTTGTTCTTCAATTTGCCTTTTTTTCATCTCATTATCATGTTTCGTTGCAATAATATAGCTATTTAAAATCCCACCATGACTTTACGGACACACTGTATAAATACTTTTTTGAATGATAAAGTAGAAGCATCAGGCTACCCACGAGGGGTTGAGAGCGAGGTGAAAAATCGGCGTATATTCAGCACTACCGTGACCGTGAAGGGATACAACTTAACCGGACCCAAATTGTTAAGAATCCTGGCAAGCGCTTTAGTACAAAGTTGTGCCTAAATAGGCGTTGGGGCAAGTTTGTATAGAATACAGGTAAGGGAACGTTCATTTGGCCCAAAGTTATAACGAGGTATGGGATTATGCCAATGCCCCCGATAAAGAGGTCATGGAGATCGTGAATGTTGGTAACACGTACATAATAAAGTACATCACCGAATTGGCCACAGATACATCACGTGTTACAAATATACACCGGCATACGCACGCATCAAGCTTTGGGGACTACTGCACTCTCTTGGGCGTTGGGTGCTGTACGCTGACACAGATATCGTAATATTCACAGAGAGGGAGGGTGAATACATGCCGCTTATTGGGGAATTCCTCGGAGAGTTGACTGACGAGATCAACGATGAGTATGGTGATGGTGCATACGCTGACTCCTTTGTATCAACAGGGCCAAAAGCTTATGGGGTACGGGTGAGGGTGGGGGAAGAGCTGGAATATATCGTGAAGGCGAAGTGCATCACGCTTAACCTGGCGAACCGACGGGTCGTTAACTTTGACTCGTTGAAGGAGCTACTGTACTTAGAAGATGAGGGTGACCAACCACCCCAACTGAAGGGACCCACAATTTTCGGGCACAGAAACTGGGGGCGTGAAGGAACTTAGGTGTACGAAAGTGTGTCGTAACACCTATAGGAACTGTCACCTATTATACCGTACCCTTTGGGTACCATTGTACTTGAATGTTATATATATATATATATATATATATATATATATATATATATATATATATATATATATATATATATATATATGTCTATTGTTAACGATATGTTTATTTTATTTATTTTATTTATTAGACGAAAGCGCTTGAGCACCATTTTGTGTTTCCTTTCCTTCGTGGTTTTATTCATCATAAATATTTTTCACGTGTTACTTTCGTGAAATAATTTTCATTGAATATGTAAATAAATCATGTTTCAATTAGGGTTGTAGACCTTGTCATCATGGACAGGCTGTAATACTTTTACCACTACATTCATATATATCATGACGAGGTTCGCAGTGAGGTTGTGGCTAAAGGCCTGTGTGAGTTTTTAATAGAATTTAGAGACGAGTATCGACTGTCAAACAAAAAGGATAAATATGGGCACATGTTTCTTTCAAATAGTGCGCCGGATTGTTAATAAAATGTGTTTAGTTCGTGGAAATGAACAAAAATGTCTAGTGCGCATTCCGATAAAACATTGAAGCCGATATTACACCATGTACCGGAAAAATTCTGATTGACTGGTATAATAGGTACAGGTATTCGCATGATTCTTTCATGCTGGAACAAACCCGTACACGAAACATTAACGCTGGGTATGACTCACTCCTCCACACCTGTCTCGGAACCAAACCGCGCACCGGCTGCTCATAGTCATCTCAGAGCTTGACCCGACTGGACGTGCACTCTCACAATAGAATACGATGGAGCTTCCTTTGAGCAGCATTATCAATGCCGTATACGACGTGTCCGTGACAAAGTCATTGCGTGTGTTCAGACGTAAAACCGGTGCCATTAACTATGTACTTGAAACGACTTGTAGACAAGCAAACTCTTGTAAACTTAATGTTGATTATTTAAGTGTTGAGGAGATGAATAGAGTCTTCGTGATAGTTGAGAAGTGGGATGAAGATCGTTATAAAATACCTGCAGTAGGTACAAGAAGAGAACAGCTTAGTGATACCCCCTCATATGCCATGCATATGAGGGGGTATTGATATACGACTGATTGATATATGACTGATGTGGAAGAATGCACCTGATAATAACGTCCTTGTCCCCACGTGAAACCGCTTCATCCTCGACAGAATGTTTCAAATCGTCGATTTCCGCAAACTAAAACCTATATTAGATGCACGTGTTACAGATATGGTTTATTTTGACACGGTTCTTGAATACGCATACACCGCTCTGCTCGACGGGTTTACCAAATGTAGGAATGAACATGGCGAGAATGGTCTGGAGCTGGATGCTTCTTTAAAAGGTTTAGACTCTTCAAAATATCATGAACTTTGGTACAAAGGACTTCAGCGGTACAGGGCAGAGCTCGCCTACACTGTTCACCCTGAAGAATTGTATCTTTATATCATGAGCAGCTGTCCGTGTTTAAAGATAACTTGCCAACCGAATGTAAAGTGGGCACAAAAATAGTACTGAACGAATTGAAGGCTCTTTACATTGAATATAGGTGTCCGCACACCTTGAGTGGTGAAATAATGTTAAATCGTATTTATTGAATAGTACAAAGCAACAATGATGTAACTGTAGATTTGATAACGTGCGAGTTTAGTATTTTAGTTAAGCGCAGTAGAACATAATGTGTATATATTTTGATGTATATTATTTGAAGTTTATATAAGTATGTATTTACTTGTACATATATTAAATGGTTATATACAGGGGTTAGACAAAATAAGATGAACACCCGCCGATTTCACCGGTTATCTTTACGGACTGCTCAGACACAAAGTAAACGGTCAAATGACTGGAAAAACTATTTAAATGCGTAACAGAGAGTGTATACGTCATGTTATAACCCTCACGTTGTTTTTACAGATCTGAGTGAATTATGAATTAGCAGTTATGAAAGACCTGTCAGACTTCCAAAGAGGGCAAATTGTCGGAGCGCGGATGGCTGATGCATCGGTGACGAAAACCGCTCAGATGTTCAATGTATCCAGAGGAACTGTCTCTATGGTCATGTCTGCATACCAAAACCATGGAAAGACAAGCACCGACAAATGCAATAGTGGACGCAAGAAGAAGCTGTGTGATCGAGACCGCCGGGTGCTAAAGCGCATTGTGACAAAGAACCATAAGACCACAGCTCCAAAAGTGATTGCAGAGTTTAACCAGCATCTTGCAAGCCCGGTATCGACCAGAACTGTACGTCGCGAGCTCCATGGAGCTGGATACCATGGGAGGGCTGCAATTGCCAAACCCTTCCTTTCGCACATCAACATTGAGCGGCGCAGAAAATGGTGTAATGACCATAAGAATTGGTCAATGGACCGGTGGAAGAATGTAGTCTACTCCGACGAATCCTCCTTTACGCTATTTCCATGTTCCGGTCGAGTTTACGTTTGGAGACAGCCTAAAGATGCTTATGACCCCGACTGCCTGACCCAACCGTTAAGCATGGAGGCGGATCTGTGATGGTTTGGGCAGCAATATCGTGGAATACTCTTGGCCCAGCTGTAGTACTGCATGGTAGGGTTAACGCCCAGGTCTATCTGTCAATATTGGCTGACCAGGTCCATCCCATGGTCCAAACGCTGTTTCCCAATGGCGGCGCCGTCTTCCAGGATGATAATGCACCAATCCACACCGCTGGGGTCGTTAAAAACTGGTTTGAAGAGCATGTTAGTGAGTAGAACGCTTGGATTGGCCTCCACAATCCCCGGATCTTAACATTATCGAGCATCTGTGGTGTCAGTTGGAGCAGCAGGTCAGAAGCCGATTCCCACCGCCGGCGTCTTTGGAGGAACTAGAGCAGGGTTTGCTCGAAGAATGGCTCAGGATTCCTCTAGCCACTGTCCAAAAGCTGTATGAATCAATTCCCGGACGCATTGCAGCTGTTATTGCCGCTAAAGGAGGACCAACTCCATATTAAGAATAAAAACCGCCATTTATCAAGGTGTTCATATTATTTTGTCCAACCCCTGTACTTTATCCAGTACTATTATTATTTTTATTTTATATAAGTTTTGCTATTATATATATATATATATATATATATATATATATATATATATATATATATATATACATATATATATACACAGGGTGTTTGAAAACTTTCTGTACAAATTGTAATGGGGGATAGGCAACACGAAGACAAACCCTTTTCGCCTATAAGTGTTTGTCCGCTGACGTCACCATTCGGCGCGAGAGGGCGCCGCTGCAATTGGCTAAAAGGTGAAGTGGGCTAGACTCGCGCTTGCCGCGGGCATTCTTAAATCGGACGTAGTACGCGTAACATGGAGCGCTTCACGACTGCTGAGATGGCTGACATGCATATGGTGTATGGGGCTGCCAATGGAAACGGAAGAGCTGCTGTGACGTTGTACCGACAGCGCTTCCCAAACAGACGTGTGCCAAACCACCAAACGTTTGCGCATTTGCATCGGCGACTGCGAGAAACTGGAACATTCCATGCAAACATGCATGACACTGGTCGGGAGAGAAACGTGCGCACTCCTGACATGGAAGAAGAAATTCTACGGCGATTTGAGGACAATCCAAGCGCAAGCACGCGAGGTGTTGCACGTATCCTCGGTGTGAACCAGACCTGGTCTGGAGAGTGTTGCACGAGCAGCAGTTACATCCGTTTCATCGTCAGAGAGTCCAGGCATTACAACCTCGGGATTACCCTCTTCGTATGGAATTCGCACGCTGGTTTCTGTAGCAGACAGCGGTGCAGCCTAATTTTCCTGCTTATGTGCTGTTCTCAGATGAGGCCTGTTTCGCACGTGAGGGTGTGTTTAACATGCACAATTCTCACGTGTGGGCGCACGCAAGTCCACATGCTACACGGGTGCATGCTCATCAAGAACGGTTCGCCGTCAATGTTTGGGCGGGTATCGTCCATGGCAAGTTGATTGGGCCGTACCTACTGCCTGCCCGACTCGACGGGCGGGTTTATCGGATATTTCTTGAAGAAACGTTGCCGGAACTGCTGGAAGATGTTTCCGTGGCTATTCGTAGACGAATTTGGTTTCAACACGACGAGGCCCCAGCACACTCCAGCAACGATGTGCGGGATTATCTGAACGCCACTTTTGGGGACCGATGGATAGGCCGGGGTGGGCCCGTAGCCTGGCCACCGAGATCGCCAGATTTAACATGCCTCGATTTCTTCCTGTGGGGACACATGAAGAACCTCGTGTACGAGACTCCCATTTACTCAGAAGAAGACCTCGTAGCAAGAATCGCTGTCGCCGCTGGAACTGTTCCCGAAATGCCGGGAATCTTTCGACGTGTACGTCGGTCAATGCTTCGACGCTGTCGGGCATGCATTGATGCTACCGGTCGCAACTTTCAGCACCTTCTTTAAATAAACATGCCTTCTTTAAATGAACATGTTACGCGTACTACGTCCGATTTAAGAATGCCCGCGGCAAGCGCGAGTCTAGCCCACTTCACCTTTTAGCCAATTGCAGCGGCGCCCTCTCGCGCCGAATGGTGACGTCAGCGGACATACACTTATAGACGAAAAGGGTTTGTCTTGGTGTTGCCTATCCCCCATTACAATTTGTACAGAAAGTTTTCAAACACCCTGTATATATAAGTATGTATTTGATCACATATATATATATATATATTAAATATGTATATAGATTTCTCATGTACTAATATTATCATTTAATTTAAGAATGTTTATGTATATATATCGTTTAATGTGTGTAATTTTGCCGTATATTATTTTTTAATGTATATTTAATTCCTCTATATTTCATGAATAAGGAATAACTGATGAGATGGGAATATATAAACAATCACCTTCAATATATATATATATATATATATATATATATATATATATATATATACGGTAAATATATACCAAATGGCTGGTTACGCTTTCTAAGCCGACTGACGGATTTCTAAGCCAACTGTCAAGAATATCTCCAAATAAATAGCTCAATCTGGCAACTAAAACGTTAATATATATAATATAATAATATATAATATATATAATATATATATAGACAGATACCTGCCTTCTAAGCCAGAGTAAGCCAACTGCCGGATTAAGCCAATTGCCGGATTTCGAGTTCTAAGCCAAGTGAGGCTACCTGAGCTCTCATTTTGCGTCTGCTTCTCGCAGACGATGGATGGTCTCTTCCTCTCTCCTCTCTCTTTCTCTCTCTCTCTCTCTCTCTCTGTCGCTCTCTCTCTCTCTTAGGTTAGTGATTCCCCCTTTTTTGGCACCCTGGGTGGGTAGCACTGGGGGGGGAGGGGGTTGGCACCTTGCAACATTTGATCACCATTGCAATTGTTCTGCACTCTCTCCTTTTGCGCCCATACTACTAAATGTATTGGGATTCGAGGATCCGGAGGTCGGTTGGTTGGTATGCTGAATTAATGATTTTGAAACTGATGGGAAACAGTGGGTGATTGCGGAGGTGGAAATGATTTCTTATTGCTGATTTTGATGGTTTGTTTAAATGTTATAATGTTCTGGTAGAGATGCCGCGATGTTCATCCATTCTTGTTTGATATTGGCGAATGGTGCTGCCAATATAACTCGCTTTGGAGTGAGTACAGTTGAAACGATAGATAGTGAACGAAACAAGGGCTGGTTTTTTTTCTTTATGGTTGAAATACGATTTAATGCTGTTATTATTGATAAGTACAAATTGAAGGTTAATTTGAGGGTAAAGAGGGGTGAGTAGGTGGCGAAGTT